>MU825916.1:0-24241 GCA_029204205.1 Desmophyllum pertusum
CCAACATATACCTGAACCACACTTCAAAACAGCACTGCCATCATGGGATCAGCCAATACAATGTTATACAGATAACAGACACCAGGCCTGGCCACATGTTTTAATTAACCTTTCAATGTAAATTAGCCCATTTACAAATCACAAAAACTGAGATATACCTCATAACAATCAGCAATTTAGAAGGGAAATAATCAGTAGCACACAGTGTAGTGTTCTCCTGAGGAACCCTTGATAAGCATTAAATTAAAAACTGAAGTTGATTGAGGTACTAGCGAATTGGAAAAACTGGAGTTTCGAGCGTTAGCACAGTCCCTCGACGCTCTTCCTCTATTTTACTTTTTTACTACTGCGCATGCTCGACTTATATCAATCACATTGCGACACAGCGGCAAATGAGTGCGCGTGCGCCAACTGCTCGCTCATTTCCATACAACATAATGGCGGCAATTCAAATTCCGGAATTGTTTCATTTCGCGTGGATAAGGCCGTCACGGAACAGATAGGGTTTTTACCCTGAAAACAATTCCGATAGGGACTCTTCTTTCACATATCTTTTTTAGCAAACTAATTATCTGTGCAAAATGGTGAAAGTCGAGCGATCGTAAGGAAACATGAACTCTTGAGCTATGTTTTCGTGTTTCACTTACGATCGCTCGACTTCGAGTGAAAAATTTCACTATTGTTGCAAAGTAATTAGTTTGCTAAAAAAGATATGTGAAAGAAGAGTCTCTCTCGAATTGTTTTCAAGGTAAAAACCTTCTCTGTTCCGTGACGGCCTTATCCACGAAATGAAACAAATACCGGGAATTTTGAATTGCCGCCATTATGTTTGATGGAAATGAGCGAGCAGGTTGGCGCACGCGCACTCATTTTGCCGCTGTGTCTCACATTGCGTGTATTATTCATACATTTTTGTACGCAAGCCACAATCTATATTTCACACAAATGAAGAAAATTGTTCCCCTAAAATCAGGGGGAAACCATGGAGCGATGCGCATCCCATTATTTTGCTCTATCTATTCTTGAAGCAAAACAAAGAGAGTACAAGAAACTATTGATTATCTACAATACAAAACTAATATGCGAAATAGGTTAACACGACTTGCTTGATGTAATTTTCAAATAATCTTTCCCACAACAACCTTTTTTACGATCTTCTCCAAATAGGACTGTCCCACCTTTGATGCTCCGTACGAAATTTCTCAAAAAAGTTGTGCTCAAAAAAGTTTTTCTTCTATTTCTCAAAAATCAAAGAATAGTTTTGCTTTTTTTTTCTTGTTTTTTTAATTATATAAATTTTTTGATAAAAATTGTTTTTTTTTTAACAGAGTTGCTCTTTTTGTGATTTTGCTCTCCTAAAGACAATGAACAAATATGCTAATCAAAGTAACATTTCTAAGGAAGCATTTTCATTTGTCATTGACAATTTTTTAATGCAACTCAAGCAACTCAACTCTCAAGAGCAAGACTCCATGGTAGAAAATTGCGCTGCTTCAGAAATGACCAATAAAAGCTTTCTCTCGAAATGAAAAAAAAGCAAAGTTGCTCAAATATACGCGAAAAGTTGGCAAACAGTTTGCCGAGGCATATTATGTACAGCGCGTCTAATCTTCAACAAGTTGTTATAAACAAAATGTATCGGTGTTTCTTTTTCTTTTAACGTGGCTGGCAAGGTTGTTATTCTAAAGCTTTTTTAATGCTTACGGGCCTGGGCAGCTAGTACTGTGAATATTGGTAGTTAGGCCGTGAATATATTGAAATTTTTCGAGCCTTGTTGTCTCGCTATTCTCAAGCGGGCCCAAACCAACCGGACACTAAGAAGCGAGAATAGTACCGGGCGTCCTTCGCGTAGGACTGCCTCGCTGCGCTGTGACGCGTTGGACGCGTTGACGCGTTGGAACGCACGCGTGGACCGAGCGTGCGCCGTGACCGCGTGAATCGTTTTGTGATCAACCCAATTCAGCCATGACAACTTGATTAGATGCGTCGCCCACTTTCCTCTCTTAGCGTCGGCTACAGTAACTGTATGGGTGCCTCTAGAATTCAGACTTCCCTTTCTCTGATTAAATCTACGCTGACAAATCTTATTAAATTACAATATAATGTGCAGCCTATTTTTTCCACTCAGATTATATCCTCCTCTAAACCCAAACTCGACCTAACATGGATAACCTATTAACATGTTCTTTGTACATGTTATTTGTACTTATCCCAGTTATCAGAAACAAATTGTACTAGCCCCGTTCACCCTATAGTTAGGTGCTCATAAGATGAATTTAACTTGAAGTTCAGGAACCACAATTGAGACACACATACATGGACTTTTGAACGAAACCATTTTTGCGTTTCATTACTGTGCGCATTCCTGGCCTGAAAATCTGCCTAATAATCGGCTTTCTAAAGTAGACCTCAAGTCCACTTGATTTTTCAGTGCACCTTGAAGTACGAACTTTGCTCCTCAGTGTGAATTGGGCCTACTATCTCGTCTTTGATTGAACAGCGTGAAACGGGAATAAAAAACTATAAGCTTGATATTTTATTCCTGATTGTTATTTTTGGGAATTGTCTAAAAAAAAAAAGGTTTAAAAAATCGAAAATGCTAACTAAACAGAAAGAATCAGTGTTTATATGGACGTGGATTACAGTTTTGAAGTCTTTTTTTTGCACTGCTTCTGCGGGCACGTTCTGTAGAATTATTAAATGTGTGTTTTTGCTGTCTCGTGGATGATGCTGTATATCTACTGAGATTTATTTTTCTGCCATGTTTGATCACGACATCGATGACACACCTCGATGTTTCACAGAAGGATGTAATGTTTCAGAGGCCGTGTGAGTTGTATCCCGTACATGGTAATCATACTGCCGGGAAATCGTCAGACATTGCAATAATTCTGAAACCTATATAACATCTCACGCTAATAGCAACGTTAAAAAAAACATACAGACCTTTAACCAAATGGCTTGTTTCAAATTCCTTTTGTATTTCATTCAAACTTCCAGTCCACGAGAGGAAAACTGTAGCTATCACAAAATCAAAACGGAACAGCACTAAATGATCGCATGATGCGGCGAGCCGAAACACTGCCTGGCGGAGCTCCTCGAAAGATAGCCGTCTGCCATATAAAAGAGCTCATCTACTCACTAACAACAGCCAGTCAGATCATGAAGTGTCACAAGGGGGGCCGAACGTGGATCATAATTTCCTCGAGTTAGGATGTCACCAACGATCAGTAAGATAGATGTGTGATTTTTTGTTTAGGGGAGAGGGTTGGGGGCAAATTACCAAAAAAATCCATGCCCCAAGCAAAAGTAGAGAAACACAAAGTTTCATCCGGCACAATGAGCTGAAAAAAAGAAAAAAGGTAGGACAGAGGTGTTAAAACAATTTATTGCAGAACCTGAAGATGAACAAAAGAAAAAAAAAACAACGTTTATTGCTCAGAAAAGTTTGCCCGAACCAGCCAACGCTGGGTGGTAAACCTGCCGGATGTGACTATGCATCCATTGATTGGCTCCAGGGGGGGATAGAAAGCCGGCCCTTTTATTTGAGGACATAGCGGTGCAAGTGTCAACTATGACCTAACGAGTGCCGAATCCGTGTGTCAATCAATCAATCAAGCGTTGCTAAGAATAGGACGTCAACCAAAACTTCATCATGATTGTTTTCCTAACCGCGGGAAAACGTTTTCAAGCTCACGCAAGCGTGGAGCTGTATGGGCGCGCGTAGCCTGCAAAACACAGTGGTGGCGGATTTTTTTGGCCTGATGTTGTACTCACCGCAGCCGAGAAAAATATCTCGGCAAGCGTGAAACACACAAGCGAAAAATCCGTCTGAGCTTGCATTTTACATGCTAGCAAGGCGAGAGTCTTTCGGATACGGCCAGTATGTGCTACTACTACTGGAACGGGATAATACGAGGGATCGGATGAAATTGTTTTATAGTATATATACACAACTAGGCGAAGCGAAATCCAGGACAACAACGAAAAGAACACGACATCTTCGTTTACAGTTTTCGATCGAAAACTAACCAATGAAAAAACACCGTTTTTGTTAACGGACACAGATGCATACTAATATTTAGGTGTGAATGTTCTTTTCTTTGCTGACAAGCTTTTTTATTGGTTTAATTAAGGTTCTCCAGTGGGAGCAAATCCTGCTTTAGGCAACTAGTTTTGAGGTGCTACTGGCGCGTACACTATAGATCGTTGCCAGCCGCACGACGTCTATGTCCCGTGTAATTATGCAAACCATTTATTAAGAGAGTTTCTATTTCCCTTCCACGCCCCCCGACCCCACTTCCCCCCCCCAACAAACCACCAGGCCACACAACGCCCCCCCCTACCCCCTGATTGGCTCACGAATCGCAAATTAAATGTTGGCGTTCTGCCCTGTGATTGGTTTATGGTGTCGTGTGGTCCCGGTTACAGTAGTCGCGCAGTAATTATTGACATCGAGTAGGGATCACACTGAATTGTTTTTACTCTTTCCTCAATATAATTTGAAAGTACATTCATCTGTCGAATGAAAAAAGTTTCACAATTGTTTTACTTTTCTTTCAAAAGAACTTGAAAAGGTATCCATTGATTGATGATTGTCATTAATTAGTCATGAATGGGAAATTCATTTCTAAACAACAGTTTTCATTTTTCCACAACGTCCTAAATAAACAATACCCGAGAAAACACAGTATTTTGTTTCCTTATCATACATTAATCTTCAGTTATTATCTTCAGTTACTTTATAATCCTGTACTTAGAATATTTTCTTATTCCCTGATCAATGATGATGGACCATGATGCCGTGGATCGATCGGCGAAAGCTCGGAATAAACAACAAAATACAGTAGCTTAAGGCCTCACTTGACCCGTTTACCCTCGTTATATTCAAGATGATACTGAAGGACAACTTCAAACGTTCACTTATCTTCAGTTATGTTTTGTAAAGCTACTCGAACCGCCCATTTTGGGACGAATTGGTTGCCCAATAAGCATGCACAAATATTATCTTGGCATGCACCAGATGGGAGTTTCCCACGCGATACGTATATTATACTGTGCTCTGAGCAGGAATCAAAAGAAGAAAGCTAACTAATCCATTCAGCTCAGTAATCTGAAGATGACAAAGTTTTTGATTAATTTTGAAATCTTTGGTCAACTCTGATGGGTTCCATTGAGAAGTTTATTGTTTCATTCCACGGCGGTATAAAAGTTTTGCTAACAGAGTTTAACCGTGAATAAAAACATTTCCTGTTTTCAGACGACGCTGCATCAACTATTGGAAGATATTGTTCCCGTTATATTGTCTGGTGGCCCCGGTTTAACTGTAGTCGCACTGTAAAAGCGACGTACAATAAAAAGTCCAAGAAGTGTACGTTCTAAGAAGCCAGTTTAATTGACTGAACACGAATTGTTTCATAGATTTGTGGGATTTAATTACTATCTCTTCAATTTAACAAAAGAGCGCTGTTTGAGATGAAACTGACCAGAAATTAATGAAATAGACCACGGAAACACTTAAAGCTGTTTTTGTTCATATAGTTCAACTATATGAACAAAACAGCTTTAATTTTTAATAAGTGTTTGGAGATGAAATCGCCATAAACGTTGCCTCGCCAACTTTGACTGCAAAATTCACACGGCTTTGGTTCAAGATTAAAGTGAGGTATAATCACAGATGAAGGTACGGTATGTATAATTTACTGGTTTAGCCCCCTTCAGTACTCGCTGTATAAATGTATCCAAAAATATCCCGACTGGTGCATGTTAAAGGAGCTACGGTTACGGATGTGCGCACTGCTTGAAAAGAATTTGCCAATTTTTTTTGAAGTTTGTCCGTTCGCAATCCCCGTCTTAATCTTTCTCCATCCTAAACCTAATCCCTTTGTTTCGCTGTTTTTGGTTTATTATCACCTCCTTTGTTGTGTTTTTCTTTCTACCTTAGTAAACTATTATTTTGAGGCTTTTCTTTTTCTTCAATTTGAAGGTTGGTGATTTTAACTACTTTTCGCAAAAAAAATGGCTTATGTAACACTAGTCTCCTTTTTACATGATCGTCATGATATCAGAATTTGCATGGGCAGAAAGTTGAGTTTTGCGATAGACGAAGGTTTTTTTGAAAAGTTGTTTACTGGAAGCTATAGCATAGACGGAATATCTTGTGATTTTACTCTTGTCAATGAAGATAATATTTCTTCCTTATAACGTCACAATCCTAAAGTCAGTTTTTTAAGTATATTGAATGAACCTTTGGTGTAACAAATCACGCAAGAATGGAAAACTTTGTCGTTTGAAGCCTTTGATAAAAAAAAAGGTAAATTGCGGACTGATCCGTTATTAATTTAAAGGAAAAATCGCATTGCTACATGTATTCCATTTTCACACTCCAATTATAATTCATCGAATCACAAGGCTTTTATTTATATGATGTGGCTAAACTGGTCCGATTGTTAACCTAACAATCCTCCAAACTATATTTAATTACGGCAGCTTAACGGCTTTTACAGACCAAGCTAACCTGAACTAAGGCGATGATAATATGTTCCCATAAGCCAAAAAATACTTAATTCTGGTAGAAAATCGATCTCGTTAACGTTTCACATACTAAAACAATTTGCAGATGCTTAGTATGTATTTCCTGCCTATGTGGTCACTCACATGATTGAATTCCTCATCCGGAAAACTAATAAAATTCAGCTAGCAGGCGTAGATATGAACTAAACTGATTTTCATCTAACAACTGGGTATGTGGTGTCTTTCGCGCCTGAAGAACATGTTATCAAGTATTATAGTGTGAACTATTCACAAACTGGTGAAAGGTTCATGGTTAACTTTTTAAAACTTTCAAAGAGGCTAACTCAGGTTTAAAGTAAATATATATTTATTTTTGCAGATGATACACCGTAGTGTCAAAAGATGTTGGGTATTGGCAGCAATTGGTCCCCCCCCCCCCCCCCCCCATTCCTTCCTTAAGCTATTACAGCGCTTTTGTTGAAATGTGCGACCTATGTCCAAGGAAGATTTGTCAGAATTTCAATGTTTGTTGCCATCGATCCAAGAATGTTGTCCCATCGACAACGCCCTTGAGGGTCACGTGGTTTAAAAAGATCACACTGTGAAGATGCGCCGCCCAATGCCTACATGGAGTGTAGAGACGAGTGTCCTGTGTGTCTCTTAATAAACTAATTTACAAAATAGCATGGAGGGGCAACTGTGAGCTGAATGATTGTCAATAAAAGAGATGAAAGCCCAGGCTGCAATGAAATACAAACCAGGAGCTGCCAGATATTATGAATTTGGAGTGAGGAAGCTTACAGTGTAGAAGGTGAACATTATACATACGTACACGAACAACGTCAACAGCCAAACAATCTAAGACTTGCCAACAAGGAGTCGTCTTCTTTGAGCGCAGTACGACTTTCTGATTTTGCATGTCACAAAATAAAACAGAATCGTGGGGAGGATGGTGCAAATTTCGGGCAGAGAAATTGGGGTAGTAGGGGGGCGATGTTTGAAAAGATGATCCATAATGGTGCCAAGCGCAAAGGGACAATTCTAATACCTACAATGGGGCACATAGTGTTGAATCCAATTGTTTTTTTGTTCAAGAGTCTTCCATGTTTTTGGCTACAAAAGTCTCAGTCAGGGGGGAGGCAGCGCCCTTTGATCTTGCCGCTTTTCCACTATTCATGATCGCACAAGTAAAGAAATCTGTCAATCATTCGAGAAACGTACCTCTACGGGAGTTTGCTGTGGAATTTTCATCCATGGTGTCCCACAATGACCAAAGTTCAGTTAAACAGCGACCGAATCGTTCCCATAGATGTTTGAACGTGGAATCGCCAAAATATTTCTGAACGAACACAAACGCACGTCATGTCCGCCATCGTCCGCCATGTTTATTTTAAACAAACCAGTACTTAGTCTCGCTCGGCCAAATTTTATAAATGTGCAATCATGTATACTAGGTCCCAGGCCTCGCTGCTACCCCCCCCCCCCCCCCCTGGTCTCAGTTAACGTACTACAAAATCCAACGACATGTTTTTAACAGCGGAGAAATAGTGTAGACAATTTGTCAGCTTTCTATACATTGGTTTAACCCGTTAAAAAAAAACTTTTATACTTGAAAATAAAAAAATATATATAAAAAATATTGAACTAAAAGTGCCAAAATTGTAAAAAAATATTCAGACGTTTCGGGCTTTGCCCTTCATCAGTGTGAATGTGTCCGTTGGTGAACAACGCGCGCGCCTCAAATAATTGAGGCCGCGCGGCTGACTGGGACCAAGCTGGAAAATTAGCCGCATCTGCTGGCGCTTTCTTTGTTTGTTGCCGCCGCAGAGAAAGCGCAAGGAGATGCGGCTAATTTTCAGCTTGGTTTCAGTCAACCGCGCGGCCTCAATAGACCGTTTTCATTATGACGTCACGCGCCGCAAAGGATTCGGGTAGTTGTAGTAAAGATCGCAAACCTCGCGCGAGATTCTGCGCGAAATATAAACCGTGAAAGTGGCTTGAACGTGGTAAAGGAAACATGCTTCGTTTAAAGACAAAAGCCAAATAATTTTCATTGTGAACAACTTAGACGATGGTTAAGTGTAGAGGACCTTCCATAAGTGGAAATCGCATCCAAAAGCTTGAAAGATGGGAGGATAATCTTGCATGAAAGTGTCGCTCATGAAAGTGTCGCGTACTTCGCCTTGTTATACACGCGTGTTTTCACGCAAAGTTTTCATAAATTTCCGGCGAGCAGCGCGGCTAATTTGTGAAAGTTTTAAGTGACACATTGCTTTCACCTTTCATGACATGGGGAGCTAATGTTTACGCAAGTAAAAACCTTAGAAGGTTGCCTTTCAATGATCGACCGAAAAAAAAACTTAAGCTTAGATGTCAAAATAAGCAATTTCGCTCGCTCACACTAAACTCAAATAATTTCGCTCGCTCGCTCGTACTAAAACTAAAAATTGACACGACCAGAACAAGAAAAATAGCTAACTGTTACTGTAAGTTCAAGGTTATCTGTTAATTCGCTAAAATAAAATACAACTTACGATTGAAGACACACAACAAGTACTGCAAGCTAATAAGTAAATTTTATTTACCTACTTCGCGTACGTCGTGAAGATTTCGGCATCGGTTCAGCTGAAAATCCAGTTCAACCTGACAAATTATACAAAACGCGTTTGAAGAATCATTTCTCCAATTGATTTGAGTTCTCTTGTTATACGACCGCCATAAGAAACAATCTCTTTCCTCTTTGCTGCATGGTATAAAGCTGTACGGTTGTAAAGCTTAAGGTTTAAACTCCGGTTGTATTTAAGCTTAAAAACAATGCGAAGTTAAACTACCTTGGCCTTCATGAATGAATTTAGTCGCCGTAAACACGATAACTGTACGCTGAAAACACTCGAAGTTCTTGACGGAAACACTGAAATTCAATCCTCAGCTATTGTTTCCAAAACTGTCACCTGATTTCCAACATCTTGACAAAACAACTGCCAGTCAAAAAGTCAAATTACAAAACCGTTGTGAAGATTTCATTCAGTTGCCCAGCGAGAGCCTGCGAGGTTCGCGCGTAAAACGCGCAGGCCTTTACTACAATAGTACAGAAACCTCTTGCGCGTGTGACGTCATAATGAAACGGTCCATTCCGATTCGTTTTATTTGAGGCGCGCGCGCTGTTTTTAAATCTCGATGTCGCTTACACGATGATGTTCGCCAAGAGGATACATTCCACACTGATGAAGGCAAAGCCCGAAACGTTTCTGAATATTTTTTACAATTTTGGCACTTAGTTCAACTCTTTTTACTATATTTTTTTTATTTCAAGTATTACTAGCTAATAGTGATCGCAGGTCTCGCGAAGATGTTAGACTGCTAGTAACGGGCACGCGCGATTGATCTGCAGGTTCCAAGAATCGTTGCAAGGTTTCTGAGGATCGCCGGACGAAACGCCGTGTTTTTGCAATGCCACCGGGTTTGGTTTCGATTGCGAGTTCGCTCGTCTCCCGATACTGTAATAAATTGTAGCTTCTATAATTGTTTTAACCCGTTTAAAATGGCCTAAAACTTCCCTTGGGTTTTAGGGAGGAAGACGGTAGCATGCCTTGAAAAAAGACACTTGTGTCAACACAGTGTTGTTGCGAGCCAAGAATCCATGCCTCCAAGGGAGTGTGTGTCGGCGGAATTTGTGATCCTGAGACTGTGAGATTTCAACTGCACCTTGTCCCTTACGAATTACGTCTGGTGCTGGGTCAAGCGGTGACGAAAATACCCCACATATCCCGCCTCGAAACTGTTAAAGACATCTGGAAAAAGGAGCCTCGATATCAAGAAAGTACAGTGCTTTATGACCGCTCATAATGTAGCCCATTTCTTGTGTACTTGTTCTTTTTTTTGTTTTTTTTTTTCTTTATACGTTTCTGCTGTTTTTTTTTTTTTTTTGTTCCCCCCGCTTGTGCTGTCTTCGTGCACTTGAATAATCCCGAACCTGGATTTTTCTGGGACGCTCATTCAGTCATTCTCTCTTCGACAACAAAGACCGGTTTAACTCCCAAAGTGTTTAATCGTGACTATTCCTGTTGACGAATGATTCATTGGAAAGTAGACTGCGGCCCTTACACCGTTTGTCTTTGTCTCACATGCAGCATACTCGCTGGGAACCTCGACTCACTTGAGAGTAACCTGTAAATTTTTCATTATCAAGCCTTCAAATTTATACAGACTACGCGAACGCGCGAAAGACTTTAATTATCACTAATATCTTTTGGACACATGGCGTCCGTTGTGTGTAAGAGATATTGAATATATTAAACATCCGGGGAATTGAGTGATTACAATTGTTTACTGCACAAAACCATTCAAACCAGGTTGATGGAGCTTTCCTGGTTCATAAATGCAGGTCTATAAAAGCCAACGAAATATGGGTGGCGACTTTTGATGGCAGACGCAGGTAATGGGACGGAATGTAACGTTAACTTTGGGACGTTATAATGTGAATGGATACAATAAACCCGGAACAACATCGCTGCCACATCAGCTCCATCCTCAACAACCGAACACTGGTTTGGAGTCAAGAGTGACGATGTAAAATTCCAAATTTGGCTACCACAAAAGCTTTCAAAAGTAGCTTACAATGGCCACTTACTTTTTTGCCCTTGGTTTGGTCACAGCGTGCTGTCTCTTATGCTAAAAAACCTGACAAGTAAAAATTGGTAAATTAAATAAAATAAACTTTAATAGTTTATATAAGTAGAACGTAAAAATATTTAAGCAGGTTTGATGGTTAGGGTATGATACTTGATAGTCCTACCATAGTAATGGCCAAAGCCTTATCACCACATCAGACTCCCCTCCCCATTTACCCAGTCGCTAATTTATATGTTTTTGGGATGAGAGAAGATTGGATACGAGAGTGGATTGGGGGGGGGGGGGGGGGGGGGGGGGGAGGCGCGCGCGGGTTTATTCTTTGACGAAGGCAAATAATGGACCTATTTTTTCCCTCTTCCCCTTCACCATAAACTACCCGCGCGCCACCTCGCTTTAACTCGCATCCAATCCTCCGCCTCACCCGAAAATCAAATAAATAACGGACTGGGTACGAGTCTGTCTCACACATAGGGCGACTCTGCACGAATCATGTTAAATTTCTGAAATTAAAGGAGCTACGATCCAAGGCTGGCGCGCATCTTAAAACAGCACTGCACACAAACAAAAATTTAGGCGCGACGAAACAAACGAAGACGACGACGACGAAACGATACGAAATACGAACGACGACGGTTTTTGAAACGAAAAACACGAAAAGAAATTATGCGAAACAGACGAAAAAAACGAATAAACACGAAAAACGACGAAACGAACGAACGACGACGGACGAATAGGCCACCAACTCGTTGGCTAAAACCCAAAGAGGAGTACGCGAGCCGCAAAATTGCTGCTAAATAGTGCGATTTATCAATGCTTAAGCAGGTGTAGGAGTACGCTCAGCATCAAAGCCAAAACTCCAACCTGGCATATACCTAAACTGCCACCATTAATGGTATAAAAAACAGAACACTGGCCAAACAAATAGGGCGACGAATATGCACCTGTTGCGCTAAACAAAGTGGATTACGGAGGCAAAATTTTACTGTAAATAGTGCGATTTATTCAATGCTTAACAGGGTAGGATACCTTCAGCATAAAGCCTAACTCCAACCCAACATATACCTGAACCACACTTCCAAAACAGCCACTGCCAATCATGCGGATCAGCCAATACAATGTAATTTTATAAACAGATATAACAGACACCAGGCATTGGCCACATGTTTTAATTAAACTTTCAATGTAAATTAGCCCATTTACAAATCACAAAAACTGAGATATACCTTCCATAAACAATCAGCAATTTAGAAGGGAAAAATAATCAGTTAGCAACAGTGTAGTGTTCTCCTGAGGAACCCTTGATAAGCATTAAATTTAAAAAACTGAAGTTGATTGAGGATACTAGCGAATTGGAAAAACTGGACGTTTTCCGAGCGTTAGCACAAAGTCCCTCGACCGCTCTTCTCTCTATTTTACTTTTTTACTACTGCGCATGCTCGACTTATATCAATCACATTGCCCCGGCCACAGCGGCCGTTACAAAATGAGTGCGATGTGCGCAAACCTGCTCGCTCATTTCCATACAAACATAATGGCGGCAATTCAAAATTCCCGGAACTTGTTTTCCATTTCGCGTGGAATAAGGCCGTCACGGAACAGGATACAGGTTTTACTCTGGGGGGCCCCCCACCCCCCCCCTCCCCCCCCCCCCCCCCGTGGGGGAGGGTGCCCCCAATAAAAACAGGGGAAACCCCCCCCCCCCCCCCCCAACCACAACAACAAAGGGGGGGGTGGGACACCCCCCCCCAAACACCAAACACAAAACCCCCAATAACAATTCCGATTAAGGGACTCTTCTTTTCAGCATATCTTTTTTAGCAAACTAATTATCTGTGCAACAATATGGTGAAAGTCGAGCGATCGTAAGTGAAACATGAACTCTTGAGCTATGTTTTCGGTTTCACTTACGATCGCCTGGACTTTCGAGTGAAAAATTTCACTATTGTGTGCAAAGATAATTTAGCTGTGCTAAAAAAGATATGTGAAAGAAGAAGTCTCTCTAGAATTGTTTTCAAAAAAAAAAAAGGTAAAAACCTTCTCTGTGTTCCGTGACTGCCTTATCCCACCGAAATGAAAAGCAAATTTCCCCCAGGGAAATATTTTTTGAAGTTGCCCGCCATTATGTTTGTATGGAAATGAGCGAGCAGGTTTGGCGCACGCGCATAGGAGGGTGGTGTTCTCATTTTGCCGCTGTGTCTCACATTGCGGTGTTATTATTCATACATTTTTGATACGCAACGCCACAATCTATATTCACGCCAAATGAAGAAAACTCGTTCCCCTAAAATCAGGGGGAAACATGGAGCATGTGCATACAATTATTTGTCTCTATTATTCTTGAAGCAAAACAACGAGAGAACAAAACTATTGATTATCTACAATACAAAACAATGCGAATAGTAAACGACTTCATGTAATTTTCAAATAATCACGATTCAACAACAACCTTTTTTATGATCTTCAATAGGACTGTCCACAGTATGCTCGAAATTTCTCAAAAAGTTGCTCAAAAGTTTCTCCAAAAATCAAGAAAGTTGCTTTTTTTTAATTATATAAATTTTTTATAAAAATTGTTTTTTTTTTAAGAGTTGCTCTTTTTGTGATTTTGTCTAAAGAAAAAAATACGCTAATCAAAGTAACATTTCTAAGCATTTTCATGCAATTTTAATGCAACTCAAGACTCAAATGGGTAGAAATTGCTCAGAATGCAAAAAAGTTGCTCGAAATACGAAAACTGGCAAAAAGTTGCCGAGCATATTGTGGACAGCCCTATCTTCAACAGTGTTAACAAAATGTACGGTTTCTTTTTATTTTACTGGCTGCAAGGTTGTTATCTAAGCTTTTTAAATGCTTAGGGGCTGGCAGCTAGTACGTGAATATTGAAGATTTTAGAGCCGGTCTCTCTATTCTCAGCGCCAACCGGAACTAAAAGCGAGAAGAGCGGGGCGTGACGCGTGACGCGTGACGCGTGAATCGTTTTGATCAACCAATTCGCCATGACAACTTGATTAGCGTGAGCACTTCCTCTCTTAGCGTGGTACAGTAACTGTATGTCTCTAGAATTCAAAATTCCCTTTCTCTTGTTATCTACGGTGACAAAGCTTATTAAATACAATATAATGTGCAGGCAGATTTTGCAAATCAGAATTAACTCCTCTAAACAAACTCGACCTAACATAATAACCTATTAACATGTTATTTGTACATGTTATTTGTACTTATCCAGTTATCAAAACAAATTGTACTAGGCCGGTTCACACTAGGGCTCATAAGTGTACTTGAAGTGCAACAACAATTGAGAACACTACATGGACTTTTGTACGAAAACCTTTTTGCCTTTCAGCTGTGCGCATTCATGCCTGAAAATCTGCCCAATCGGCTTTCTAAAGTAGACCTCAAGTCCACTTGATTTTCAAGTGCACTTGAAGTACACTTTGCTCCTAGTGTGAATTGGCCTACTATCTCGTCTTGATTGAACAGCGTGAAAGGATAACTATAAGCTTGATATTTATCGCTATGTTATTTTTGAATTGTCTAAAAAAAGGTTTAAATCGAAAATCTAACTAAACAAAGAATCAGTGTTATGACTGATTACAGTTTGAAGTCTTTTTGCACTGCTTCGCGCACTTCTGTAGAATTACTAAATGTGTTTTTGCTGTCTCGTGGATGATGCTGTATCTACTGAGATTTATTTTTCTGCCATGTTGATCACACATCGATGACCATCGATGTTCACATGTTCAAAGCCGTGTAGTATCGTACATGTAATCATACTGCCGGGAATGTCAGACATGCAATATTCTCCTATAACATCTCACGCTAATAGCACGTTAAAAACATACAGACCTTACCTGGCTTGTTCAAATTCCTTTTGTATTTCAAAACTTCCAGTCCTACAGAGGAAAACTGTAGCTTATCAAAATCAAAACGAACAGCAATAATGATCGGCGCCGAAACACTCTGCGGACTCCTCGAAAGATAGCCGTTGCCATAGCTCATCTACTCACACACAGCCAGTCAGATCAGGAAGGTCACGCGACGTGATCATATTCCTCAGTTAGATGTCACCAACATCAGTAATATGGTGATTTTTGTTTAGGGGAGGGGTTGGGCTAATTACCAAAAAAATCCATGCACAGCAAAAGTAGAGAAAACAATTCATGTACAATGAGCTAAAAAAAAAGGTAGGACAAGGGGAAAAAATTATTGCAGAACCTGAAGATGAAAAAAAAACAACGTTTATTGCTCAGAAAAGTTGCCCAACCACCAACGCTGGGTGTAACCTGCCGGATGGACTAGCATCCATTGATTGGCTCCAGGGGGGATAGAAAGCCGGCACTTTTATTTGAGGACATAGCGGTGCCGGGCCAACAGACCAACAGTGCGAATCGTGTGTCAATCAAGCCGTTGCTAAGAATGACGTCAACCAAAACTTCATCATGATTGTTTTCTAACCCGGGAAAACGTTTTCAAGCTCGCAGCGTGGAGCTGTACGCGCGTAGCCTGCAAAAACACAGTGCTGCGGATTTTTGGCCTGATGTTCCACGCCGCCGAGAAAATATCTCGGCAGCGTGAAACAACAAGCGAAAAATCCGTTCTGAGCTGCATTTACATGCTACAGCGAGAGTCTTTCGGATACGGCCAGTAGTGCTACTACTGGAACGGGAAACGAAGTCGGATGAAATTGTTTATAGTAATTCACGAGGCGAAGCGAAATCAGACAACAACGAAAAGAACACGTCTTCGTTTACGTTTTCGATCGAAAACAACCAAGGAAAAACACCTTTTTGTTAACATGCATACTAATTTTAGGTGTGAATTTCTTGCCTGACAAGCTTTTTTATTGTTAATAAGTTTCCCGTGGGACAATGCCTCTTAGACAACTAGTTGAGTGCTACTGCGCACACTCGGTTGCCCCGCCCAACCGCTATGTCCGTTAATTATGCAAAACCATTTATAAGAGAGTTTTCTATTTCCCCCCCCCCCCCCCCCCCCCCCCCCCCCCCCCCCCTGACTGGACTCCCAAATCGCAAATTAAATTGTTGGCGTTCTGCCCTGTAGATTGGTTTATGGTGTCGTTGTGGTCCCGGTTACAGTAGTCGCGCAGTAATTCATTGGACAATCGAGTAGGGATCACACTGAACTTGTTTTAACTCTTTCCTATCAATATAATTTGTGGAAAAAAGTACAAATTTTTTTTCCACCCCCCAATCTTGTTCGAATGAAAAAAGTTCACAACTTGTTTTACTGCTTTCAAAGAACTTGAAAAAAGGTATCACATTGATTGATGATTGTCAGTTAATTAGTCATGAATGGGAAATCCATTTCTAAACAACACTTTCATTTTTGCCACAACGTGCCTAAATAAACAATACCCGCAGAAAAACACAGTATTTGTTTCCTTATCATACATTTCTTCAGTTATTATCTTCAGTTACTTTATAATCATAGTACTTAGAATATTTTCTTATATTCCCTGATCAATGGATGATGGACTCATGACTGCCGCTGGATCGTGATCGGCGAAAGCTTCGGGAATAAACAACAAAATTACAGTATAGCTTAAGGCCTCACCTGTGACCCGTTGTACTCGTTATATTCAAGATGATATCTGAAGGACAACTTAAAACGTTCACTTATCGTTAGTTATGTTTTTGATAAAGCTACTCGCAACCGCCCATTTTGGGACGAATTGGTTGCCCAATAAGCTATGGCCACAAATATTTATCTTGGCATGCAAACCAGATGGGAGTTATCCCACAGCGAATACGTATATATATACTGTTCTCTGAGCAGGAATCAAAGAGAAAGCCTAACTAATCCCATTCAGCTCAGGTAATCTGAAGGGATGACAAAGTTTATGATTAAGTTTTTGAAACATCATTTGGTCAACTCTGATATGGGTTTCCATTTGAGAAGTTTATGCTTTTCATTCCACGGGCGTATAAAAGTTTTGCTATATAACGAGTTACCGATGATAAAACCATTTCCTGTTTTCAGACGACCCCCTGCCACTCAACTATTGGAAGATATTGTTCCCGTTATATTGTTCTGGTGGCCCGCGGGTTTATACTGTAGGGTCGCAACTGTAAAAGCGACGTACAATAAAAAGTCCAAGAAGTGTAGCGTTCTAAGAAGCCAGTTTTTAATTGACTGACACGAATTGTTTCATAAAGATTGTGGGATTTAATTACTATCCTCTTCAATTTTAACAAAAGAGCAGCTGTTTGAGATGATACTGACCAGAAATTAATGAATATAGACCACGGAAAAACACTTAAAGCTGTTTTGTTCATATATAGTTCATAACTATATGAACAAAACAGCTTTAATTTTTAATAAGTGTTTGGAGATGAATCGCCATAAACGTTGCCTCGCCAACTTTGACTGCAGAATTCACACGGCTTTGGTTCAAGATTAAATGAGTATAATCACAGATGAAGGTACGTATGTATATTTACTGTTAGCCACTTCAGACTCGCTATAAATGTATCAAAAATATCCCGACTGTGCATGTTAAAGGAGCTACGTTACGGATGGCGCATCTTGAAAGAATTTGCCAATTTTTTGAAGTTTGTCGTTCGCAATCCGTCTTAATCTTCTCCATCCTAAACCATCCTTGTTCCCTGTTTGGTTTATTATCACCTCTTTGGTGTTTTTTCTACCTTAATAAACTATTATTTTGAGGCTCTTTCGCAAAAAAATGGCTTAGGACATAGCTCCTTTACATGATCGTCATGATATCAGAATTTGCATGCAGAATTGAAGTTCGATAGACAAGTTTTGAAAAGTTTCTGGAAGCATACGGCGGAATATCTTGATTTACTCTTGTCAATGAAGATAATATTCTTCCTTATAACGTCAACATCCTAAAGTCAGTTTTAAGTATTGAATGGACCTTGATGTAAAAATCACCAAGAATGGAAACTTGTCGGTTGAAGCTTGATAAAAAAGGTAAATTGCGACTGATCCGTCAAAGGAAAAATCGCATTGCTACATGTATTCCATTTTCATCAATATAATTCATGATCACAGGCTTTATGATGTGGCTAAACTGCCGATTGTTAACCTAACAATCATCCAACGATATTACGGCTTTTACCAGAGAGCAAACTGAATTATGGCGATGATAATATGTTCCATAAGCCCCGGGGGGGGGGTACTTGACCCATGTTTTGGGTATAGGGGTACCGCTGAGGGTTTGAAACCCTGACCCTGTTTAGGGCAAAAAAACACCTAAAATACCCACCCTGTGTAGGGCAACACCCTCTATTTCAGGACCCTGTTTAGGGCAAACGACAAAATACACAACTCTGTTTAGGACAGGTTTATTTTAGACACCCTGTTTAGGGCAGACTCGCATGAAATTATATACCCTGTTCAGGGCAGAGAGGCCAAAAACCATACCCTGTCCAGCGGCACGTCCCCGTATAGGCCATATAAGGGAGTACCCCCCCCCCCCCCCGGGCATAAGCCAAAAAATACTAATTCTGGTAGATCGATCCTCGTTAACGTTGACTACTAAAACAATTTTGCAGTTGCTTAGTATGTATTTCCTATGTGTCAGTCACTGATTGAATTCCTCATCCGAAAACTTAAAATTCAGTACAGGCGTAGATATAACTAAACGATTTTCATCTACACTGGGTATGTGCTTTCCGCCTGAAGAACATGTTATCAATTATTATAGTGTACTTCACAAACTGGTGAAGGTTCATGTAACTTTTAAAACTTTCAAAGAGATACTCAGGTTTAAAGTAAATATATATTTATTTTGCAGATGATCAACGAGTCAAAAATGTTGGCATTGGCAGCATTGGTCATTCTTCTTAAGCTAACGCGCTTTGTTGAATGTGCGACATGTCAAGGAAATTGTCAGAATTTCAAGTTTGCCATCGATCAAGATGTTGTCCATGACAACGCCCTTGATGGTCACGTGGTTAAAAAGATCACTGTGAAGAGCGCCGCCCAATGCCACATGGAGTGTAGAGACGAGTGTCTGTGTGTCTCTATAAACTATTTACAAAATAGCATGGAGGCCAACTGTGAGCTGAATGATGTCAATAAAGAGATGAAGCCAGCTGCCAATGAAATACAAACCAGGAGCTCGGTATTATGATTTGGCGAGGAGCTACAGTGTAGAGGTAAGCAATGATAAACAAAATACAGAACAATCACGCGTAACACTTTCTGATTTGCATGTCACAAATAAAACAGAATCGTAGGATGGAAAATTTCGGGCAAGAATTGTAAACGATGTTTGAAAAGAGATCCATAATGGTGCCGCGCAAAGGGAAATTCTAAACCTACAATGGCACATAGTTGAATACAGTGTTTTTCAAAGTCTTCTCATGTTTTTTCTACAAAGTCTCAGTCAGGGGGGGAGGCAGCGCCCTTTGATCTTGCCGCTTTTCCACTATTCATGATCGCACAAGTAAAGAAATCTGTCAATCATTCGAGAAACGCACCTCTACGGGAGTTTTTGCTGTGGAATTTTCATCCATGGTGTCCCACAATGAACCAAAGTTCAGTTAAACAGCGACCGAATCGTTCCCATAGATGTTTGAACGTGGAATCGCCAAAATATTTCTGAACGAACACAAACGCACGTCATGTCCGCCATCGTCCGCCATGTTTATTTTAAACAAACCAGTACTTAGTCTCGCTCGGGCAAATTTTATAAATGTGCAATCATGTATACTAGGTCCCAGGCCTCGCTGCTACCCCCCCCCCCCCCCCCTGGTCTCAGGTAACAACACGATCCAACGACATGTTTTAACAGCGAGAAATAGTGTAACAATTGTCGCTTCTATAATTGTTTTAAACCCGTTAAAATGGCCTATAACTTTTATACTTGAAAATAAAAAAATATATATAAAAAATATTGAACTAAAAGTGCCAAAATTGTAAAAAATATTCGACGTTTCGGGCTTTGCCCTTCATCAGTGTGAATGTGTCCGTTGGTGAACAACGCGCGCGCCTCAAATAATTGAGGCCGCGCGGATGACTGGGACCAAGCTGGAAAATTAGCCGCATCTGCTGGCGCTTTCTTTGTTTGTTGCCGCCGCAGAGAAAGCGCAAGGAGATGCGGCTAATTTTCAGCTTGTTTCAGTCAACCGCGCGGCCTCAATAGAACCGGGTATTTCATTGATGAACGTCACGCGCCGCAAAGGATTCGGGTAGTTGTAGTCAAGAGTCCGCAAACCCCTCGCTGCGAGATTCCCTGCGCGAAAATATAAACCCGTGAAAGTTGGGGCTTGAACGTGGTAAAGGAAACCATGCTTTCGGTTTAAAAGACAAACAGCCAATAATTTTCCATTGTGAAACAACTTAGACGATGGTTGAAGTGTAGAGGACCTTTCCATAAAGTGGAAATCGCATCCAAAAAGCTTGAAAGATGGGAGGATAATCTTGCATGAAAGTGGTCGCTCATGAAAGGTGTTCGGCGTACATTCGCCTTGTTTAATACACGCGTGGTTTTCACGCAAAGTTTTCATAAATTTCCGGCGAGCAGCCGCGGGGGGCTAATTTTGTGAAAGTTTTAACAGTGACACATTGCTTTCACACCTTTTCATGACAATGTGGGAGCTAATGTTTTTACGCAAAGTAAAAACCTTAGAAGGTTGCCTTTCAATGATCGACCGAAAAAAAAACTAAGGCTTAGATGTCACAAAATAAGAAGTCAATTTTCGCTCGTTTCACCACTAAAAAAGCTCAAATAATTTTTCGCTCGCCATCGCCTCGTACTAAAGACTAAAATTGACTAGATTACGACCAGAACAAGAAAAAATAGCTAACTAGTTACTGTATGTTCAAGGTTAATTCTGTTTAATTCGCTGAAAATACAAATACAACTTACGATTGAAGACACACAACAAGTACTGCAATCTAATATAGTTAATTTTATTTACCCTACTTCGCGTAACGTTCGTTGTAGATTTTTCGGCATCGGTTCAGCTGGAAATCCAGTTCAAACGCTGACAATTATACAAACCGCGTTTTGATAGAATAATTTTCTCCAATTGGAGTTGAGTTTCTTCATCTGTTTATACCTGACCGTCCGATACGAACAATCCTCTTTTCCTCTTTGCTGCATGTCTAGAAGCTGTAGCGGTTGTAAGCTTAAGGTGTTAAAAAACTCATGTTGTTATTTAAGCTTAAAAACAATGCGACAGTGAAACTACCTTGGCTTCGCATGAATGATTTTTAGTCGCCGTAAAACACGAATAAACTGTACGCTTGAAAACACTTGAAGTTCTTGACTAAAACACTGAAATTCAATGCTCCCAGCTATTGTTTTTCCAAAACTGTCACCTGATTTCCATACATTCTTGACAACGAACTGCCAGTCCAAAAAGTCAAATTACAAAACGTTTGTGAAGATTTCATTCAGTTTGCCATAGCGAAGATCCTGCGAGGGTTCGCGCGTAAACTGCGCGAGGCTTTACTACAGAGTACCAGCAACCTTTGCGCGGTGTGACGTCATAAATGAAAACGGTCTATTCCGATTTCCGTATTTTAGTTGAGGCGCGCGCGCAGCTTCTGTTTTTTAAATCTCGATGTCGCTTACACACCGATGATGTTCGCCAACGGATAACAATTCACATCGTGATGAAGGGCAAAGCCGCGAAACGTCTTGAATATTTTTTTACAATTTTGGCACTTTAAGTTCAATCTTTTTTTATATATTTTTTTTATTTTCAGAGCTATACTAGTAATACGTGATTCTCAATGGTCCTCTGCGAAGCTTTTGTTGCCTAGTAACGGAGCACGCATGCGATTTGATCTGCAAAGGTTTCCAAGATCGTTGAGAAGGTTTTTCTGAGAATTTCGCCGTAACGAACGCCCGTGTTTTTGCTATGGCCACCGGGTTTTGGTTTCCTCGATTGGAGTTCGCTTCGTCGCCGCGATATCCTGTAATAAATGTTAGCGTGCTTCTTGTACTGTTTTTTCCCCACTTTTTCCAGTCCGAATGATCTGAAACCCCATCGCTTTTTGTAGGTAAAATCTTCTTCGCAATATCAGATTCGGCGAATTATTTTCAGACAATACACACAAGTCTTCACGTCTACCAATGAAAAACTAAGCCATATGTTGATCGTACTTTGAGAAATTCCAGAATCGTCTTTCCTTTTCCTGTTGTTGATAACAGATTTAATAAAGCCGGGTTTTTTTTTTTCCACAAATGACCTGTATATACCTTCGTTTTCGATAAACAAACTTGGAGTAAAAATTGTTTATTCTTCAGCAGACCGTTCCTGGTTTCTACATTTACGTGTAGCTAAGATTACGTCGAAGTCAATGTTATTAAGAGGGTTAAAAAAAAAGAACGGCCTTGGATCTGGAACACCGAAAAAAAAAACAAAAAGAAGACTAGGACCATGTAGGATTTGAACTTTCGCCCATCAAATCCCGACGATCAGATTTAAAAGTTCGCGGCTTAAGGCCACGAGCGCGCCGTGTGACGTCATTACTGTCAACGAACACGATTTCCACAAACAAATAAAATATGATCGTAAAGGCCACACTAGAATTGCCTCTCGGCCATGGAGCTTCTTTGGGGACAGAATTTATAAACCCCGCTACGCGAGGAATTACCAACGCAGCACACTCCGAGGTTTTCAGCTCTAATTACTGATATTGATAACTTTTTTATAACCTTTCTTTGTTTCAGGGTGGAAGACGTTACATGCCTGAACAAGACACTTGTGTCAACAAGTGGTTTTGCGAAGCCAGAAATCCATGACACTCCAGGGAGGGTGTGTGTCGGGAAATTTGTGATCCTGAGACTGTGAGATTCAACTGTACCTGTTCCCTGACGGATTACACTGGTCAGCGGTGCGAGAAAATCAAATATCCTCCGAAACTGTAAAGACATCTGGAAAAATGGTCGCCTCGACAAGTCAGGAAAGTACAGGAGTTATGACGCTCAGAATGAGCCATTTCTTGCTGTGACTAATGACCTTGAATCCGACCCCTGGATTTTTTCTGGGCCCTCCATTCAGTCATTCTCTTTTGTGGGGGGGGACAAGAAAGCCCGGTTTAACTACAAAGTTTTAATCGTGATTATCTCTGTTGACGAAGATTCATTGGAAGTAGACTTGGGGCCTTACACCGGTTTTGTCCTCTGGCCTCACATGCAGTCATCTCGCTTGAAACTCGCATCACTTGAGAGTAACCTGTAACTATTTCATTCTCAAGGCCTCAGTTTTACAAACTGGCTACGCACGCGCAGGCTTGAATTATCATAATCTCTTTGACACATGGCAACGTGTGTGTAAAGAGAATTATGAATATCTTAACATCCGGGGAATCGAGTGTTACAATTGTACTGGCACCTAACAAAACAGGAGGATGGAAAGTCGTGGTTTCCATAAACAGCTATAGAAGCAACAAATATCTTGGGTGCGACTTTGATTTGGCAGACCCAGTTACGGGTAGAAGTGGGAACAATAACTTTGGACGTTATACTGGGAATGATTCAATAAACCCTGCAACATCGCTGTACATCAGCTCCATCCTCAACAACCGAGCACTGGTTTGGAGTCAAGAGTGACAATGTAAAACCAAATTAGCCTGCAAAAGCTTCAAAAAGTAGCTTACATTGGGCACATTCAGTATTTTGCCCTTGGTTTTTTCAACAGCGGGTGCTTTCCCTTATGCCTTAAAAGACTGACAAGTAAATATTGTCAAATAAACTACAATAAACTTAATAGTTATAAAGTAGAACGCAAAAAATTGTAACAGGTTTGATGTTTAGGACATGTACTTGTAGTCCCCTACATGTATGATCAAAGCCTTCTCACCACATAGGCGACTGACGAATCAGTTAAATTTCTGATTAATAAAAGGAGCTAACGTTCACGGATGGCGAATCTTTGAAAAATTGGGGCCATTTTTTTCAAGTTTGCCGTTTGCAATCGCGTCTGAATCTTCCCCATTCCCTAAACCATCCTTGTTCCTGTCTGGTTTATTATGACCTCTTTGGTGTTTTTCTATTTCTACCTTATTATTGTGAGGCCTTTTTCTTCAATTTGAAGGTGATTTTTGCACTTTCGCCAAATATGACTTAAATATCCATGGTGACATAGCTCCT
>MU825916.1:24741-521188 GCA_029204205.1 Desmophyllum pertusum
CCCCCCCCCCCCCCCCCCCCCCCCCCCACCACCCCCGCCCCCCCCCCCCTCGCCCCCCACCACGACGATAAAAAGGTTGGATCCGTGAATTGTGTAACGCAATTCTCTTGCTTGATTACTGGCCAACATGGAGCACAAACATTTGAGCACTCGTGGCGCTTACATTTCAATTCCTCAAAGACTTCACAGCGTTACTGATTGCATTATTAAACTGTCAAATAGTTCGATATTATGTCTCACTTTATTACTAGGTGATTTGTTAATATATAGAAGAGTGATAGGAAATCAGTCACTTGTGAACCGATCGAATTACCTTTCATTTTGTGAATTTCGGATCGAAAATAATTTATACATTTTAGTGGCTGGCCAAATTAACCTCTAAAAGCTAAGGAGTTTACAACAAATTTACCAGAAATCAAGGACGTTATCTATGTCAAGAATAGCTAGCCTTCCACAGTCCAGTAGCACAAACTACTTAGGGAAATCTAATCTTCAGAATTTTTTCCAGTAGTGGACTGTGTATTTTAAGCTATCCGTCATTTGTCCGGTGACACGGAAAAGGTAATTTTGGACCTCGGCACGAGCACTTTCGTTTGGCCGCTCTCAAATTTCGTAGTTTCAGTAAGCCCAAAAATGTTTTATTAACAATACTATTTGTCTAGAAGAAACATTAGATCTTTCAATTGGGTCTCTAGTTTTATAACCCCACGGCTATGTACACAATTAGGTTTTTTGTCCACCTCTCAAATTTAGCGCTTAATTTGCCTTGCCAAAATCGTTTCTCAAAAAATAAGATAAAAACTTTAAAATTTGCTCAAATAATTAAGTTTGCCTATCAAATTGTTTAAATAAAACCATTTAATCAATCATACCAAATGTGTCTTCTTTTCAATAAAACTTTACAGTGTTTTGGATATTTCCCCCATTTGCCTATTTTTTTTAGGAGACGTTTAGTAATGTGTTTGTATTCACCCCGTGAAAACTGCATTGCCGAGAGCCGGGAAAACCGTTATGGGCGTCCGTTCGCCCAAACTAAAAATTCTGATGGAACTAGAAAGTTATTTTATCTAAGCAATAGTTCAAGCCTTAGACCTATATATCTGGAGTAAAGCTTGAGGAGAATTTCGATTTTTTGATTTTAGCAGGTACTCGAAGCGCTGATACTGTGATTAACAGATGGGCTGTGATGTGCTCTCATGAAAGTGGTATTTATACTCGGAGTATGCATAGATAATGTAATAATTGTTATCCAAAAAAGTGTCTCAGCTCGTATTTGGTTTATCACTGCATGTTCTATAACGTTTCCTTACAAACTTCGCGGCCATTACGCTTCAAATCATGGAAAAGTCAAGACCGCGGAAACCGGAAGTTGCGCGCAAATTTTGCGTTCTGAACCGCTGTGTGTTGCTACACAGCAATCATGATGGTCTGCGGTATTTTGTAAACAAGATGGCGGACAAGATGGTGGAGATTTGGACAGTAGTTTTTCCTGTTCATTCGTGCTCTGGACGCTGAGCAATAATGCTGATTGGAAAGTCTTTTGTTTGCTACAGTAAAATAGACAGAGATCCTGTCTCTGTTTTACTGGAAATCAAAGGGAAGACCCGATGCTTTGCTGTTCGAAAAGCGGCGCGATTGCTGAGTTGTGTAAGTAAATGCGCTCGTTCATAAAATATTGTTTTTACCACTCGAATTATCTGAAGTAAGCGTACACGATGGAGCAAACCTCTTGCTGTTGTTGGTTTTAGCATGCGACGTTTATTTAACAAGTATTTTGTCTCGTGCAGGATCTGCTCAATATATATTTTCAAGCGGGGGAATCCTTGCGCCAGTTCTTATAATTTATTTAAACGTAAGCTTAATTGTTTTCGAATGATAATATTTACATAGCCACACATAATTAAGCTTATAAAGTTACGACAGTTAAGAACTGTGGCATTCACTTCATTCAAGAAGGGATATTTGAAGGGGAGGTATCACGGGGATTTTGACCTTTTTCGGTCAAAACTGAGCTGTAATACCTTTTTTTATATACAAAATAATTCTAGAACACCAGAGAAATACATCAACCGAATTCTTGAAAGAGAAACAAATTATGATCTGTTGCTTAGTGCATTTTGTAAACGAAAAATGCGAGAACTTGAAAAACGTTAGCCTAACATTTTTCAAGTTGCAATCCATTCCGACCCAGTCCAGCTATGGCCAGAGACACTTAATATTGACAGTTTAGTACACTGGGGTGGTAAAATTTATAATTTATAACAAAGTTGGACCATTATTTTTAGGTTTCTGTTAATACAAAACCGTATTTGGTTTTTGAAATGACACCAAATCCCTGTGATACTTCCCTTTAAGTGGCGTGGATTAAATCCTTAATTATATTGGGACGTACAAGTGGCAACGTAATATCATTTAAGCTTATTACTCTTCGATATTGACGATATTTTCATCTGTACACAGCACAATGGGAAACAGAAAGTATCAAGAAAGGATATTCTTAAAGTTGTTGATTCTTATGGTTGTCTTGGAGTTCTCAAAATCAATCTTGGTAAATTAATGTTAATAAAATTGTATTCATGAGTACAGTGTATACTAAAAAAAAATACTGTTAGTTTGAATACTCTAGTTAGTACACTTACCACTTCATCTAATTATTCGTACACTATTAGTCATACTTGAATAAATAAATAAGAAGATGAGCTGTTGTTGATGAAGCTTGTTGTTTGTTGTTGTTGTTGTTGTTGTTGTAGCTGCTTTAATGCACTTGTCATCAGCTTCAACCGAGCAGGGGGGGGACCCGGGCTCATTTTTACACATAATTTGCATAATTATTACATTTCCGCTCGCGCCAAGGATCTGAGGAGAAAAGACCGACTGCTCACACCCCCCTGTCCCCCTCCCTCCCCCCCACCCCCCCCCCCCCCCCCACACACACACACTATCAAAATGTACATGTACATGTAGACGGTGGGGAGAATTAAGAGTATCATCAACTAGGGGATGTTATCTCAAGTGATTTATCACCAAAATCTCAGAACTGACAGGAACATGTTGATCAGTGATCAAGAGAATAGTTAATATTTCCAAGCTTGCAGAGAAGTGTTAGAATTAGTCAGTGATCTGCAGAACCTAAAGCTTTTGCCTTATAAGCTGCATTTGAGTGGTAACATAAATTAACCCTTTTACTCCCAAGAGTGCTAAGTTTAAAACTGACGAAAACATATTGAATTTGATTTTGCAAATTGTCAAAAACAAACGGACACCACTTGAAAGTACTGCTCAATAGCTTTCATTTGAATGGTCACACACTAGGGTTTCATCCACAGACTTAAAAGTTAGAATCACATTTACATGTACACTGTATTGACTCAAGGTTTGACTCTGGGAGTCTTGCTTTTGATATGTGTATATTGACAATGCTGCATCATATGATAAAGATGTGTCGGCCATTATTTAATGTAGTGACTAAAAAGCAATGTTGGAGCAACAACCCTAATTTAACATTTTTATGAATTTCAGTGATTTTCTTCTCTTTACAGGTGAACAGGAGATTAGTTTCTTTCTCGTTCTTGTAACTGGTTGCACATCAGTTGGAAAAATCAGTGATAGTGAAATATTCCGTATCAATGCCACTCAGTTGGTGCCTTTACAAGATGGCCAAGATGAAGAAATTATCGCTGAAGTACGCAAACTATTAAACTCCGGAACATTTTATTTTTCTGTCTGTCCTGGAGATCAACAGCCATTAGACTTGACTCTGTGTTCACAGCGAAGGTATGAGGGCTGCGAACCTGACAACAGGTTTTTCTGGTAAGTTGTAAATTTCATTTATTTGTAAAATTAATTCTAGCATTAAAACCTTTGAAATGAAGGTACATTGTATTCTCACTCATTTTAATTTCACATGTACTTTACTTACATATTGCGAAATCAAAAGATCTGTATTTCGTGAGACTTTATTTTCGTGATTTCAGAGAGGGCTCGTCAAGGCTTAAAATTTTGCAAAAATATCGTCTTAATTTTAGCATTTTTCGCTATATCGCGAAACCCGCGAAAATTTAATAATACTCGCGAAAATAAGTTAGAATATTGAATAGTTCTTGGAAATGCCATTTTAAGGGCAATTTGAGGGCCTACAAATAATTATAGTACTTGTTTGTTTCTATTTAAAAGTCATTTACTTCAAATAAATTTTACATTACATGTACCTTGAAGAATAGCAAAGACAATAAAATACTGTTAGTATTATTTTCTGAGGAGCACTGCTATGTAAGCCACTACAATAGTCCAATTAGTATTACTAACATTACATTAACTGTAATGAACAGGAATCGCAGCTTGCACATTCACCTACAGAGATTCGGAATTGACTGTTCACAATGGCTGCTGCGAATCATGTGCGGTGCAGTGGAAATTAGAACTGTATATGCTGGAAAAACTCAAGCCAAAGCCTGTATCATTTCAAGATTGAGCTCGGAGAGAGCGGGAACAAGGTTTAATGTCAGAGGCACAAATGATGATGGGCATGTTGCAAATTTTGTGGAAACAGAACAGGTACATGTACATTGTTTTGTATTTGCAACTTGTAAAGGTCCATTTACACAGGCGAATTTTGATGCAATTTTTGTCGCAATTTCCACTGCGATTTTTAATGTCGCGCTCGTGCTGCAACAAGCTGCAATTTCAGTGAGATTTGAGCGTGATATGGCTGGAATTTCTATGAAACGTGATAATTTTGAGCAGACGTTATCAGTGCATATACACAGTCATGTCTTATAAACAAAGATGGTATCATTTTGTCGTAAGTTCGAAACCTCCGGCATTAAACATCGCCATGTAAACAGGCCTTTAAAGGGTTAGATCTGCTTCTAAGATTTCAAGTTTAAGTTCTTGATTCTGTTTGCAATATAAATTCAGCTAAGTTGCCAAGATTTCTAGCAGTAATGTATTAAGCAGCACGACACAGTGGAGTCAAGGGTTGGATTTTCATCCCTTTGATCCAACCAAAGTCACATTTAGTGTGTTAGTGTTAGTATTAGTGTCATCAGAATATTAATTTTCATGGTACAGTTTTGTATAGCCACTAGTCACTTGTCAAATTTCACAAGCTGCAATAGGTTGTTAATGGTGTCTCAGGAAACTTGAAACATGGGAAGTTGTCAATTATTAACAAAATTGCTGATTAATTCTGGTTTGTCTTCAGTTTATTGTGCTTGATGAGATGACAACATCGTATGTCCAAACTCGTGGATCAGTGCCAGTGTTTTGGGAGCAGCCTGGTGTACAGGTAGGTTCATGACAATATTTTCAGTCTGGACTGTATATATAGCTTAAAGTAAAAATAATTTTAATTAACATTTGCCATCTTCCATATTGTGACCATGCAGGGGGACATGTGGCATGTTGGACTCCGGATCAATAGCTGTTATTACAGCTGCATGAGCCTGCAGTCAAACATTCTTTTGTTTTTAAAAGTATGCAAACGAGTTAGGCTCGATTTCCGCCACTCTCTTGAGTCCCATCTTCATTCTGGCTCATTTTCCCGAGCAGCAGCTGGTAATCGAGCCTACAAATGAGGCTAATGGGCCAATACAATGCCAGATTGACCCTTTCACCTCGTTTGCATGTCAAACTGCTGACATCTGTAATAACTGCTATTGGTTTGAGTTAAGCCCTTGCCGGGATCATTGTGTTGCATTCTTGGGCAAGATGCTTTTAGACTGCAAGCAGTCCTTCTTGGATAGTTGAGTAAGTGCGAAACATGAGAGATCAAGTGGAAATGTGGCCGACGGAAGTGAGCAGAGTATAAGAAGAGAGAAAGAGGCCCCATTTGCACTCACTCGCACTCCATGTTCAATTTCCTCTCGCTCAAGCTTCGCACTCGCTCAACTATCCAAAAGAAGGACTGCTTGCAATCAAAGACACTTTACTCTCACATTGTCTCTCTCCACCCAGGAGTATTATAAATGGGTACCGGTAAGCTGTTAAGGGCACCTGACAAAATGGTGGGAGGTAACCTGCAATGGACTAGGCGCATCCCATCCAGGGGGAGTAGCAATACTCCTACATTGTAGTCGCTTCATGTGGTTCCCTGACCCAGCATGCATTGGGACACTATATAATAAGTACATGTTCTAATAATTTATTGTGTAATTTTTCCCTCTCTATTATAACAGGTTGGATCTCACAAGGTCAAACTCTCCAGAGGGTTTGAAGCATCATCACCAGCATTTGACAGGTAATTTAAACAGATCACAGTTGGGGCCAAACCACCCCTCAAATGTTGCATCTAATCATGGGATCAGCCATATTTAACATGTTTTACATATTTGTATACCAATCATCATCTTTTTGAAAGAGTATGGCGAGAGGAGATGAATGCCAAAACAGTTTGTTGCTAGATAATATCACATACCGGTATATTTACTGGATCATGAGATACAATTTATGATATTTTGAACTGTGATCAACAACAGTTACTAACTAAAAAGTATGATATATGAACTGCGTGATCAACTAAGGCTAATAAAAGACATTTCCATCCTGATTTCCTCCTCATGGTAACAATAATTATTGCAAATACATTGCAAATTGGATGGCCTTCCAATCGTTGATATAATTGTACATTTTCGTTATAAATCTAGAAGAATCTAAATGTCTTAGAGAGTCCACTTCCTAACCTTGCAACTATGTTGAACTTTTGAGCTGACAGGTTTTTGTTCCTTTCTTTGTAATGTTTTTAGACATTTGACCAGCCTGAAGTATCTATATGGTCAACAGTTACTAGTTAACTTGCTTGGTACAAAGGAAGGCGAAAACACTCTCAGTACTGCATTCCAGGTGACATAGAGTTAGCATGGCGATAATGAATACGATGATGATGAATATATGAAATGAATATACTGTATATATTTTTTAGGCTTTCTTTTCAATAGCCTGAGTATCAGGCCTTCCTTAGGGGAGGAGGGAGAGTTCTTCCTCCCGTCCACCCGCTATCCCTCCCCCCGAAAAGCCTGATACTCAGGCTATCTTTTCAACTGCTTACAATGTAAGGTGATTCCTCAGAAATAAAAGTTGTCGAACGATTTTTTTGAAACTTTTTTCTGAATGTTCCCTACCAAGCACTGTTTCGAAAATACAATAAAAAAGATAGGTCACCGAGCTCGCAAAGGAGATATGATGGACCAATGTTACCCATTTATGCCTGTACTGGTACTAATCACGCGCGTAGTTATTTCATCGGTTCGCGTAACATTTCGCGGTAGCTAGAAGCAAAGTTTAAAGTAATACTTGAAAAAAACTTGATAAGTTCAAAGTCTCGACCATATGGAACAATTTAATCTATAATTTGTGGAAAAAATCACACAAATTCAAACGACATCGACTCAAACGTTCCTCGCATCGATGTTTTCAAGGTCATAACCTTGCACCCACGAGTAACGGTTTTGTGCACGCTTTTAGCGATATCTTTTTTTTCCTTCCGAAAATGTTTTTATTTTATTTTTTTAACTTAAAGAGGATAATTGAACATCAAAATTATGCAATAAAAAATATAGGTCACCGTGCTCGTTTACGAGAAAACGTTTTATTTACCTCCCTGGCGAGCATAGCCACAAAGAAAAAGCCGCCATGTTTTTAATGTGCGCGCGCTAATTACGCGCGAACTGAAATGTAACTGTCAATAATAACTGTGAAGATCTCATTCTCTTGCGTCATTTTGACGCCTCCCCGCGCCCGCACCCCGTACCCAGGGGAGTTTTGCCTTCTCCCCAGATTTCGCTCGCCAAATAATCCAAGATGGCGGCTCCACGATCGATCGTGACAGCGCGACGAAAAAATAGCGGGCTGTGAACAGTCTAGGTAAGGGGGGGGGGGGGGGGGGGGGGGTACTCCTCGAAATTTGTGGTGGGGTGTGCCGCCCGCTTCTTTAAACCCTTATCCGGTGTTTCAGACCAGATTTGGGTCCTTCCCAATTTCAGATCTGACCCTTCAAAATGCCGGGTCAAAATGTCCCCCCTTTTCACGCCAAAAATGACAAAACTCTATACCCTATTCAGACAAGCAGGCAAAATATACCCATTTTCAGACCAAAACAGCTAAAAAAACCATATCCCTTGGGACGGCACTGATACCTATATTATAGGGGTACCCGCCTCCTGACCCTATCCTGCGATTTTGGTTTCTCATGTACAAGATGAAGTTAGTGGACACGGGAAGACATTAGGCATAATAGTTCACACTGTAGTACGCTGTTACTTCATCTAATCTAATCTAAATGTTAATCCACAAGGGGTAGCCCACATGCAGATGGCGGGCCTTCTAGGCAAGAACAGTTAAAAATGTGCTAAACAGATGTGTGGCACTAAACAACTCCAGTCACTAGCAGTATCTAACACACAATGCGCCACCTGTCCACTCGTCTTCAAACTTACACACATCATAATACTCTCGCCAACTACACGGCACCTATATGCTGATCTTATTTTTCCCTCTGTGAACGGTCCAATACCCTGTCAATAGGAGGCTAGATGGTCAGAGACATTACTATTAGAAACTTCACCACTCAAGAAGTGCCTCTCCAATCCCGTTCGCAAACACTCCCCCATGACCGTCACCGACATGCATGTCTGCTATATCTCCCACTGAATCACATATTCCTACATTGACTCCACTCCCTCCTGTCATTTCTCACCAGTCCTTCCCTGTCCACCCACTCTTGCGGAGCGTACTTGCCCCAAAATCCCCACACTACATACCCAGACTTGAACGCTCCTCGCTGCCACCGTCCCCCCACTTCCGCTACAATTGCGAACTTTCATGTAATCGAGGCTAAACTCCTATCCTAACCACCTCCCCTTCCTCCATTTTCCACTTTCCGAGTCCACGGTGACTCCCTTTTCCAGCACTAACGCTTATCCCTTCCCCCTCCTACTAGTCGCGCCCCGCCCCCCTCGCCGCTGCGCGCTCTGCCACTGGACCACACACTCCCCCCTCTTCCCGTAACCCAACATGTGCATGTCTCCTTTTGTGTATATCCATCTCGCAGTCCCCGCCTCACCACCGCTACTTTTGCTTCCGCCCTACACTCCACAGCAAGTCCACACGGATGTGTACACCCTATTTTACTAGTCTCCACTGCTTTGTATGCCCTGCCCCTGTTTTGCTGGGTTGCTTCTCCTCCGTGAGCCTTATCCACCCAGAGATCCTTACCCTATTTACCACACGTTAAAAGGGACACACCCCCTGCGTTCCTCCACCGTTCACTGTGGTTTCTACACTTCGATCTTATCCTCTACCCTCCCTGTGAAGCAAAAAATGTTTTTGACTTTGCACGATTCAAGAACATTTTCTTGTTTCCGAGACGCAAAATTTTGCTGCCTGAAACAATATTTCTCGTGGGACGAAAACTGTGAAACATTTGCGTCCGCAGCAATGTTTCTGCAACAATGTTTCCTAGTTTAGCCAGGCCCTAAAGATAAGGAACTTGACTTGTCTGTTGTTATTAGATTATTTGCAGTAATGACACTTTTTACTTTTAATTAACAGGAAACAAAATGGAGCTGTGCGTACAAACTGTATTGACTGTATCGATCGTACCAACAGTGTGCAGAGTTATTTAGGACTTGGGGTATGTTGACTGTTAAATAACGGCAGTGCCTCTTGATTCTTATGCATTGTCAACTGAGAAGTGAAACTAGCTGGGCATGCGTGGGCGAATGGAAAATGAAATAAACACTTCTTTAGTGTACTAAAAAAAAAAAAAAAACTGCTTTGACTAAATGCTCTGCAAACAGGTTGGATACAGTGGTTTTCAATTGAGTGTCGTCAAACCAAAACCAAAGCAATTACAATGGCCAGTCACGACAAACGTAAACAACACAATGAACCAATGTCTTCATTTATGAGAATTCAAAGTAAATACATGTAACCGGCGCCAAGTGCGGGAAAACGCGTGTGACCAAGTGGCGATTGGTTTTGGTTTTACATCTGATTGGTCGAGAATGTGGCGGGAGTTTTTTAAGCCAATCACATGCAGAGCGTAGTAAAGCAAAACCAAAGTAATTCAGCGATTACTTTCGACGACAGTTACACGCAAAACATTGACACAAAGGTGAACATGAGTTAGGTCATTCTTTCACTAAAGAACATTTAACAGGTTCTATTACCTGTGCATTGTTTGCTGTTACGACTTATCACGAGCGGCAAAGATTTTTGTCATGCTGTTGTAGCTGAATAGCAATAAAGTGTTCACCTTTGTTATTTTTCTCTACAGATGCTGTCACAGCAAGTAGAATGTCTCGGTTTGACAAGCAAACAGGATTACTATCCAGATTTCAGGAAGCTTTCCGAACCATGTGGGCACAAAATGGCGACCACATCAGCCGCATGTACGTCGGTACAGGGGCTTTAGATGGAAAAGCCAAGGTATAGTTGCAGGCTTTTTAAGCAACCATAAATATTTCACTCAGAGAAACATGTATCTTACTCGGTCAGAATGCCGGCTCGGAGAATGGCTGAGCCCGCGATTTTTGACATGGATGTTGCTTAGCAACATGACGTATTTCTAGAGGGTAACAAGCTGACATGACAATTTACGAAGTGCTCGTGCTATTTTTAACTCGTGAATGCGAAAGTAATGAACGGGTTGTAGCATTTGATGGACAAATTTCACTCACTTGATGGACTGTAAAATTAACTTTCATCGCGCTATTAATTTATGCCTATTACAGTGAAGATGACGCTACCGTTGCCACTCGACAAAGTTTTGATAATTTTTGACATTTTTTTGACAAATTTTTGACGACTTTTGGATGGGTTCCGTTTGACTTGACCAATCAAAATCCAAGGAGTGTTGGAGGCGGAGTCGTGAAATTTGAATGGGTTTAGTTTCTAGTCTAGTTCAATTGTGGCGCCACTGAAACAGAACCCATCAAAGTTGTCAAAAAGATGTCAAAAATTAATCAAAAACTTTGTCGAGTGGCAACGGTAGCGTCATCATGGCCTTATAGGAGCCTTTGATTCGTTATTGTGACTTTCTATCCAGTTTCAAGATTCTGGGATTTTTTTGTCCACTCGAGTTTAGTGAGTAACTCGCAATGCTCTGTTTGTTGTTCTCAGGTGATCAACAAGCTTCGTGACGGCGCACGCTCAGTACACAGAACCATCGTCAGCAATTTCCTAGATGGAAGCAAACAAGAAGCCATTGATATGTTGTTGCTAGGCAACACATTCGTTGGCGAGCTCGGTGAAAGAGCACGTGCATTACTGTACGCTTCGTTTCTACACTGTAAGTCTTGCAACATTGTACCAATTGATGAAATAAAATTAACCAGTTCAGTTCAGTGGTCAGCCGGGTCACTCTCGGGAAATGACATACTGACCGTTTAATACAGCGAAAAATGTTAACAATACAAACTCTGTAATTTCATTTGATAAAAGAAAGAAACACAATCGCTCTTCGTGAATTTCAATGAAAGTCAGTTCACGTGATTTTCCATGTGCTTTGGCAAGCCGATCCAACATAATCTCGTGAATTTGGCAAGGTGACCATTTAATACACATCAAAAACGATAAAACAGCTCACTGGGGCTTGTAAAAGGGTGACCGTGTCCGCTTTTAAATAGAGGTGACCGCTTAATAGAGGTGAAGTAGGTGACCGACAGGGCCGCTTAATACAGGTTTGACTGTATTTTTATTTATTTATTTATTTTGTTCCGTCACCCGACCATGTGTTTTTTTTTTTTTTTTTTTTTTTTACCCGACCATGTGTTGATATCGTAAGTATATTTCGTTGTTTTTAATTTTAGAAGAAAGAAAAAAAGATTTTCCACATAGCTGGCCTTTATCGTATTGTAACTTGTATGAACCTGTTTTTGTTTTCCGTAGCTTCCCCCATGATTCTACGGGAGCTGTGTGACCGCCATCTTGAATACACCACATGGTCAAACATACGCGTCTGTGTTGGCACGTGGAATGTAAACGGTGGCAAACACTTCCGGAGTATCGCTCACAAGCACCAAACAATGCATGATTGGCTTCTGGATTTCCACAAGACACTTCCGGACAGCGGTTATTCAGAAAGCGATGACGTTGACTTCTGGTTACCAACAGATGTTTTTGCTATCGGCTTTGAAGAGTTGGTAGACTTGAATGCATCAAATATTATGTCAACAAGGTATGTATTGATCTGTTCAGGTGAGAGGTCCCCTCCTGGCTCATATATTAGCGATCTTTTGATCGGAGTACGAGTACGAGATTGACTACGAGTGCGACTGTCCAATTTCAAATCAGTCACGTCCCCAGAGCCCTCACGCCTCTCTGTTGCTGACCAGTAGAGAAGGAGGCTCTAGGAACAAGATTGGTGTTAGACGTGTTGATGTAAACCCAGCGCACTTGGTTTGAAAAGTCGTACTCCTGTTACTCGTACTCAATCTCGTACATGTACTCCGATCTAAAGGTCCCTAATACCTTATTGATACCACTTGTGACTTTTCAAATGTTCAAAACATTTATTAATAAGCATTGATGATTACTGACAGTCACTTTAGCTGTCCCATGTCCTGTTGTTAATCCGTGAGTAGTACCGGCCATAACAGAAACCTGACGTTCTGCATATTTCCATTATCTAAATCCTTGGTTTAAATTTATACCGTATTTTCACGATTAAACGCCGGAACCTCGACCTTGTAGACCCGCGGCGTTTATTTGGAGCTCGGCGGCGTTCAACATCCGCGAATTTGTGGGAAAGCAATTCAAAGTGCTGGGTTCCGCTGCGATGACCTGTCATGTCATTCGAAGGGAGTAGCACTGAGTACTTCTAGTTGCTTCATGCAACGGAAACGGCTGAAGTGATGAGCATTGATCAGCCCATATACATACTAGTCTGTTCACAGACCTTCTATTTTCTATTATAGATCGTCTAGAGCGCGAGCGAAATAAGAGCCGCGGGGTATTTAACGAACACAAGGGGGGGGGGGGGGGGGGGGGGGGGTGACAGACTATATACATACATACCCTAAACACCCAAAACGTAAGTTCCTCTCCACCCCACCCTCAGGAGGTAATAATAATAAGCTTTATTAATCAGGAATCACCTATCAGTATTACACTGTTCTCCCAGCTGACCCTAAAATTATAAATATCTAACTTGTATACATATTAAAAATTAAGCTGAGAATTAAATCTGTACCAGTTATGTCATACCTCTAAGCCTCGCTTGTATCTGTTAATTCCAGTTCAAATCATCGAAAGGAATGGGGCGAGGAGCTGCGACGCATCATATCACGTGATCATGCGTATGTGCTGGTGACGTGTGAGCAGCTCGTTGGTGTGTGTCTGTTTGTGTTTATTCGGCCTCATCTTGTACCGTTCATAAGGTAACTAAACTCCATTACATCTTATTTTCATTTTAGTGCCTTTTAACCCTTTGACTCCTACACTGGTCAAAACCGGCCGTGAGGAGACCACGGAAATTGTACCACTTGTGACGTCATCACTTTTCACGCCAGAAGATGTTTTTGATATTCTGTTGATAAATTAGGAAAAAGTCTAACAAAGCGTGCCTCTAAACGAGCACGAAACGATGAAATGGGCCAGAGATACACACAAAACAAGTTGGAATTTTTCCTCCAAGATCGAAGAAAAACGTGACCTCCCCAACCATTGACACTCTGTTAAAAAAAGTTCACTTTCCCCAGCGTTTAGGTGGAAACATTTCCAACGTGAACAAAGGCAACTGAAAGGCCAACAAAACCACAAAAGAAAGTGAGAGAAAAGACCAGAAAAAGGAGAGCAAGAACGGCCCAAAAAAAAGGAAAAGAAAAGCCTGAACTGTAGTGTCAAAATTTTGATTTGTGCGCATGCCCAATTATAATAATAAGATTTATTAAAGTGTCGATAAAATACATAGCAGAAGTGGAATTTGATGGCACCCAAAGAAAATAGTGAACTACTTGCCTCGAAGAATAAATAAATAAATAAAATAAATAAACAACTTTATTTAAGTGTCAGAGAATTTAGCACTGCTGTACTAATTGTGGACAATGTAAATGGACAAATAAATATTGTAAATAGAACATAAACTTGTTAAGAATCCCAACTGGTGGCAGGCTATCCAGTTGGCTATTTACAAAGCGTGGCCGAGGAGTTGAACTCGAGACTACCGAGAGCAAATCCAGCTAGTGGCAGGGTGGAGGATTTGAACCAGGGACCTCCAGATTTCAAATCCAGCGCCCTAAACCACTCGGCCACGCTGCCTCCCTGAAGAAGAAGAAGGGGATGTTGTTGCCAGTCCATGTTGCAAACTAAGGTTTAGACAGTTGGGCTGTAAACTGTCGAGATAACGGCCAGAAATAGGCATCTGTGGCGTTAGATTGCCGTTTTTTGGAGAGAAAAAACCCAGGAGTCCATCGGTTAAAACCCTAAAACATAATCAACATCTTATTTCCCCGTGTAATATCAATACCTTGTCTTGAAAGCAGACAGGCCATGAATATGTGTTTTGTGGTTTGTTTCAGGGACGTGGCTGTGCAGTCCGTCAAAACAGGCCTTGGTGGCAGCGCTGGGAACAAGGGAGGCGTAGCCATTCGTCTGCTTCTGCACGCTACTTCCATCTGCTTTGTTTGCTCGCATTTAGCTGCTGGTCAGTCGGGTGTGGCGGACAGAAACAGTGATTATCATGATATTGCGTCAAGGATTGCGTTTCCTATGGTATAGTGTGTGAAATAGTTTATGTATGTGGAAAGAGATGATGGTGAATTGTAAGCTTGGTAGAAATGTGAGAAAGATGTTTATCAGTCAGTGACACAAGCTACTCGGAAAAAAAATTCCGAGTTTCCTCAACAGGAGTCGAACCTATGACCTTCTGCACACCGGTCGGACGCTCTACCACTGAGCTACAGGATACTCATGGCCACAAATAAGGACACAACATATTGTGATCGTAACAATCTCCCCTCTTTGTAATTACCAGTTCACTGATATATTTTTCTGTTTGTGAACTAAGGACTGGTTAGTGTGTTGGACTCCGGACCAAGTGGTCCGGGTTCAAGCCCTGGCCTGGGTCAGTGTGTTGTGTTCTTGGGCAAGACATTTAACTCTCACAGTGCCTCTCCCCACCCAGGAATAGAAATAGACACGTACGGTGAATTATTGGGGCAGCCTGGAAAATGCTGTGGGAGGGGGTAACCTGTGATGGACTAGCGACGTCCCATTCAGGTGGAGTAGCAATGCTACTAGTCGTCTAGTGCTACTACATGTGGCTCCCTCGATCTCTAGGATGGGAACAGACTTACAGCAACGAACCCAACAGCGACCAATTTTAATTAATTCACATTATATCATCGGCTTCTGATTTAGCGAATTCATATTAGAAGACGGGAAACTCGTCTCAGACGAAATTCCGTCTGACAGAATTCCGTATATGAATTTAAGGACGGTAAAATGAGACGGGTAAATGACTTAGAGCCGTCGGAGACTAGGACGAGTATGAGGCCAGTTAACATTTCTATCCCAGAAGCAATTGCTGAATTTCCAGTTCCAGTGTGTAGCAATGTGAATTTAAGAGGAGTTTTCCGTAAGGATTAGCAGTTTAGATTTTAGAGTTTTGATGACGTCAGATGAAAACCACCAATTGATATGATTTGATTATTACCTCTCAGGGTCGCAGTTTAACGTCACACGACTATGTGTTCTGGTGTGGAGATTTCAATTACCGTATTGATCTGCCCATAGAAGAGGTGAAGGAACTGATCAAGAACAAACAATGGGATGAACTGTTGAAAGAAGATCAGCTGGTGAAGCAAAGGAACGAACACAAGGTACAGTGGGATGATGCCAACCTCGTTCCCAGGGTCTCTCATCTTCCCTCCAGGGGGCGGGAAGATGAGAGACCCTGGGAACGGGGTTGGGATGATGCATGGGATTTGATATGTTAAGGCCCGTTTTATACACAGGTAGACTGCGAGCAGTCTCTAATATTCGCTAAAAAGATCGTGAGGCGAGCGAGCGGGCGAACGAAAATCGCTTCCTCTCGCGCCCGCGCTACCCGCTCGCGCGCTCGCCTCACGATCTTTTTAGCGAAAATTAGAGACTGCTCGCAGTCTAATATACAGGCAATTTTTGATGCAAATTTAGCCGCGATTTGAGTGGCGATTTTTAGCGCCCGTGTAAACTAGTGAAAGGTGAAAGGGGGGGGGGGGGGGGGGGGGCAAAAGATTACTAAATACTGCAGTTTGGCCGCAGCTTTTAGTAAACCAAACCAAGATAACGTTACTGAAACACATTAAAAGTTCAGCTTAAATACTGCTTTGTAGAATACTTATTATGCAGTCCGATCAAGACACTCTTAAAACTTGGCAGCTCGGTCCGTGTTGTCATGACCTACAATCCTACAAATGTCTTGGAAAATTCCCGCGCCCGCCAATTCAATGTGGTATCTCTTCCAAGTCAATTCGAGTATGCTTCCGCTTTACCGCAGCAACATTGGACAGGGGATAGTCAGTGCAAACAGTTCTGTCTAGGTTGTACATGTTTTGGTTACCTTATTCTCACTAATTTTCGTGATTGAAAAAAAAAAACGCGAATTTAAATACCCCATTACACGAAAAAATTGACACAGTGACATTAGAACCGTGATTAGAATCGTCGTTTTCTTGCAATTCCCTGTGAAATGTTTTGTGCTTGTTATGTTCTAAGTAAGTACCGATGCTTTCTCAATTGAACGCTTTATTGTTGTTTTTTTAAAACGATGATTTAAATTTGGTGAGATTTTCGGGTAATTTAATAGCCCTTGAGTCCATTTTCCCGTGAAATCGCGAAAATTAATTTTCACAAAATATGGCTCTATCATTTTATCGAAATTAATTACGCGCGAAAATTATTGAGAATAAGGTAGTGAGAACTCGACATTTGTTTTCAAGGTGTTTCGTGCATTCATCGAGGGAAAAATCGCCTTTGCCCCAACCTACAAGTACGACTTATTCTCCGAGGATTACGATACCAGTGAAAGTTGCGAATCCCAGCCTGGACCGACCGCGTCCTCTGGAGACGGAGAAAGCCTCGGTACAAGTCAACCACCCTCGTTCGAAAGCACGTCACTGCACAGCATAGCAAGGTAGAACAAGGGGATAAACTTCTACTGATGGGGGGAGGAGACGGGAGTGGATGATGAGGATGATGAAGATGAGGAGGAGGAGGATGAAGAAGATGAAGACGAAGTTAACGAAGTTGAAAATGAAGGTAAAGAAAGAAGAAAGGAAAATGCCCAACTAGCATAATACTGGAGAGTTTAAGCAACCACGACCCCGGCACCACGACAGCAACGCCAAGGACAACGTCGATTAAAAACTGAATTTATATTGAAACGAATCTCGCGAATCTCTAGTTCCATTCAGTTTGTCTATCAATGCCAGAACTATCCTCAGCTGAATATGTAAAGACAGAGAGTTCTAATCTAAGGAGAAACTTGACAAATTCGCCATTGCAGTTCACGTTCTCCAAAAGCCCAGAATTTGGTTATTTCACGTTGTTGTTTTGCAGAGGACGGCTAAGAAATGTACCATGATGTATATCGCACGTGCAAAGCCATTATACTGCTCATTAAACCTTTCGTTTAGCGACGTTCTCGTTGCCGTTGCCATCGTGGTTTGCGTAAGGTCCCTAGTGTCTCATTCGTGTGTCGGAGAAGTAGCCGTAAAAGCTCTATTAAGTCCCTGGGGGCACATTAAATAAATATACGAGGCTGTTTAATATTTATTTCTGTTTAATCACACCTCTTCACACAAACGTAACAATAAAAAATAAATGTGATAGTCAGATAACTAAAAGCGTATAAAAGCATTTAGTTAGTTGTCTTCCTGTTCATAAATTGTCTTGGGTAACCATCTTAGAAGAGGAAAGAGGCATAGAGAAAAGGGCTAATTAAAATGTGACGTTCTAGACGTGGGTGACCTTTTATAGTCTCCGAGGACTGTATATGGTATATGAGGATATTATCAAATTAATAAAGCGGTTCCCCTAGAGGAGTGGGGGTGGGGGATTTACGGTATGCGGTGGATCCAGATTATTCATCAATTGCAGACGTATTGTTTATTTAGGTGACAAAGGCGGCAAGGCTGCTAATTCACAAGGTGGAGGAATCACTTTCACGCCTGGAAAAGTTTTGTTCTATGGCCGAGCAGAGCTGAAGACCTCAGATCACAGGTGCGTGACCGTGACGAACCGAAACACGAAAATTGCAAAAACCATTGCACCAAGCAGTCAGCTATCCAGCCTATGTAGATTTTCTTATTGATGATCATGCAGTCAATATTGTGTGGCGATCCAAAGAACGTCTGGAATAGACTACACCCAACAGTTGACTTAAAAACAAATGTTTACTTGCCTCCTTGGATCGTCACACAACGCTAGTAACTACCAAAACAAGGCTAATGTGATAAAAACGTTACCGTTAGTTGGATTGTCACGCAACGCTAGTAACTACCAAAACAAGGCTAATGTGACAACTGAGTTACCGCGAGTTGGAGTGTCACGCATTTTTAAAACGAGATCCGGCAAGACACGCTAGCCAAGGGTTTTATTTCTACGTTGTTTAGTCCTCTGCATTCGAAAGTTCTCTGTTCTATAAGTTCTCTGCAGCAGTGGTTATTTTCTAACTTTACTTTTTCTAACAAATTCAATTAGGTCTTGACTTAAAATCTAAATTCTTCCCCCATCGCCTAAGAAAATGAAAACGTGTCGTGCAACAAGTGAAACGTGATTTCCTCCTAGAGCTGTTTTCAATTAAGTGTCGTAAAACCAAAACCAAAGCAATCACAACAAACATAAACAACGCAATGAACCAATGAGAACTCAAAGCAAATACACGTTACCGGCGCCAAGCGCGGGAAAACGCGTGTGACCATCTGATTGGTTGAGTAGGTGGCGCGAGTTTTTTAACCCAATCACTGAAGTAACGCAAAACAAAAGCAATTCAGCGATTACTTTCGCCACTCAATTGAAAACCGCTCTAAAATCTGAAAAGGTTTTTGTGTCTGTACTTCATAGGCCAGTTGTAGCTTTGGTAGAGATTGAAATACAACAGGTGGACTGGACGAAACAGAGTCACGTACATGACAATGTTATGAAAGCCATGGGACCCGCTGACCCTACCATTGTAGTCACAAACGATGAAGGGAACGATGAGGATGCTGGGATTGATGTGTCAGAGCTCCTTGATGCCGTGGAGCCTTATGGGGCGGTCGTGTTAGTGAGGTGAGTCAAATTGTATGATGATAATAAACAAGAGAGGATGACATAAGAGAAGCATTCCCCGATACATGGGTCTCTTCCAATGAAATCTATTTTTAATTTTCAGTCCATACTGAGTTATTTTAAGAGCGCTATCTGATTGGTCAGTTCGAGTAACGTGATGTCGGAGCCTCGATCAGAAGGAAATAAAAGTGACTATCATAGCATGGCGCGAAACTATTAATAGATTTCTAAAAATTATCATGGGGTACAGGGAATGCTACTCTTAGATCATCCTAGCCCTGTTGAAAGATGTTTGAAGCGAAAAGCGAAAACTCCGATTGAAATATTCTGAGATCATCGCTTTATATTGTTGCAGGGTGGTTGATGATGAAATCCTTTTGACCATGGACGACGGCCGAAGCGCGTTTAAAAGTTCTGCAGCTGGACGGAAAAAGAGGTAGTTATGCAAAAACTAATAGTTTGGTAACTACAATAGATAGTAAAGCGGTTATCGTTCTGGCAATCGGAACGGGACTGCTGGCTTTGCGGCCAATGAGATGCAAAAAACAAATTGGGAATGGCGGAATAGGCAAGTTTCCCACATATTAAAATGCTAACTTGGATTCGAGGCTCACTGCTACTGTTTTGTAGAGTTTGAGATTACTCAAAGTCAAAACTGGATGACAAAAACATCAACAGAAAACCTCGCTGAAAAGTTAAAAAAAAAAACAGAATTCACGCTTATTCTAGATCTGGATTAGCTTAATCGTACAAGCGGACCCTGAGCTTCGATCGGAATCACGTTAAAATTTTAATATTTCGAAAACTTGCCGATTGGTTCGTGCGGATTTCCCCTGCCTCGTCCCCAGTCGCTCGCTCGGAAAAATAAAGAATAACTATTGGCGAAACACACTCATACCCAGTACTCGCGCCTTACGCGCTGAACCAAACTATTCCTGGAAAAAGCCTCTAGAGGAGGCAACTTGTTGCTGCATCGAGTTCTGATTGTTTAATTACGGTTTTTAACTCGTGAATGCGAAAGCAATGAACGAGTTATAGCATTTGGTGGAGAAATTTCACTCGGTCGATCGGTTGGTTTGGTTGATGGGCTGTAAACTTAAATCGCGCTATTAAGGTATCAGTATACCCAAATGAACATCATGCGTTGGCGCTGTTTTACGGTCGGACGTTTAACAAAAAACCCCAATAAAGTATATATTTCCTGAAAGCTTAAGAATTGTAGATTACGAATATGTATTCATTTGAAGTAAAAAAATTAACGTGTTTCGAATAAAGCGCTCAATTTCAAAAAGTACATCGATCCACAAATTGAGTTCGTTTCGGTCGAAATTGAACGGGAGAAAGCGAAAAAACATCGCTACGTGTTCTTGACACCTTTCTCTAAAAAACTGTGTCGGGGAATTTTGATTACTTGTCTGGTTAGCTTTTAACACACAGTTAAACTTCGAGGGTTGACAAAACACGTATTCCCTGTACGAAAATACTCATAACTTTCGAACGAGGAAAAAAAAAAATAAAATTCCCCGACACAGTTTTGTTGGCAGACTATTGGAGAACATTCTCTCCAAATTTCAGCGAAAAAGGTTGAAAATTCGTTGCAAACGAACTCGAAATGCGCGCTTCATTCGCTGAAATTTTATTTCGAGAAACAGGGAAAAACATGTTTTGGGGCGTTCTTCCGGTCTGATGAGATTAAATACACAAGACGCGTGAAAATAATTATGCGTTGATCGATAAAGAGAAGGCTCGTCTTACTTTAATTAACAAACAGAGTTCGTATCGAATACAAATGACCTCAAATGCGCGCTTCTTATGGCCAGGAGAAGAAAGTTCTCCTCTCACCGATCGTGCTACAAGTAAAACAAGAGTTTGTGGCTTCAGTTTTCCTTCCATTTAGCCTCTCTGTGGGATATTCGCCCACATGGATATGCAACCGCAAGCGATTTTCAAGTTGTCCTAATCAGTGATGCGATCCGGTGTCATTTGAGACCCGGTTGAGACGAGCGCTTCGGCTCAATTCTTACCGAACAATTTCCCATTTCGGTATATTCTTACTTGAAAACGCGGACATAGTCTGTTATATTTCTACGGACATTGAAAGATGCGGCATTCGAATATCGGGCCGGTGAATCTACAAACTCGCCGGCCCTCGTGTTACGTGACTTTTTATACGTACATGTTGACAAACTGTTGACGGCTCTCGATTGGAAATAATTAATGGCGAGAATCGTTTTTTCTTCATAACTTTCTTTAGAAAACAATCTTTTTTCGTGAAACTTTTTGGAAATGAAAGGTCTTGATGTAAATCTATCTGAAGATAACAAAAGTAAAATCTTGCAAAATGGTCAAATTTGGGGTATACTGATACCTTAATTTATGCATATTAATTTATTCATTCACGAGTTGGGCCAAACAGCTCTTTGATTTTTTTACGAGGATAGGAAAGCGGCTTCAATATTTAATGTGTAAATCCATGTTCATGAATTTGCGTTTTGAATTCTTGTAGGTATCGGGTAAAACGGTTCATGTTCGCCTGAAATCTGAATCTCTTCTGTCCAAAACTGACCTCACAGTTCAAAGCCTCGTCTCGCACGAGTCTTCATTTACTGGCGATTACGAAGGACGCAGAAACAGTTCGTTAACTCCCGTAAGAGGTCGGGCGCTTTCGGATTTGCTGTCTTCTTCGACGGACAAGCAATCGAATGATTTGCCCATCTTGGAACCGATCAAGATTCAGTCAACGGAACTTGCCGAAGACGAAAGTTCGGAGAGTGAACCGGAAGACGAAGTGAATTTTGAGGTGGCCTATGATAGCGACGATGATGATAGCGAACCCGAGGCTGACCGTGAGATAAAGAGGAGTGAAGACGAAAGTAGTTGTGCTGGTAAGGGAGTTACATTAGAAACTTATAATCAGTAGCGTAGAGGTTATATGGAGACGATGTGGCTGAGTGGTAAGGCAGCGCATAAGCTAGTGAGGACAGCAGCGACATAAGCATAGACATAAGCAGAAGCACTTGTCCTTCTTATGTTGTCCTCACTAGGAATCACCGCAGCACAAGAAGAACGAACAGTTTGTTTTTCTTATGCTTATGCCGCGGTGATTCTAGTGAGGACAACATAAGAAGAAAAAGTGTGTTCGTTCATCTTAACAAAACCATGTTTTACTGACTGAGGGTGGTGTGAATCGTACGCTAGGTACTGGTCAGTGTGTGTGGGCTTTCTTGGCTGGTGGTCACCGGACAAAAACACCTCAAAACTAAATCATCAATTAGAGCGGTTTTTAAATTGAGTGTCGTGAAACCAAAACCAAAGCAATTACAACGGCCAATCACAACAAACGTAAACAACAACTAACCAATGAAAACTCGAAGCAAATACACGTAACCGGCGCCAAGCGCAGGAAAACGCGTGCGACCAAGTCGAGATTGGTTTTGGTTTTACATCTGATTGGTTGAGTAGGTGGCGCGAGTTTTTTACACCAATCACAGAGCGTAGTAAAGCAAAACCAAAGAAATTCAGCGATTACTTTCGACACTCAATTTAAAACCGCTCTATCTCTGTTCTCAGTTCTTGTTTCCAACGGATATCCATATTGGTTTGTGCAGAAGATCACGAAAACCAAAAGACCAACAACCAGGAAAGAGCCCACGTGTGAAATTTCAACGGCATGCATACGCACTGTTTTCAAATCTGACACAACACCGAGATCACACTTAGTACGACGTAAAGACACTGTTAACTCCGTTTAACAAGATGGTGTCGTTTACAGGATTCCCTGTGGAGGGGGGGGGGGGGGGGGGGGGTGGAGGGGTGTGGGCAAACTGGGAGATCAATGCGTGAAAGAATAAAAGAACATGACAGAGACATGCAAATAACACCGGGCATTATCCGCTTTGGGACAAGGTTAAGTTTATTAACCGCGAGCATGAACAGGGATAATTACGTTTTGGACAGTATATAAGAAATAATTTTCCAGTGAAGTCAAACTGCTGCGACCTCGAGCTCTTTCTACACGATATGATATTGTGTTTCCATATTATCATCATTAGTGAAGTCGTCTATCCACCCATTCTTGATTAACAGACGAAGGCCCTAACCGTGATGACAATCAGAAGCCTGTCCCTAAACGGCCACCGCCGCCAAGGCCTGCACCTGCGAGGCCCAAACTTACAATTAAGGCTCCTCCACAAGTCCAAAAGGTCCAAGAGATCCTTGTTGCTTCTGAGCCCGTAGAAGATGGCCAATCTGCTGCACTTGGCACCATAGATAGTTTTGATCCTTTGGTAAAGGAAACTGTCAAGCTTTCTCCAAAACCCAGTAGACCCGCTCCACCTAAACGACCAGCCCCTCCCAAGAGGCCCGTTGATGGCCCTAAGGCGTCCTCCTCGGCAGCCCGTCCTCAGGAGGGTCCTAAATCAAAACCCAAGGTCGAGGTCATTCATGTTTCCAACCAGGAAAGGAAAACAGGTAAACTGCAACCATGATTCCGAATAAAGGCCTGGGCTTATTTTATTTGTTGTCGAGTATGTTATTATATACGGGACGTAGAGTTTACCATTGGCAACGGAAATAGTAATTTGAAAGTTCAAAACGTTCACATGACCGGAAGAAAAGGCCAGGAAAAGAAAACTGTTCTAGAAATACAGTCTAAGTTCCCGTAAGCAGAACTCAGTGTCCGCAACTGGAGCTGGCCGCTTACGGGAATGTGTAAATACAGAGTTTGTCTGAGCTAGAGTTTCAAACAGGGTTTTGTCAAGGCGGCCGTAAGTAGAACTGTCCGCTTATGAGAGTGTCCGCTCAGAGGGCTTCGACCGTATGTTATGTCTTATGCAAACACGAACTTAGTCATAACACAGCGCTCGTAATTTTACTGTCAGAGAGCATGGGCTCTCTGCTGATGCTGACCATGGCCGTTATCCAATGGAGTCACTTAATTTATTGAGTGATTTATTTGCAGGGCCCTGGAATAGGTATTCCATTCAATGTCCAACATGTAGCTCACATTGGAGCTGATAACGTAGAGGCTCTGCTGCTCGCTGCTAAAGATGATCCCAAATTGCTGCCTTCGTTTTGCTTCCCGAGGGCCTCGTCGATGAAAAAGATGGCGATAAAAAGCTGGTTGAAAAAAGCGACACCGAAATAGGTGAAGTGTTTTGTTATTAACTTCCCCTTACAGCATCAATATATTGTCAAGAGTAAAGAACATCATTATGTAGCTACCCAATGAGTCACTGCATGTCCACCGCGGTCAAACGTCAAACAAAAATAAACTACGCCGACAAACCTCATCATTACACCATGTTTTAAACACGTCTAACGTTTTTGGTAAACGTCCAAAAAAAAATGGTAAATCAAACAGAATGCTGGAAATATACTGAACTTTGTGTTTGAAAAGTTTAAACTTTTCCTTTTACCTACTTTTGTTTCCTTTCGCAAATTACTATCAAGGTTTTGATTTCGGGTTGTTGCAATGGTTTTCCTTCAAAATTTGAGCGGGAAATTGGCGCGCGGGCGACCAGAATTTACGCCTTTGCGCATGCTCGAACGTTTGACCGCCACTGCATGGAACTGCATGTGTATAGCTGTTTCGAGAAAGGTTGTCGTAAAAAGCGCACGCGACAATCCCGAAAGGTATTGTGGGTAGTTTTAAGTTCACGGTTCCTTGACTTCAGCATTTCAGGGAAAATCTCTGAAAATGGCACGAGACGCCATGGACGTATGTTTGCGAGTGCTAAAAGAAAGCAACAAAAGTAGGTTCGACAGCTACAGTGTCAGGAACGAACCTTGCTGATCATTTCCCAGATTACCTTTCGGGATTGTCGCGTGTCGCGTACGCTTTTTTCCGACAACCTTTCTCGAAACAGCTGTATACACATCCGCTTAACGTTAGTTACTACAAGTCGGAGCAAACGATATTTTTAGTATTTACAGCAACTGTGTTTTTCACATTACTATGTAGATAAAGCGCCAGGCTCTGTAAACTGTGTAGATGAAGCCGTAGAAGTTTTTTTGTTAATATACTGTGCTAATTCATTTCTTGTCTTTCCTTTGATGGAAAAGGCGATAAAGAAAAACCATCAAAAGACTTAAAGAAGACGTCACGTGACTCAGATGGGAGTTTGGCTCCAGTTGATCGTGGCTCTAACAATAGTAATCTAGCTGGTAATCTCGATGATCAGACAGCACCGATTCCAAGAGCTGCATCTGTCTCCAAACCAACCCCTAAACCTAGACCTCGTTCGTTAATAGTTGAAAAGGACACAAGCAACAAGGAGCCTAAAGTCGTAGAAACAGCGGAGAAACCGGTAGCACCTCCACGGATAAAATCTAAACCTTTTAGAGGGGACAGTGAGATAGGGGCTCAAGAGAACCGTTCTACTAAGGCCCTAAACCAGAACTACCTGATAGACCGGATTTAAATCCTGCCCCGCCTGTGAAACCGAAGCGAAAACCTGTTTGTAATGAACCTCCTCCAGTGGAGCGACCAGTTTCTCCTTCGCTTTCTGATAGCGAGTCAGTTGCGGTGACATTGACTACTAATGCTGGGGATGTTGTCGATTCAAATGCATTGGACATTCTAACGGGACCGGACGAAATCAAGAGTTCTTCTGAAGTGGGGCCTTCAAAAGGAGAAGCCAAAAAGGCCGGGCCACCGCCCATACCCCGGAGAGATGACTTGGATTAATTGGCTATTCAAGCGGGATTTATTGTTATTATTATTATTATACGGGCTCCGTTTTTGGAAGAGTTGTGAATAAACTCATGTACTAGCTTTTTATTCTTATATCTTTATTAGGAAGTTCTTATGCAACCACACCGGAGACTTCTATTAAGGCGGGACTTAACCTGAATGCCATTTTTCCGCGACTTAACATGGGTTAAATGGAAATATCTCGTTCACGTTTCAAGCAATCCAAAAACTCTATGCTCATCCCATGAATCTATGTTATGGGGTGTTTTGTAAATTTTTGGGTGATTTTGGGTATATTTGGGAGGAAATAGTTTTTCTCAAAGGAGTTGTAAAATTTAGGGAAATGAGAAATATTGAAGATTTGATGTAGTTTTAAAATTAGAATTTGAAGTTAAAAATTGGTAGATTGACGATAACTTGAGCCTCCTGCTAACTCGAAGTAAATTCGATTCAAGGGAAATTGAAAAACGTTCAAGTATCGGGAGTTCGAGTTATCGGTAGGCAACTGTAAATGTACTTTGAAATGAACTTAGAAATATGGCTTCAGCATTGCAGAATGTAATAATCTGGTACGCAAGGATGCGATGAATTCGTTTTGATATGTGAAAACCAGTGTTCCACCGAAAAAGCGTCATTAGTCAATAAAGAATAATTATTCGCCGAAATCGAGGTGGATAGTGGCAGAAAATTTTCCGAGCTGCGAAGTAGCGAGGTATATATTCGCAATTGTTTTAGTTACTGGAGCATGCATATCACCCTGTTATAATCCATCAAAAAAATTTTCGCGCGCGATTGGTCTAAACACGTCACGTGACGCAGCCAAAACTGGGGAATATCCGGGTGATATTCCCCAGTTTTGATAATTTGCGTTTCACGTTCGCAGGTTCAGTTTTCGTCTCAAATAAATTGCTAAATTAAATAAAACTACTTGTTTTGAACAGACTAGAAATATTTTTGAACGCCAACATAATTATTTTGATGTTTAACAGCTTGGCCGACCGAGATCTTCCACGGCAAACAGAGCGGCCTTGTGAAAAAATATTTGAAGGATAATAACTACAATAGCCTCCATTTGGCTTCAAAAATATGCTCGGATATTTGTCCTTGGACATTATCTGTTCCTCGAAGCTCACAGTTTTCCTCGAGCTTCGCTCTCGGAAAACTGTTCGCTTCTCGGAACAGATAATGTCCAAGGACAAATATATATATCCGAGCATATTTCCTCGCCAAATGGGGGCTATTGTTTATATATGCTCCTGTTTTAGTACACGTATACACCTATTTCAATTAACGTTGTCGGATAAAAATCAGATAAAACCTACAAGACAAGACCAAATGGTAGTCTGGGTATTCATTAGTATTTGCATATCGCTGGAAAATAAATCTACACGTTTTTATTTCGCACGTGATGTATTTGGTTTGCCCCGAATTAGATAATTTGTTTTTCCATGTTTTTTCACTAGCTGATTCTGCTAAAATTGAGTTTGGCTAAAAGTAGCTTACTTATATAGGTTTAAAACAAAAAGGAAACGTTATAAATAATATTTTTCATGTTACTTCTCATTAGTATTCGATGCGTGCAGCAGTTTTCTACTTTTACCCATGCGACCTTTCGGTCTTGTCTTGCGGGCTTTTAAAAACATTTCTATCCGACAACGTTAATTGAAATAGGTGTATACCAACGAGGCAACCTTCAGTCTAAGGGTACGTCCACACCAATGCGTTTTTAAAACGCTCTGTTTTTACCGTAAACATAAAAGCTTCGTGTCCACACTATCGTTTTCGCAGCGTTAGCAACATTAAAACGCTGAAACAGTCACCTGCGCATGCGACAAATAGATGTGCCCGCGATGTTTGTGATGTGAATGACGTCAGCGTTTTCGAAACGAGATGCAATCTGGGGCGAGTTGCATCTCGCAGTCTGGGCGCCATTTTGTTCCCAGTAACGGTCCCACAAGCGACTGCGAGATGCGACTCGCCCCAGATTGCTTCTCGTTTCTAAAGTGGCAAATGACGTCAGCGTTTTCGAAAGCTGCGTTTTCGCCGTCCACACTAATGCGATAGGGCTCCGTTTTCAAATGTCTCCACTCTGGACAGCGTTTCAAATGTATCAGCGTTGAAGTGTGGACAACAGGCAAAAACGCATCGAAAAGTATGCGTTTTCAAACGAAAAACTAAGGGGGGAGAACCTAAACTACAAGGAACCACAAAAATGTTGCTAAGGAAATCTCCAAACCTCCATAACTTTGGTTCCTGGACTCCAGTGGGCATCAAAGTTTGTAGTGTTTGTGTGGTTTTGAAACATGACGACAAGGAGAGATAAATGTCTTTTATTTCCGCTCCAGAACAGAAATATTTCCTTTTCCTACTTTCGCAGATAATAATTTGAACACTTCAAAGTTTACATCGAAGATTTTTCGCCATGAAATGCCGTGGAATAAGAGAAAACTTGAGTATATATCATTACTGCTTCGTTTCTGCATTTTCGCGGACTCCGACATCGTGGAGCGCTTCGTGCCTTTTTTTGCAGCGAGTGTTCAGAAAAAATCCCTGGTGTTCAAAAGATATGTTTTCACTCAGTAACAGGTAGTCTCCTACGCAGCCGTTATTTGTGTCGTCACGCAACGCTTCTCCCCACTAACGGCGTTGCGTGACGACACAAATAACGGCTGCGTAGGAGACTAAGTAACAGGCGGATCCACTGCAAGATTTTATAGCTTAACTTTACAGGCAAATTCTTATCCTAGGCGAAAACCTTTGCAGTGTTTCGTATTTTTGAAAATTCCGCCATTTTACCTATGTTGCTATGGTTTCCTGGCAAGCGCTTGGGGCATGCGCAGACGTTATTCAGCCCTGTCGCCCACCCGCCATCTTGAAAGCGGAGATGGCCCTGGGGACGAGGTTGGTGAGAGCTTGGTAACTAGCGTTCCTGCGCATGTCAATGCGAGTGCACGTTTGGGCAATCTCGTCCCCAGAGCCAGCGCGTTTCGGTCAGCGGTGACTGATTCCTTGGTGCTGACCAAAAGGATCGCGGCCTCTGGGAACGAGATTGACGTTTGGGCGGCGTTTGGGCAAGATAGCGCACGCGGATGGATCATCGAAACGCAAAATGGAAAAACGCTTTTCGGAGAAGGAAAAAAGCGACAAAGCGACGGCAAGCTGCGACGGCAAATGTTCCAAAACGTATAACACACTCGCAGAGCTATTGTACTGTTCATTAAACCTTTGTTTAGCGAAAACGTCGCTTGAATGACCAGCACAATAGCTCCAGGTGTAGCTCTGCACGTTCCTCTGCAAAACAACAACGTGAAATGACCAAATTCTTGGCGAAGTTGTCGGCAACTGTCTCACAGATTAGGAAAAACGAGTTGAAATGTTCAACTTCTGGGTTCTCGGAAAAAGTGAACCACGGACGTATTTTTCAACTTCTGACCGAAAGACAAACTGAATGGAACTAGTGATTCACGAGGTTCTGGAGTAAAATATAAATTTATTTTTAATCGACGTTAACTGCACTGTGCCTCTCCATGGTCGGGGACAATTTTGTCACTATGACGCCGGTGTAAGCGCGAATTTCAAATGAGGTGTCTCGAAGGCCGGAGCCACGCGTCAGGGACAAGAAGTCAAGAGCTCGTAATTAAGATAAACTTTGGAACCATAGGAGTAGCGAACAGAAGCTAGGAGTATCGACGGCTGCAATGAAGGTGATTTTGAGAAGTTTTGAGCATTTTTATGGAATTTATCGAGCTTCGAGTGCGGATTCTCACCGGGTCTTTAAATTATAATCATAGTGGAAGCTGGAAGGTCAAAACTCGTCGAAATGGCTTTAAACTGGCTCCAGGAACACATAAACATCCAAATAACACAACAAAGACACAAGGTAAGTGAGTTTTATTTAGGTTCCTTCCGAAAGATAGCATTTAGAACGTATTTGGTGCTTTCGCATACATTCGATATAAATATTCAAATCGCCGCCAAGTACATCAAGATTGAAAATTAATTCGTTTACAGTTCGCCTGTTTTATTTATGTTTGGCTTTTTTTCTTTTGCCATATACAGTTGAATCCCGCTATCTCGAACACTCAAGGTCCTCAAGGGGAACGAAAACAGTCCGAGATAGCGGGGAGTTCGAGATAGGCGATAGTAAATGATTGAAAAACAAGGCTAAGGGGAATGGGTTTGAGTTCGAGATAGCAAGGTGTTCGAGATGACCGAGTTCAAGATAGCCTGCTCTAGGCGTTCGGATAGGGGAGAAGAGACGCGAAAAGACACGCGAAGCGCGAGGAGAGGGTTCATTCGCCCCCTCTCCCTCCCCACGCCTATTATTCGCTCGCCATTCTTCGCGCGTCTTTTCGTGTCGCTCCCCCACTATCCGAACGCCAGGAACAGGCTGAGTTCGAGATAGCGAGATTCAACTGTATATTCGTCAAATATTTGTGCGTTCGCGCGATCAGTAGCCTGCGTGCAGACTTCTCGTATTTCGGAACAAGGAAATACGAGCACGCAGGCGACAAGTGTAAAAATCAGCGGGGGGGGGGGGGGGGGATAGAAAGCCAGCACTTTAATTTGAGGACATAGCGGTGCCGGGCAACAGACCAACAGTTAGACTGTTCACAGCCTCTCTATTTTCTCGACGCTAACAGCGAGCGAGAAGCGCGAGCGAGCGAGCGGAAGCGAGCGCGGAGCGCGAGGGGGTGGGGGTTGGGGAGCGGGCGATTGCGCTCAGTTCCAGTTCGCTCGCGGCTACAACGATCCGAGAAAATAGAGAGGCTGTGAACAGTCTAACCAACAGTGCGAATCCTGTGTCAATCAAGCCGTTGCTAAGGCCCGGGTCGCACTTGCGGACAAGTTTTGAAATGTCCCAACATTTTCAAAAACAAATTGTTGGGACATGTTGTCCGAGACATCTTGTAGAGTAACAAAAGGTTTAGTTACTAGCACAATAGCTTTGCACGAGCTATAAACCTCTTGGGACATTCCTCAGTTGTCCTCTGCAAAACAACGACGTGAAATGACCAAATTCTGGGCTTTGGGGAGAACAGCTTTGTCCTTCACAACGTTAAAATCATGAAGTTGGTTCGACCTGTACGGATTACCACAGAAAATTAACAGAAACAAACGAAAAAAACAATGCATTGTTATTCACATATTTTAAATCCAGTTTTGGATATTATACTTAGGCCCAGTGCAGACGCCGTACTTTACATGAGCCGAATCGAATTGGAATTTAGACCGACCCAAATTAATTTAGACCGACTGAATTGATTCAGACGCCGAGCTTAATTCAGCCGAACTTACTTAATAGGAAAAAATTGCTGTTATATTGAAAAATACGTTATAATAATTCATGCATTTGTTTCGGCTCATATGAAGTTCGGCGTCTGAATCAAAGCCAGTCCACAACCGTTATTAGTCCCGGTTGAGCCAGGCAGGAAGAACGGCTGAGCCGATCCGAATTCAATCAGCCGTTCCGAATTGATTCAGACGCCGTACTACACATGAACTTAATTCATCGAATTCGATTCGACTCATGTGAAGTACGGCGTCTGAACTGGGCCTTACTTACACACAGTCCTGAAGGCCGCGGCAAATTTGAATCAAATATATGGCAACACGTGCTGCAAAATGCAAATTTGTTATTCTCAGAGAAAAACACAATGGTTAATCAAGAAAGCATTGTTATCTGGAGTCACCCGGTGCGTGGGGAAGTGGCTTGTCCAGCTCCAGGGCAGGACTACGGCGCCTTTGAAGTTTTGTCCGTTTTGACAAAATTTGTCCGACTCGCAACAAGTAGGTCGCACTTGTTTTGCGATTATTGTATCAAACAAATTTCAAAACGTGCACACGTGCGACGCGGGCCAAACTGCGGCTTCTTTGTTATATCTTTTTGGACAAGTTGTTCGTCCTGAAAACATAGGTCGCACTCGTCTTTGCTATAACTGACGCTTAAATTGAAGAAATCCACTAAAGTTACCAAACTTGTCCGCAAGTGCGACCCGGGCCTTAGAATGATGTCAACCAAAACTTCATTGTTTTCTAACCCGGGAAACTTTTTCAAGCTGGCAGCGTAGAGCTGAAAACGTGTAGCCTGCAAACGCACCGCTGGCTGATTTTTGGCCTGATCTTTCACGCCGCCAACCCGGCAGCGTGAAACAACAAGCGAAAAATCCGTCTCAGCTGCATTTACATGCTACAGCGAGAGGATCCAGCGAGAGGATCCAGCGAGAGTCTTTCGGATACGGTCAGTAGTGCTACTACTGGAACGGGAAGCGAAGTCGGATGAAAATGTTTATCGTAATACACAAGGCGAAGCGAAATCAGACAACAACGAAAAAACACGTCTTCGTTTTCGAACGAAAACAACCAAGGAAAAACACATTTTTGTTATCATGCATACTAATTTGCAGTTCGGAGAAATCCGCTAACTCTAGGCACTAACCCTACGTTTTTGAAAAACGCTTTCAATCCGGGATTTTTCCATGCGCTTCTGCTCTCACCCATTGGAATAGTGAATCGCACATCCAAGTTGGGAGATTTCCCCACTCAGTTTGGAAAAATCAAACCCTCCATAGACATTATTTTATGTTGCGCCCATATTCCGAAGTGGCAAATCGCTGCGTTTATATGGTTTGGAACCCTGCGAAATATTTTTACCACACCAGTTCTGAAATCCGGCATCCGTACTTCATAGACTATTAGATCTAATGAATTAGCAGCAGCTAATGCTGTTATTATTGTCCTCTTAATATGAAAGCATGACCGCAAGGAAAAAATTAAACCAATTTATGAAAAATAGCAAGTGATAGCCAACTAAACAAAGATGCAGGCATTACCAAAAGCAAGGTACGGTCAGTTTTCTTCCTCTGTTGGTTGCACCATGACATTGTATCATGAGGGCCGTATCGACTTCGATAACAATTAGAATATACGAACCGCAAAAAGTAAAAAGACAAATGGAATCGCTCACAAATATCCCAAGATTATAATTCAAACTTTTATTTTCGTCAAATGCAACTTGAACAGAACTGGCTATGTAGTTATGACCTAAATTATATCAATTACGTACAACGAGGATCAGTTGCAATTCACGTAGACAGCGTTTAGTCGTGGTGCAACAAGTATGACTATTGGTTTTAGCCCAGTTTAGACCGCGGCTTTCAAAAAAGTTAATGTCGTTTAATATAATAAGCCCAATGTGTTTGAATTTAGCATCAGGCCTTTTAAGTGTGCGGAGAACGAACCGGAGAGGAAGGGCTCGCCATTGGCATTCTGAAAATATATAAGTTATAACAGCAACGGGAAATTCAAATGCGCACTAACTAGTAACTACAGCGTACAACTATAAAAATTTGATTGCCACTCGTGTGAGGAGTGACATCGACACTGGTGACGTCACTTGCTAATATTAAGTTGCTGTGGAAACTGCAGTAAAGATATCTGGCACGTTACATATTTGGCTGCTGAAACAAAAAGGTATATTATTTTTTTTTAAATGTATCTTATATCTTGCCTAAGTCAAGAAGAAAGAACTTGCTCTCTTGAAAGTGCTGTACAATTAAATTTAAAAAAATCCGGAAAGGTTCTCCCAAGTGAAAGGGACGGTATGCTCATCATCTCTTTAGGGGTGTAAATTACGGATTTTGGTATCGCTTAGGGCATTCAGGACGGAACTGCAATGTTTTTAGCCATCAAGGTATCGTTTAGAGTTGCACGAAAGAGACAATGAATGAACAACTAAAGACATCTCTTTTTTAATTATCAGTGATAGATGAAAGCATTTGATGACAACGTCTTTATCGTCATTAAAGGTTGTCTCATTTAGAATGGTATCTTCTAGGGGTCAAATAAAGCTTGAGCCACGCCCATATTGATCTCTTTTAGGGGTTTAATTCAAATTTTCCGACGAGCATCCGCGCCATTTTCACATGGAAGTCCCCCACCCAGGTTTAAAAATATGATTCCTGAAAACAAATACACGGGGTGTTCAGCCGTAAATTTCAACCCAGATTTACTGTTTCTAGTGTTCCGTTTCCGAATACAAGATTCTCACGTTGAATCGACGACGAGGGATTTTAAAGGGCCCGGAAACGGGTATCCAAACATTTGAAAATCCCTGAAGTAAATTTTCCCCAATCTCTTGATGTACGGACCGGGAATCTGTGAATAATACTTCAGCAGATCAGACGAGCTTTGCGGTGAGCGGCGACGTGACTTGAAAGTAACGCGATCTTCGACTCCTAATTCTTTAAGAAGGAACGGTGCGTCCTCGTCAATGGTTTCCAAATGACCAATGAAGTCGTAGTTAATGCTGCACACGTGACATAGATCATCATAAGGGCGCCAATGCTCATCGTGATACTGCGCTACAATGATATGCTTCAGGAACTCCAGAAATGTCACGTCATCACCGGTATTTTTCGCGTGCTCCGTCGCGTTTTTTCGGAACTTTTGTATTATCTCCCGGCCAAAAGTCTTAAAATAATAATCGTTGCCCGCCACAAATTTACTCTTGTAGGCAGATAGCAGCCTCGCAAATGGTTCACGGACAAATATAAATTTGTAGTACTTCTGTAGTTTGTCTGTTACATTCTGAGTTGAATATTCATTAAGGTGTTTCCACATGGTTCTGTTTTGTGATTCTTTGCCTTTAACTTTGTCATGACCAACGTAAACCGTCAGGGCTTCTCTCCATTCTGTGCTGGCAACTTTGGGGATTGCACAGTAAATTATTTCATCCTGATCTACAACAACCAGATTATCCAAATGCCTTCTACTAGGGACACTTTTATCTTTTGCAATTGTATGTTTCTGGCAGAATCTGTTCAATGTGTCGTTTCTTGTGTCTTGTCGTCTTAGCATAAGCTCTTCAGACATTGTCTGTAGGAGAAAAAAGAGCGAAATAATACATTTTCCAATTATAAAAAGTCTCACTATTAATATATTACAGTTGTTCCAAAATGTATTAGTAGAAAACTTTACATTCCTGTACGAGTATGAGTACGAATCCGAGATTTTTTAATCGTTAATTAAGAGCTAGCGCACGCGTGTGAACCAGTGTCATTTTGGCGGGAAATAACGTGGTAGCCGTAGTCATTTTGATAATTGCCGTAGTGGTAGAATAGAAAAATAGGAAAGTTCATACTTCACAATATACTTCATACTTCATAATCGCGAAATGGCTGAACTATATCACAAAACGTAAAATATATAAAGTATCTTTCCTTCGCATTTCGCTGAAAACTAACTTGCAGTTGAATTTAATTCGTACTCATATTCATAGTAGTTGTCGTACTCGGATCTAAAGGTCTGTATTAACCCTCTATTAAGGTTACTGTAAACCTTCGAGGGTGCCTTCCGGGAAATCTTTCCTATGCGCGTTGTTTTAGAAGAAACCCTAGAAAACTATATATCACTGTAAAGGTAATAGAACGAAGAATCCGATAAAAGCAATATTTTTGTCCGTTTTTGTTCTGTTAGGCGTGCGCAAGCCTTCGAACGCAAAACTGACAGTGTCTACTTAACTGAGTTACAAGCCTTCGCGTTAAAGCGGACATCAAAACAATCTGGACTAAATCATTCAGGAGATAATGGGCTAACAAAGTGTGTGAGGCTTTTTCAATACTCTCATTGGTTCCCGAAAAAATCTATTTTAAAGTTAGACAATGGATATGTTTTCGATGCGTGTCACGCGCTGGGACGCCACGCGAAAAATATTTCGAATTTCGCGAAAGCCTCACACACTTTGGTTCATTAATGTCTAACAATCATTTTGGCAAAATTTCAATAAAATCCAACAAATCTACATACCCTGTTAATTCATTTGAAGAGAGTGAACTCACACAAAAACAAATCCGGAGTTTTCGGGCTGAAAAGATTTTCGTAGTTTTCACACTTAATCAAAGCGGGTGTGAATGCGGTCATGCCTCCAACCAATAGAACACAACATAGGAATCCCCAGAGAGCCTTGTGACAAGGCAGTTTATTGAAATTCGCGTATTAAAGCTTTCCTTGATAACAGCCCTTTCCTCTCTTTTCTCCATAAACGGCGTACGGAAGCGTAGATTTTGGTGTCATAAATTACAAGACACAAGTATAAACACAAGAATCAAAGCGACGTGAAATACAAGGCGCAGAGTGAGATTGCCGCGAAAAAACGTCACGGGGAGCTCTGGGTTGACACATTCTAATTGCCTTATAACACTTAAGTGGATTTTTTACTTTTATTTGAAGACACGTTTTTGTCGATAACTCGTGCGCATTTCAAGTTTTTTAAATTATTCTTTTTGGAAAATGCAGATAAAATAGTAGTCTTTAATTCGGCTTGAAAAACAATTTTTTCAAAAAAATTGTCCCTTGAAGGTTTACAGTAACCTAAGTACCAAGATTGAATCATTCTTTTTATTATATAGACACGAGTGTTTTACTGGAAAATAGACCACTCGCAAAATTCATACGAAACTACATCCGGGACCCGAGTGGCGTATTTTCCATATCCTCACTAGTGAGGATATCGATGACGTCATTTCCCACTTTTGCATGGCTTTATGTGCAAAGCTGCCAAACTCCGGTTGAAAAATGGCGAGCGATAGATTCGTGAAATTCACTGAAGCCGACATGAAATCGTTCACTGAGGAGTAGGAAAATGTTGACACGAAGAAGAAAACTTCATGACTTAAAATTATTCAAGGAGTTCCTTGCAAGTGAAGACGAAAGGAGAGAAATTCGGAAAGTCCAGCCACCGAGCTGCAAGAGTTCGCGACAAAGTTTGTACTTTTGTCTTTTGTCTATACAATAAAACGAAAATTACACGGTGGCTTGAAGATATGAATTTTATTTTCTCGTGTTTAAAAAAACAATATTTTACTCACTCGCTGTGCTCGTTCGTATAATATTGTTTTTACCACTCGAAAATAAAATTCATATCTTCGCGCCGCCGTGTAATATCCTTTATCTCTTACATGAAACCAGGATATTAGTTCTGCTCATCGTAGCAATGCTCAATAGTTACTGACAGGCGCTCTTAATTTGATGCATTAGAACAATATCCCCTATTTTATTCTCGAAATCAGCACATGCTTACTTGACAATGTTCTGATATTTTAAAGCTAAATGATATGTTAATCACTGTTGTGAATTAGAAGATTAAATTAAATTCCTCCATATGGAAAACAACTTTATGTTCCTTTTTAGCGGAACTCTTTCCAACATTTCTATCACCTTCTTCTTCCTCTTAATCTTCTTTAATTTTTCCCTTTACTAATCTATTTTTTATCCTATTCTTTTCAGTTGGAAAAGTTGTGGGTAATTCTCTTTTAGGGAGCCCAAAAATCTAACCTGGATGAATGAGAAGTGTGCAAGTCACTTTTCCCTAATTTTGCAACATTATGCAACTCTGGCAGAATTTTCTTAATTTTCCAAACTAAGACAGTACCCATAAAATATTACGATAATGAACCGGGTTTTCATATTAAAGGACAACAACAAACATTATTATTAGGATTATTCTTTTAAAGAGTTATGTTGATCGTTTTTAAGTTGTCACTGGTACATTGTATTTCTAAAGATATATCTTTCTATAATGTAATGAGGATGGGGCATTAAGGTTTCTCAAATAACAACACTTACTGGCTTTTGAGTTCGCTCAGCCAATCGGAGGTTTTCTTCACTGGAATACGTTTCATCGTCTTCAACTGAAGCTAGAAGCCATGAAAGGAAACATTTATCAATCTAAACGAAACACTGATGCATGTATTACGAACTTGCTTAGATGTTTTTAAAGGCATTTAAGACATTTAAAAATCAATTTTTAGGGTATGTATACAGCGGTTTTACAGTAAATTATTTGCTTGGATTTTACATCGAGGCTTGTAAAAGAGGTAAATTAAATTTGTCGGGCAACTGTCGGTAGAAATCGCTCCGGCATGATCGCTGGTACTTGAAGGTTGAAATTGATTCGTTATGATCTACGTACATGTATTGGGTATTCGTTTATTATTAGAATTTAACCCTCCAAACAAGAAAGAGGCTAAATCCGAAGCCAGTTCAAGATTCGCCGTGCAAAGAACTTCAAGTATAGGTATAAAGCCGAGTGTCTTTATACCTGGTAAAACATAGCTGCGAAATTTTTAAACGGCTTCTAAATATAATTCTATCTGATCCTAATCTTGAAATTTTAGCTTGTTTTAGATGAGAACATTGAGCTAAAAGTTCAGCCGTATCTTTATCAAATACAGGGGGGGATAGAAACTCCTTATAAATGGTTTGTATAATTACGGACATAGCGGTGCCGGGAAACCGAGCGTGCGCAGTAGCACTCAACTAGTTGCTAAGAGGATTGTCCCACGGGAACTTATTCACAATAAAAAAGCTTTTCAGGCAAGAAATTCACACCTAAAATTAGTATGCATGATAACAAAAATGTGTTTTTCCATGGTTGTTTTCCCTCGAAAACGAAGACGTGTTTTTTTTCGTTGTTGTCTGATTTCGGTTTGCCTCGTGTATTACGATAAACATTTTTATTCGACTTCGCTTCCCGTTCCAGTAGTAGCACTACATATACTGACCGTATCCGAAAGACTCTCGCTGGATCCTCTCGCTGTAGCATGTAAATGCAGCTCTGACGGATTTTTCGCTTGTTGTTTCACGCTGCCGAGATCAGGCCAAAAATCCGCCAGCGCTGTGTTTGCAGGCTACACGCGTACAGCTCCAATGCAGCTCTACGCTGCGAGCTTGAAAAAGTTTCCCGGGTTTGAAAACAATGAAGTTTTGGTTGACGTCATTCTTAGCAACGACTTGATTGACACAGGATTCGCACTGTTGGTCTGTTGCCCGGCACCGCTATGTCCTAAAAGAAAAGTGCCGGCTTTCTATTCCCCCCTGATCAAATATAAAGACACTAATTAAACATTCATTTCTTTTGTATTTCATTTATTATTATTATTAACGATTTTTGAATACGTCACTGAAACCCCGTATAAACACATAACACTGTTACCACCCGCTAAAGTCTTTGATTATTTTTTGATATGGCATCTTTTTTATCTTCTTGGACAACACCGGTTGGTTTATCGAAAGGTGAATATTTTACTTCTCTGCCTCCAAGACTAAGTTTTGGTTCTAGTCAGTCTATCCTCATCTCTGTCGCAACTCTGTCTCGAAACAACCATCGCAGTTCTACCGCAATTTCCTCAGAAGAAATAGCACAACACTCTAGATACACTACCAGTCTGGCCGGCATAGTTAAACTTAAAGTAAAAATGTTTTTTTATTAACAAATACCTTCCAAAAGTTATAGTTTTAATTAATGTTTAATATTTGGCATTAAGTTTTTTGAAACTTTTTCAAGCCATAGCTTTTTAATTACGTTAATCTTAGAACTTTTTTTAGAAATGTAAGTTTGGAACTTTGTAAAGCGAACATTTTATGATATGATATTTGCTATTATAATTATTAATTTAAATCAACATCAACAAGAACAATAATTAAAATATTTCACATGGCAATGCTACGACGCGTTTCACTATAAACGTAAACAAACGTAAAAAAATCACATTTACTGTTTTCTCACCATTACGATGACCATCACGGTTCTGCTGGTAGTTATTATTGCTGCCACGTTCCTCTTCTTTTGATGAGGTTGATTTTCCAGTTCTGCTTGATTCAGTGACAGTGCTAGTTGGTCTTTCTAAACCCAGAGTACAATATATAAAAAAATAATTTGTATTTGGCTTACATTGTTGTAATATCACTACGTGTTATTACATTATTGGGAGTTAAAGGGACACTGTCCCGGCGTATTTGCTCAAAACTGTTATAAATGCATGAAATGGTCCCTAAATCTATGAAATAAGAACTTAATAAACTCAAACTAAATGATAAAAAGCAATTTCTTCAAGAAATTCCATACTGCAACAAAATGTTTGCAAAATTTCAAAGATTTCCGAGACAAATTTGAAACTTTGAAAAACTGACATCCTGACGTTTTTTCAAAAATCCATATTGCAATCCATTTCCATCCTCGCTGTCGTTCGTCATCCTCACTTCCTAATGGGTTTCTGTCATTTGTCGAGTGTTATTCTACAGAATCAAACCATTATTGATCAACTTCCTATGATCTAGATATGTTTCTGAGCTTCCCAAAATCATGCTAAAATCAGGACAGTGTCCCTTTAACTATTTTGAAGGGACACACCATAGCACGTGAGTCTGCAGGTCGCTTTTGTTATTTTATCCAGAGAAGCATAGAACTAACTTTTCGCTACCATGTAAAGCAAGCAGATCATGATAATTAAGGACCTAAGCACCATAACAAACGTGAAAAAGCCTAGAATTGGTGATATTGTTACGTTACGAAACAAACGCCTATTCCGTCTTCCTGATAATCTCTCTTTTTTTATTTCATAGCTTATGTTACTCATACCTGCTTCATCGTTTTCTGTTTCGTGTTCCGCCTCATTTCTTTCTACACCTTCGCTTTTAGTTTTGTTGGTGTTAGTTTCTTCTTCAACAGCATCTTTTTCTCCTCCGTCGCCATTGTTTTCTTTACTCTCCTTTTCTCCATTTTGTATTGCATCTTTGCTCTCAAATTCAGTCTCATTTCTCACTTTATCTTTGTATTCATTTCCAGTGTCATTTCCTCTTATTTCACCTTCGTACGTTTGCTTCCGTTCCTCTCTATTGTTTTCCTCGTCGTTTTCCAGGTTGTCCTTATTTTGTCCATTTTCCTTAACTGCCTTCTTGTCACCTCTAGCTCCTTCCCTGTTTTGATCATTAGTAATTTCCCTTTCTTCGTCACCATTAACTTTCTCATCAGTTGAATTAGCAGTTTCTTTATTCTCTGGCGAATTAGTTCCATTCTCATTGTTTGTTTCCTCGCGTCCTTCTTCTTTTCTCTCATTTGAACTTTCCGTTTCTTTCTCGTTTCTGTCTTCTTTGGCGCTTTCTTCATTGGCTTGGTTTTCTTCTGATCCATTCCTGTTGGAATATGACTTCTAACAGAAAGAAAGAAATAATGAAGTTAATCCTAGTGAGTTATCATGATTGTTACAATGCTTGCATTAAAAAGTGAACAACTATACTCAATTGCTTCCAATACGTTGAATGGTGACGAGTAACAGTGTTTTAAAATGGCTCGTTTCGTAAAGTGGGCGAGTGAGTACCTTCCCTCCATTAACTAACAGCTGACCGACCGACCGACCGACCGACCGACCGACCGACCGACCGACCGAACCGACCGACGACCGACCGACGACCCGAACGACCGATCGAATGACTGACCGACTGACTGACCGACTAACTGACCGACCGAATGACTGACTTACTGACTGATTGAGTTTTAATGTTCCATAGCTTGCTTCCTTCATCAGTTCTAGTCACTAACCTTTCCTGTTTTAGGCGGTTCTTGTTTTGTTGATTTTTCTCCGTTTTCATCACTTTTATCAGTGTCACCAACATCATGCAAGACTTCTTGTCCTATTTCCCTGTTTGCTATTGTTTTATCTTGATGCGTTTCTCTTGTCTCTGTCGTATTACCATTTTCGTTTAACTTTATATCAGCTTCCTTTCCGTCATGATGTATCTGCAATTCTACTCCTTCGTTCATTACTGATCCCTTCTCAGTTGTCTCTTCTTGTTGTTTTTGTTTATATTGTTGTTCTTGTCTTTCTTGATCATCTTGTTTATCTTGTTCTTTTTTATCATTTTGTTTATTTTGCTCGTTTTTATCATCTTGTTTATAATCGTGTTCTTCTTCGTCATCTTGTTTATCTTGTTCTTTTTTATCATCTTGTTGTTCTTTTTGATCATATTGTTTATTTTGTTCTAATCGGTCATCTTGTTTATCTTGTTCTTTTTTATCATCTTGTTTATCCTGTTTTTCTTGTTCCTCTTGATGATCTTGATGATCTTGTTCTTTTTGCTCATCTTCTTGATTATCTTGTTTATCTTGTTCTTCTTGATTATCTTGTTTATTTTCTTCTTCTTGGTTATCTAGTTTATTTTCTTCTTGTTGTTTATCTTGTTTATCTCGTTCTTCTTGATTATCTTGTTTATCTTGTTCTTCTTGATCATTTTGCTCGTTTTTATCATCTTGTTTATAATCTTGTTCTTCTTCGTCATCTTGTTTATCTTGTTCTTTTTTATCATCTTGTTTATCTTGTTCTTCTTTTTGTTTATTGTGTTCTTCTTTAGACACTGCTGTATTTTCTACTTTGTCTTCGTCAGCTTCTACCACGTTTGTTCCATAATTCTGCTCATGTTTAACTTTTTTCTCTTTTTCTTTCACCAGTTCTCCTCGTTCTTTCGCTTGTTTTTCTCCTTGTTCTACCTGTTTATCTTCCTCTTCTTCTCCTTCTCCTTCGTCTTCTCCTTCTTTTCTCCTTCTTTTTCTTCTCCTTCTCTTCTTCTTTTCTTCTCCTTCTTCTTCTTCTTCTCCTTCTTCTTCTTCTTCTCCTTCTTCTTCTTCTCCTTCTTCTTCTTTTTCTTCTTCTTCTCCTTCCTCTTCTTCTTCTCCTTCCATTTGCTGCTCTTGTTCATCTAAATCTTCTACGTCCTCTTCAAACGAGTCTTTCTTACTTTCCTTATCTTCTCTGCCCACCGACTTGAATTCCTCTTCGTATTCTCCAAGACTCTCGTCACCTTCGTTGTTCTGTTCGTTACCTTGACTCTCCTCCATAGATACATCATCAACACTTGCAGTCCGTTTGTTTGAAATGTCGTCTTCATCTTCCGTTGCCTCGCCATAATCTTTCCTGAAGCCATCAGACAAGGAAGAAAGTCTTGAATCCTAAAAGCATAGTACGTTACGTGAGATTATCTTCTCTTTCTCGTTGGCTGACAGCAAAATGCTTTAAATCAGCGCGCGGGGGACAATTATTCATAGCAACGAGGTAATAGTGCTTAGCAACAGGAGTAATTGTCAAGTTGAGGGCGCAATGCATGACTGGACATTTTGTAGTTACGCCAGAGCACAGTTAATTGCGGAAAAAAATTGTAATTGTTTCACTCGCAACTGAATTAACAATTGGTTCATGCTTTAGAGTACGTATATCGAGTCATGATGCACGCGGGAAGTTTGGAGAGCATGTTAGTAAGAGTTGCTCGAGGCGATAGCAATTTCTTAAAGTGCCCCTGTGATCAAATTCTATTATTTTAGACTATTATTTTAGGCCGCCATTACTTGACCTTGCTCCGGAGGCTTGGTTACGAATTAGAGAAAGTGACGTCAAAGGCTCAAAAAAATACCTCACGGGTTGAAATTACAATAACAATAAGTATAGAAAATCGTATGACGCACAACAACAAAAATGGACTTGTGCTTCATGCGATTTGCTATGCTTATTCAACCCGTGAGGTATTTTTGAGCATTTGAAGCTATTTGACGTCACTTTCTCTAATTCTCAACCAAGCCTTCGGAACAAGTTCAAGAAATGGCGGCCGTAAAATCACGGGAATAAAGTCCAAAAAATTGACTTTTTATGTTGTTCGTAATGGATTGAAATTTGGCAAGATTAGTAAGAAAGTCCGGCATCAGTTGTACATGAAAATAAATATCAACAATTTGATCACAGGAGCACATTTAAAACATCGTTTAAGGACGGTGCCTCCTATTGTTACTGCGCATACGTTCTGCGCATAATTTCTCTCGTCATTAGCGCGCGCTCGAGCGCGCGCACATACAGAACATTGCAAAATCTCTTTAAGGCTAAGCTCGGCAGGGAAATATATGGTCGTTTTCTTCATATAACTTACAAAAACGCGTGGTGACCCCTACTTTTTATGTTATAAAATGGAAGCGGTAAGCCTATTAAACATATGATTAATTTTTTGATGTGTGCAAAAGTTATTTAGACTGTATTTTTGGTATACCAGAGGAGAGCTGTCAGGGTTGATAATGGCTACGTTGCGATGATTTTTAATTAAAAAACACATCAACAGTAGTTGTTATATTACCATTTGTTAAGTATTTTAAAGCTTTTTTATATTTATTGTTGCTTTCGTGTATGTCAAGGCAAATTCAAAGGGAATCTGCGAAAAAATATGTTTTTCTTTTTTCCGAGAAAATGCTATTTCAGCATTTTTTTCCAGATTGAAGCTTGATTATCTCTGAAAAATGCGTGGTTACCCCAATTTTCTTTTTGGAATCCAATAGCCCTTGCTAAGATCTGCTTTTCCCGCATAGTCATAAACCGCGCAAAAATACTTTGGTATTAGGAGGCACCGTCCTTAATCGATCATCGATGAGCTGATCGTGTTTTTTTTTTTATCGTTGATCGTTTTTTTATAGCTGATCGTTTTCTTATTCATTAGACGTGTTAGTTGGTGTGAACGCCCGCGGTGTTATGCACAGCGTACCTCAACCTCGTTCCCAGGGTCTCTCATCTTAAGATGAGAGACCCTGGGAACGAGGTTGAGCGTACCTTAGTATCGTGATGTCGTTGCTGATGTCGTTTGCCCATGGATTGGTGATATTTCATAGTTTCACTTGGATCAGTTAAACCTATATACCAAAACATAAAAGAAAGGTTACACAAAGTAAATATATAATTTTTTTCCGAGTAGCTTGTGTCACTGACAGAATAATATCTGTCTCATATTTCTACCAAGTTTAAAATATACCATCATTTCATTCCACAAATTCTCATTCACCGACAAATCTAATCCTAGCAGTTATTTGTCACACTTGAACCTAGTTATATGGCCTTAGCTCCCACGAGTCTCCTGTAGCTCAGTGGTAGAGCGTCCGACCGGTGTGCGGAAGGTCATAGGTTCGACTCCTGTTGGGGGAACTCGGAATTTTTATCCGAGTGCGGAGTAGCTTGTGTCACTGACAGAATAATATCGTTCTCATATACACGTACTTATCTTGGCCTTACGGAATGAAATACATAAAACGCTATAGTACATACCAATCTAATGAATGCGTTTCGTCTATCTTTCTCTATGATTTGCTACTACTGGAGGACTCCTGGAGCTGCTTTTAAGTCGGATCAAAGTGTTGTTAGGATAATTCCGTGATTTCCGACAATCTGTTTGGTTTCCTTCTACAATAACCTTTTGGCGCCAAAATATGCACTGATTTATATTCGTGGAAATAAGTTATCTGTTCAATGAGGTTCAATGATACAGACGATGTCCAAAGACAAACATCAGGGGCTATAGTAATTATTTTGACAATTCTTTAAACACACAATTCCACGTTGAAGAGCAAGAGCAAGACAAATATAAATTTGGTTTACTCAAAAAACACTAACATTTACTAACTTGACTAAAATAAAAGTTCTCCCAACATCCAATAGTCGAACCCATGACCTTCCGCGCACTCGTCGAACACTCTACGTTGTTCTTGCGTGAAAAAATATATATTTGAAAAATAATAAAAACAATAGCCTCAATTCGCCGCTTTAAATTTGCACAGATTATCTGTTCCTTGAATTATATAATACAGGCTGCGAAATTTCTGAACGGTGATTGGTTCGAACGAGCTGTATTTATCTCAAATACTGAAATACTTACATGTAAGAAATTACAGTTTCCAAATATGGCAAGTGTGACAAATGACTATAAGGAAAAAAAAAACAAGATGGCGGACATTTCTATTGTGGCGTGTGGACTAAAGTGGGCATTTCAACGAGATTATCTGTCAAAGTGTCCAAAAACCTACGAATATTGAAAGCAAAACACTTGTTTGTGGTATAACTAAGTTACTCGCGGTATTATTTCCAAATACTACTACAACTCATGCTATTACCTATACTAATAGTTCAATTACAGTTCGATTGTGTTCGCTGCTCGGAACAAAAAATGTCCGCGGACAAATATCCGTCTACATATTTTTGCACCAAATGGAGGCTATTGTTTAAATATCACTGACACTGAAGTGTTGTGCTGCTTCAGCTGGTAAGTGAAACACTTAGTTAATTATCAACTTGAAGTTCATTGAGGTACTAGCGAATTGGAAAAACTGACGTTTCGAGCGTTAGTACCAGTCCCTCGACCGCTCTTCTCTCTATTTTACTTTTTTACTACTGCGCATGCTCGACTTATACCAATCACATTGCGTGTATTATTCATACATTTTTGTACGCAAGCCACAATCTATATTCACACAAATGAAGAAAACTGTTCCCCTAAAATCAGGGGGAAACATGGAGCATGCGCATACAATTATTTGTCTCTATTATTCTTGAAGCAAAACAACGAGAGACAAAACTATTGATTATCTACAATACAAAACAATGCGAATAGTAAACGACTTGATGTAATTTTCAAATAATCTTCAACAACAACCTTTTTTACGATCTTCAAATAGGACTGTCCACAGTATGCTCGAAATTTCTCAAAAAGTTGCTCAAAAGTTTCTCCAAAAATCAAGAAAGTTGCTTTTTTTTAATTATATAAATTTTTTATAAAAATTGTTTTTTTTTAAAGAGTTGCTCTTTTTGTGATTTTGTCTAAAGAAAAAAATATGCTAATCAAAGTAACATTTCTAAGCATTTTCATGCAATTTTAATGCAACTCAAGACTCAAATGGGTAGAAATTGCTCAGAATGCAAAAAGTTTCTCGAAATGAAAAAAGTTGCTCGAAATACGAAAAGTTGGCAAAAAGTTGCCGAGCATATTATGGACAGCCCTATCTTCAACAGTGTTAACAAAATGTACGGTTTCTTTTTATTTTACTGGCTGCAAGGTTGTTATCTAAGCTTTTTAATGCTTAGGGGCTGGCAGCTAGTACGTGAATATTGAAGATTTTAGAGCCGGTCTCTCTATTCTCAGCGCCAACCGGAACTAAAAGCGAGAAGAGCGGGCGTGACGCGTGACGCGTGACGCGTGACGCGTGACGCGTGACGCGTGACGCGTGACGCGTGAATCGTTTTGATCAACCAATTCGCATGACAACTTGATTAGCGTGACCACTTCCTCTCTTAGCGTGGTACAGTAACTGTATGTCTCTAGAATTCAAAATTCCCTTTCTCTTGATTATCTACGATGACAAAGCTTATTAAATACAATATAATGTGCAGCAGATTTTGCAAATCAGATATAACTCCTCTAAACAAACTCGACCTAACATGATAACCTATTAACATGTTATTTGTACATGTTATTTGTACTTATCCAGTTATCAAACAAATTGTACTAGGCCGGTTCACACTAGGGCTCATAAGTGTACTTGAAGTGCAACAACAATTGAGAACACTACATGGACTTTTGAACGAAAACATTTTTGCGTTTCAGCTGTGCGCATTCATGCCTGAAAATCTGCCCAATCGGCTTTCTAAAGTAGACCTCAAGTCTACTTGATTTTCAAGTGCACTTGAAGTACACTTTGCTCCTAGTGTGAATTGGCCTACTATCTCGTCTTGATTGAACAGCGTGAAAGAATAACTATAAGCTTGATATTTATCCTATGTTATTTTTGAATTGTCTAAAAAAAGGTTTAAATCGAAAATCTAACTAAACAAAGAATCAGTGTTATGACTGATTACAGTTTGAAGTCTTCGTTGCACTGCTTCGCGCACTTGTGTAGAATTATTAAATGTGTTTTTGCTGTCTCGTGGATGATGCTGTATCTACTGAGATTTATTTTTCTGCCATGTTGATCACACATCGAAGACCATCGATGTTCACATGTTCAAAGCCGTGTAGTATCGTACATGTAATCATACTGCCGGGAATGTCAGACATGCAATATTCTCCTATAACATCTCTAAATAGCACGTTAAAACATACAGACCTTACCTGGCTTGTTCAAATTCCTTTTGTATTTCAAAACTTCCAGTCCACAGAGGAAAACTGTAGCTATCAAAATCAAAACGAACAGCAATAATGATCGGCGCCGAAACACTCTGCGGACTCCTCGAAAGATAGCCGTTGCCATAGCTCATCTACTCACACACAGCCAGTCAGATCAGGAAGGTCACGCGACGTGATCATATTCCTCAGTTAGATGTCACCAACATCAGTAATATGGTGATTTTTGTTTAGGGGAGGGGTTGGGCAATTACCAAAAAAATCCATGCACAGCAAAAGTAGAGAAAACAATTCATGCACAATGAGCTAAAAAAAAAGTAGGACAAGGGGAAAAAATTATTGCAGAACCTGAAGATGAAAAAAAACAACGTTATTGCTCAGAAAAGTTGCCCAACCACCAACGCTGGGTGTAACCTGCCGGATGGACTAGCATCCATTGATTGGCTCCAGGGGGGATAGAAAGCCGGCACTTTTATTTGAGGACATAGCGGTGCCGGGCAACAGACCAACAGTGCGAATCGTGTGTCAATCAAGCCGTTGCTAAGAATGACGTCAACCAAAACTTCATCATGATTGTTTTCTAACCCGGGAAACGTTTTCAAGCTCGCAGCGTGGAGCTGTACGCGCGTAGCCTGCAAAACACAGTGCTGGCGGATTTTTGGCCTGATGTTCCACGCCGCCGAGAAAATATCTCGGCAGCGTGAAACAACAAGCGAAAAATCCGTCTGAGCTGCATTTACATGCTACAGCGAGAGTCTTTCGGATACGGCCAGTAGTGCTACTACTGGAACGGGAAACGAAGTCGGATGAAATTGTTTATAGTAATACACGAGGCGAAGCGAAATCAGACAACAACGAAAAGAACACGTCTTCGTTTACGTTTTCGATCGAAAACAACCAAGGAAAACACCTTTTTGTTAACATGTATACTAATTTTAGGTGTGAATTTCTTGCCTGACAAGCTTTTTTATTGTTAATAAGTTCCCGTGGGACAATCCTCTTAGCAACTAGTTGAGTGCTACTGCGCACACTCGGTTGCCCCGCACCGCTATGTCCGTAATTATGCAAACCATTTATAAGGAGTTTCTATTTCCCCCCCCCCCCCCCCCCCCCTGATTGGCTCCAATCGCAAATTAAATGTTGGCGTTCTGCCCTGTGATTGGTTTATGGTGTCGTGTGGTCCCGGTTACAGTAGTCGCGCAGTAATTATTGACATCGAGTAGGGATCACACTGAATTGTTTTACTCTTTCCTCAATATAATTTGAAAGTACATTCATCTGTCGAATGAAAAAAGTTCACAATTGTTTTACTTTTCTTTCAAAAGAACTTGAAAAGGTATCCATTGATTGATGATTGTCATTAATTAGTCATGAATGGGAAATTCATTTCTAAACAACAGTTTCATTTTTCCACAACGTCCTAAATAAACAATACCCGAGAAAAACACAGTATTTGTTTCCTTATCATACATTATCTTCAGTTATTATCTTCAGTTACTTTATAATCCTGTACTTAGAATATTTTCTTATTCCCTGATCAATGATGATGGACCATGATGCCGTGGATCGATCGGCGAAAGCTCGGAATAAACAACAAAATACAGTAGCTTAAGGCCTCACTTGACCCGTTTACTCGTTATATTCAAGATGATACTGAAGGACAACTTCAAACGTTCACTTATCTTCAGTTATGTTTTGTAAAGCTACTCGAACCGCCCATTTTGGGACGAATTGGTTGCCCAATAAGCATGCACAAATATTATCTTGGCATGCACCAGATGGGAGTTTCCCACGCGATACGTATATTATACTGTGCTCTGAGCAGGAATCAAAAGAAGAAAGCTAACTAATCCATTCAGCTCAGTAATCTGAAGATGACAAAGTTTTTGATTAATTTTGAAATCTTTGGTCAACTCTGATGGGTTCCATTGAGAAGTTTATTGTTTCATTCCACGGGCGGTATAAAAGTTTTGCTAACGAGTTACCGTGAATAAAACATTTCCTGTTTTCAGACGACGCTGCATCAACTATTGGAAGATATTGTTCCCGTTATATTGTCTGGTGGCCCCGGTTTAACTGTAGTCGCACTGTAAAAGCGACGTACAATAAAAAGTCCAAGAAGTGTACGTTCTAAGAAGCCAGTTTTAATTGACTGACACGAATTGTTTCATAGATTGTGGGATTTAATTACTATCTCTTCAATTTAACAAAAGAGCGCTGTTTGAGATGAAACTGACCAGAAATTAATGAAATAGACCACGGAAACACTTAAAGCTGTTTTGTTCATATAGTTCAACTATATGAACAAAACAGCTTTAATTTTTAATAAGTGTTTGGAGATGAATCGCCATAAACGTTGCCTCGCCAACTTTGACTGCAGAATTCACACGGCTTTGGTTCAAGATTAAATGAGGTATAATCACAGATGAAGGTACGTATGTATATTTACTGTTAGCCACTTCAGACTCGCTATAAATGTATCAAAAATATCCCGACTGTGCATGTTAAAGGAGCTACGTTACGGATGGCGCATCTTGAAAGAATTTGCCAATTTTTTGAAGTTTGTCGTTCGCAATCCGTCTTAATCTTCTCCATCCTAAACCATCCTTGTTCCTGTTTGGTTTATTATCACCTCTTTGGTGTTTTCTACCTTAGTAAACTATTATTTTGAGGCTTTCTTCAATTTGAAGGTGATTTTGCTCTTCGCAAAAAATGGCTTAGGACATAGCTCCTTTACATGATCGTCTTGATATCAGAATTTGCATGCAGAATTGAAGTTCGATAGACAAGTTTTGAAAAGTTTCTGGAAGCATACGAATATCTTGATTTACTCTTGTCAATGAAGATAATATTCTTCCTTATAACGTCAAAATCCTAAAGTCAGTTTTAAGTAATTGAATGACCTTGATGTAAAAATCACCAAGAATGGAAACTTGTCGGTTGAAGCTTGATAAAAAAGGTAAATTGCGACTGATCCGTCAAAGGAAAAATCGCATTGCTACATGTATTCCATTTTCATCAATATAATTCATGATCACAGACTTTATGATGTGGCTAAACTGCCGATTGTTAACCTAACAATCATCCAACGAATATCATTACGGCTTTTACCAGAGAGCAAACTGAACTGTGGCGATGATAATATGTTCCATAAGCCAAAAAATACTAATTCTGGTAGATCGATCTCGTTAACGTGACTAAAACAATTTGCAGTTGCTTAGTATGTATTTCCTATGTGTCAGTCACTGATTGAATTCCTCATCCAAAAACTATAAAATTCAGTACAGGCGTAGATATAACTAAACGATTTTCATCTACACTGGGTATGTGCTTTCCGCCTGAAGAACATGTTATCAATTATTATAGTGTACTTCACAAACTGGTGAAGGTTCATGTAACTTTTAAAACTTTCAAAGAGATACTCAGGTTTAAAGTAAATATATATTTATTTTGCAGATGATCACCGAGTCAAAGATGTTGGTATTTGCAGCATTGGTCATTCTTCTTAAGCTAACGCGCTTTGTTGAATGTGCGACATGTCAAGGAAATTGTCAGAATTTCAAGTTTGCCATCGATCAAGATGTTGTCCATGACAACGCCCTTGAAGGTCACGTGGTTAAAAAGATCACTGTGAAGAGCGCCGCCCAATGCCACATGGAGTGTAGAGACGAGTGTCTGTGTGCCTCTATAAACTATTTACAAAATAGCATGGAGAGCAACTGTGAGCTGAATGATGTCAATAAAGAGATGAAGCCAGCTGCAATGAAATACAAACCAGGAGCTCGATATTATGATTTGGTGAGGAGCTACAGTGTTGAGGTGAGCATTGATAAACAAAATACAGAACAATCACGCGTACACTTTCTGATTTGAATCATGTCACAGATAAAACAGAATCGTAGGATGTAAAATTTCGGGCAAGAATTGTAAACGATGTTTGAAAAGAGATCCATAATGGTGCCGCGCAAAGGGAAATTCTAAACCTACAATGGCACATAGTTGAATCCAATGTTTTTCAAAGTCTTCTCATGTTTTTCTACAAAGTCTCAGTTAACACTACGATCCAACGACATGTTTTAACAGCGAGAAATAGTGTAACAATTGTCGCTTCTATAATTGTTTTAACCCGTTAAAATGGCCTATAAACTTTTATACTTGAAAATAAAAAAAAATATATATAAAAAATATTGAACTAAAAGTGCCAAAATTGTAAAAAAAATATTCAGACGTTTCGGGCTTTGCCCTTCATCAGTGTGAATGTGTCCGTTGGTGAACAACGCGCGCGCCTCAAATAATTGAGGCCGCGCGGCTGACTGGGACCAAGCTGGAAAATTAGCCGCATCTGCTGGCGCTTTCTTTGTTTGTTGCCGCCGCAGAGAAAGCGCAAGGAGATGCGGCTAATTTTCAGCTTGGTTTCAGTCAACCGCGCGGCCTCAATAGACCGTTTTCATTATGACGTCACGCGCGCAAAGGATTCGGGTAGTTGTAGTAAAGATCGCAAACCTCGCGCGAGATTCTGCGCGAAATATAAACCGTGAAGTGGCTTGAACGTGGTAAAGGAAAACAGCTTCGTTTAAAGACAAAAGCCAAATAATTTTCATTGTGAACAACTTAGACGATGGTTTAAAGTGTAGAGGACTCTTCCATAAGTGGAAATCGCATCCAAAAGCTTGAAAGATGGGAGGATAATCTTGCATGAAAGTGTCGCTCATGAAAGTGTCGCGTACTTCGCCTTGTTTATACACGCGTGTTTTTCACGCAAAGTTTTTCATAAATTTCCGGCGAGCAGCGCGGCTAATTTGTGAAAGTTTTAAGTGACACATTGCTTTCACCTTTTCATGACATGGGGAGCTAATGTTTACGCAAGTAAAAACCTTAGAAGGTTGCCTTTCAATGATCGACCGAAAAAAAAACTTAAGCTTAGATGTCAAAATAAGCATTTTTCGCTCGCTCACACTAAACTCAAATAATTTCGCTCGCTCGCTCGTACTAAAACTAAAATTGACACGACCAGAACAAGAAAAATAGCTAACTGTTACTGTAAGTTCAAGGTTAATTCTGTCTTTAATTCGCTAAAATAAAATACAACTTACGATTGAAGACACACAACAAGTACTGCAAGCTAATAAGTAAATTTTATTTTACCTACTTCGCGTACGTCGTGAAGATTTCGGCATCGGTTCAGCTGAAAATCCAGTTCAACCTGACAAATTATACAAACGCGTTTGAAGAATAATTTCTCCAATTGGATTTGAGTTTCTCTGTTATACTGACGTCCATAAGAACAATCTCTTTCCCTCTTTGCTGCCATGGTATAAAGCTGTACGGTTGTAAGCTTAAGGTTTAAACTCATGTTGTTATTTAAGCTTAAAAACAATGCGAAGTGAAACTACCTTGGCTTCCATGAATGAATTTTAGTCGCCGTAAACACGAATAACTGTACGCTGAAAACACTGAAGTTCTTGACGAAAACACTGAAATTTCAATGCTCAGCTATTGTTTTCCAAAACTGTCACCTGATTTCCATACATTCTTGACAAACAACTGCAGTCAAAAAAGTCAAATTACAAACCGTTGTGAAGATTTCATTCAGTTGCCAGCGAAGAGCCTGCGAGGTTCGCGCGTAAACGCGCAGGCTTTACTACAAGTACCAGCAACCTTTGCGCGTGTGACGTCATAATGAAAACGGTCTATTCCGATTTCCGTTTTATTTGAGGCGCGCGCGCTGTTTTAAATCTCGATGTCGCTTACACCGATGATGTTCGCCAACGGATAACATTCACACTGATGGAAGGGCAAAGCCCGAAAACGTCTGAATATTTTTTTACAATTTTGGCACTTTAAGTTCAATCTTTTTATATATTTTTTTTATTTCAAGTATACTAGTAATACGTGATTCGCAGGTCCTCGCGAAGCTTTTGTTGCCTAGTAACGGGCACGCTGCGATTTGATCTGCCAAGGTTTCCAAGAATCGTTGCAAGGTTTCTGAGAATCGCCGGACGAACGCCGTGTTTTTGCTATGCCACCGGGTTTTGGTTTCGATTTGGAGTTCGCTCGTCTCCCGATATCTGTAATAAATTGTAGCGCTCTTGTACTGTTTTCCCCACTTTTCCGTCCGAATGATCTGAAACCACCTCGCCTTTTGTAGGTAAAATCTTCTTCGCAAATCATGATCGGCGAATTATTTTCAGACACAAGTCTTCACGTCTACAATGAAAACTAAGCCATATGTTGATCGTACTTTGAGAAATTCCAGAGTCGTCTTTCCTTTTCCTGTTGTGATAACAGATTTAATAAAGCCGGGTTTTTTTTTTTCACAAATGACCTGTATATAAATTCGTTCGATAAACAAACTTGGAGTAAAAATTGTTATTCTTCAGCAGCCGTTCCTGTTTCTACATTTACGTGTACTAAGATTACGTCGAAGTCAATGTTATTAAGAGGGTTAAAAAAAAAGAACGGCCTGGATTGGAACCGAAAAAAAAAAAAAAAGAAGAAGGACCATGTAGGATTTGAACTTTCGCCCTCAATCCCGAAGATCAGATTTAAAAGTTAGCGCCTTAGGCCACGAGCGCGCCGTGTGACGTCATTACTGTCAACCACGATTTCCACAAACAAATAAATATGATCGTAAAGGCCACACGAGAATTGCTCTCGCATGAGCTCTTTGGGGACAGAATTATAAACCCCGCTACGCGAGGAATTACCACGCAGCCTCCGAGCTTTTCAGCTCTAATTACTGATATTGATAACTTTTATAACCTTTCTTGTTTTAGGGTGGAAGACGTTACATGCCTGAAAAAGACACTTGTGTCAACAAGTGTTGCGAGCCAGATCCATGCCTCCAGGGAGGGGTGTGTCGGGAAATTTGTGATCCTGAGACTGTGAGATTCAACTGCACCTGTCCTTACGATTACGCTGGTCGGCGGTGCGAAATACCCACATATCCTCGAAACTGTAAAGACATCTGGAGAAATGGCGCCTCGATATCAAGAAAGTACAGGATTTATGACGCTCAGAATGAGCCATTTCTTGTGTACTGTGACCTTGGATCCGACCCTGGATTTTTCTGGGCTCTCATTCAGTCATTCTCTTTTGACAACAAAGACCGGTTTAACTCCAAAGTGTTTAATCGTGATTATCCTGTTGATGAAGATTCATTGGAAGTAAACTGGGCATTACACCGTTTGTCTTTGTCTCACATGCAGCATCTCGCTGGAAACTCGACTCACTTGAGAGTAACCTGTAACTTTCATTCTCAAGGCCTCAGTTACACAGACTACGCACGCGCAGACTTGAATTATCATAATCTCTTTGACACATGGCAACGTGTGTGTAAGAGATATGAATATCTTAACATCCGGGGAATTGAGTGTTACAATTGTACTGCACTAACAAACCAGATTGATGGAGCTTCCTGGTTCATAAACAGCTATAAAAGCAACAAACATGGGTGCGACTTTGATGGCAGACCAGGTATGGGATGGAATGAACGTAACTTTGGACGTTATAATGTGAATGATAGAATAAACCCTGAACATCGCTGCACATCAGCTCCATCCTCAACAACCGAACACTGGTTTGGAGTCAAGAGTGACATGTAAATCCAAATTTGGCTACAAAAGCTTTCAAAAGTAGCTTACAATGGCCACTTATTTTGCCCTTGGTTTGTCACAGCGTGCTTTCCCTTATGCTAAAAGACTGACAAGTAAATATTGGCAAATAAACTAAAATAAACTTAATAGTTATATAAGTAGACGTAAAATATTTAACAGGTTGATGGTTAGGGTATGTACTTGAAGTCCTACATGTATGCAAAGCCTTCTCACACATAGGCGACTGACGAATCAGTTAAATTTCTGAAATTAAAGGAGCTACCGTCAAGACTGGCGCATCTTAAAACAGCACTGCACAAACAAAATAGGGCGACGAATATGCACTGTTGCTAAACAAAGAGATTACGGAGGCAAATTGCTGTAAATAGTGCGATTTATCAATGCTTAACAGGGCAGGATACCTCAGCATAAAGCCAAACTCCAACCTGACATATACCTAAACTGCACCATTAATTAAAACAGCACTGCACACACAAAATAGGGCGACACAAATATACACTGTTGCTAAACAAAGGGATTACGGAGGCAAATTGCTGTAAATAGTGCGATTTATCAATGCTTAACATGGTAGGATGCCTCAGCATAAAGCCAAACTCCAACCTGACATATACCTAAACTGCACCATTAATTAAAACAGCACTGCACAAACAAAATAGGGCGACGAATATGCACTGTTGCTAAACAAAGGGATTACAGAGGCAAATTGCTGTAAATAGTGCGATTTATCAATGCTTAACATGGTAGGATGCCTCAGCATAAAGCCAAACTCCAACCTGGCATATACCTAAACTGCACCATTAATTAAAACAGCACTGCACAAGCAAAATAGGGCGACGAATATGCACTGTTGCTAAACAAAGGGATTACGGAGGCAAATTGCTGTAAATAGTGCGATTTATCAATGCTTAACATGGTAGGATGCCTCAGCATAAAGCCAAACTCCAACCTGGCATATACCTAAACCACACTTAAAAACAGCACTGCCAATCATGGGATCAGCCAATACAATGTTATAACAGATATAACAGACACCAGGCCTTGGCCACATGTTTTAATTAAACCTTACAATGTAAATTGCCCAATTACAAATAAAAAAACTGAGATATACCTTCATAACTATCAGCAATTTAGAAGGGGAAAATAATCAGTAGCAACAGTGTAGTGTTCTCCCGAGGAACCCTTGATAAGCATTAAATTTAAAAAAGTAAGCTTAATTTGGGATTTACGAGCAGAAATGTTGGGGCAACAGTAGAAACATTTCATATCAATAATCAGCCAAGCAATACAAATGAGATTTGGCACAATTATTGTACATCCAGATCCAACTTGTACACATGTTCGAGTACATATCAGCCATCTCTTTATTGTATACATTATATGACGTTTTAAGACTGCCTAAAACAGGCGTACCAATCCAAGATCCGCTGTAAGAAGACTCCATACAGCTACTTTGGAAATTAAGCGGGCTTTAGGAGAAGAAAACTTTCCATTTAGCGAGCACAAGATCTTTAGATCTCAAAGAAAGATCACAAAAACCTCAAACCGTTTTATAACGAGCGCCAAAATTGATCTAAACCAAAGAGGACGCCGGGGAGAACTTACAATGTACACTGCGCATGATCTATTCAAACCCAGAGCCTCTCGGCCAGAGCAAGGTGCCGACCTTCAAGGACTTACGACATACATTGTATTTTAAACTAAAAAGCAATAATTAACCGAAATATCGTAAGATATATGCTCATCTCCAGGCTATTTAATTTCTTTACAATCCATCCGGTGAAAAATATTGTTGTTCAGGTGCTATAAAAGCTGAAAGTCTTGGTTCGGTCAGTCGAATTATCGTCGTTGGGCATGTTGCCACGGGCATGTTGCCACGGGCATGTTGCCACGGTCCGATTTTCATCATCGCATCCGTTTTTAATTAACCATTTATTGTTTTTTATAAGAAAACAATTTGTAATACAATTAATAATGAAAATTAGCCAAATAAGATTACGACGTTTCGTAATCTTATTTCGCTAATTTTCATTATTAATTGTTTTTTATAATCAATATTTAAAATGAATGCCATCGGCAGTGATGTCCACAGCCTCATCCCACGCAAATTCAACTTCTTCATCTGATTATTAAAAAGGCCCAAAACGACCCCAACGTATAGATCTTATTCAGCACCGGCCAGCCTAAAATGAACCTTATTGGGGCCACTCAAAATTATACTGTGCAAGTGGCTCTGGTAATAGGGCCACAACAGCTCCGATATCTGGGGCTGTAATGCACTCAGGGGCTAAATTGATTTCCGGTGAGTGCCTAATTGGCTTTTGTTGGGCCGAATTGGAATTTTGTGGGCTGATTTGCGCCAAATTGTCAAAATGGCCCCCAAAGGGTCAAATTAGCCCTAGGGGTTAAGCGCTATTTTGGCATTTTGGGGGCCAAAACAGATCTTTTGAATTTACTGTGTATCCAGGGGGGTGCGATACTCCTAATCACTTCATGCTATAGAAATCGGGGATACGTTCCGGCAGTGTGGGCCACTGAGTTTGGCCCTCGGGCACCTTTACTTTCAGTATAGTGGACTGGCCTTATGGGCGGGAGGGTAGGGAGGTCATGCTTGGACTGATCGCCACCCAGGGACCCCTCGCACCCAACATACCAGTGCAACATACCAACACAACATATGAAATGATGTTATACAGCTTTAATGAATTCGTTCAATCATAGCATCTTATGAAGCATTTACCAAACATCAATATAATTGCTTTACACATTTAAAGTCAGTGATTTGACAGATTTACAACAATATGATTGCCATCGGCACTTAGAAGTAGTAGTAGTAGTAGTAGTAAATATTTATTTAAGCAGGGTGGCCCATTCAGCTCTAGGCTGGTATCCATAGGGGCCTATTGTTTTCTTTCATCGAAAGAAAAAAGTCAAAAGAACACAGTCCATAAAGGCGCACGTTGTATACAGCTAATTCAAGCGACGCCGCTGAATACAGGCGTCAAAAGAGCTACGTCACGAAAGGCGTATTTTAATAGTCTACAATTTTCAAGTTTGTCGTTTTTGTAATCTGTCTCAATCTTCCACCAATCTTAGCCATCCTTGTTCCTGTTTGATTTATTATCACTTCTTTGGTGTTTTTCTACCTTATTAACATATCACTTTGAGGTTTCCTTCGCTTTGAAGGTCTTTGAAAGAAATATTGTGTATCGCAATATGGCTTAATTTATTGTGACATTGATCCCTTAAGCCTGCCCGACTAGACGGTCAAAAAATAGTCTGGACAGTCATTGAAGTATTAAAATAACAGGAAAGTTAACGTTAATCTGTTAATAAACATAAATAGCTTCAAAGGTTTTTCAAAGGGTGGATAACGCTAAACACCAGCAGGGCCCGGTTGTTGGAAAACTGATTAAGGCTAATCCTGGATTAATAATCAATCGAGGTTTTTCTCTTGTATAAAAGTGTTTTTCACTGCTTATGTTTTGCATGTACAGTAGTGTTTGAAATTACTCAAAGTCAAAACTGAAGGAAAAAAATATAAACAGAAAACGTCACTAAAACTAAATTAATATTCACGCTAATCCTGGATTAGCTTACTCGTCCTTTGAACAACCGAGCCCGGATTAATTAGTATCCAGTGCATAAGTGTTGATGGTTCATCTTAAGGAGGATAGCGCAAATCATTTGAACAACCAAGATTGAAGGCCTTAGATTTATTGACGAATAGCAAATATCAAACTGAACGGTCCCTGTTCAAAGCTAGAATTTATGTCGCGATGGAAAAGATCATTTTTTTTAGATATCGATCATTAGTATTCAGCACATTTTTACCATTCCATATTACTATCCAGACTCCCTTTCGGTCTAATCGCGCATGCTTTACGCTTCTATCCAACGACATTTTTCGAAAAGCCTGTAAATGGAGATAACAAAAGGTTTCTCATATTAATAATCTTTCAAATCAGTATATTTACATTAATTATACCCATACCTTTTTCCTTACTCAGAATTATCTTTCAACTGAGTTTTCTATCTTATTACAGTGAAGATGACGCTACCGTTGCCACTCGACAAAAAGTTTTTGATTAATTTTTGACATCTTTTTGACGACTTTCGGATGGGTTCCGTTTGACTTGACCAATCAAAATCCAAGGAGTGTTGGAGGCGGAGTCGTGAAATTTGAATGGTTTTAGTTTCTAGTCTAGTTCAAATGTGGCGCCACAAAACGGAACCCATCAAAATCCAAGAAGTGTTGGAGGTGGAGTCGTGGAATTTGAATGGTTTTAGTTTCTAGTCTATTTGAAATGTGGCGCCACAAAACTGAACCCATCAAAGTTGTCAAAAAGATGTCAAAAATTAATCAAAAACTTTGTCGAGTGGCAACGGTAGCGTCATCTTCACTGTAATCTTTACACTAGATAAATATTATATACTTTATGTATTTTGGAGAAGAATTCGCCAAAGTCGAAGCTCACAGTAAGCTCGCTGATTGGTTCGTGGATCAGATAATGTCCGCGCGCGGACAAATATAATATCCTTACTTACGAGTCCTGGTGCACAACCTTTCATGTGGAAATGAGCTTTACTTGCACGTTCATAAAGCGTGGTTTTCATATGTCGGGAAAATCCCAGACCATCGGGGATTTTGTTATTTCCCGACCGTCCCAGACATTCCCGACTCAGGGAGACGTCGTGTTTTTGTAAGTCGGGAATGTCTGGGACGGTCGGGAAATAACAAAATCCCCGATGGTCTGGGATTTTCCCGACCGTATGAAAACCACGCTTTATGAACGTGCAAGTAAAGCTCATTTCCACATGAAAGGTTGTGCACCAGGACTCGTTTTAGAAATAAAAGCAACTCCAAAATGGCCTATATATATTGAATTCTATCTTGAAAGTCTTGATGTCCTGAGTTTCCAATATTCAGCGCACAAATTAGTCGTCATTTATGATAAATTAGTGGAAAAACACGAGAAGATTAAGGGTACACTTCATCTTCTCTTGGTGGAATACATCGAAAATTTGAAATTAATTATCTTAATTGTAAACTTTCTCTCAGAAGCTATCAAATTCCAAAATACATTACAATTAGAACAATCGGCGTCAAAACGCTTTTGATTTTAACTGTCAACTGGCCTAAAATTTAACCTTCAACTGTCAAAATGCGATATTTTGAACCGTTAATCTTTAAATAAGCGAAGCCCCATTATGAACCTAATAGTAAGGCATGCAGGACATTATAACAATACATTATATTTGTATAAATAATAAATTTCCCCTACTATAGTATTTGAAGAAATATATGGAGACCAGAAAGATCGATTTCTATGTTGACATCTGGTCATAACGTCTTTTTCACTGGCTTAAACCTGGATACCCAGTAATGCAATTTGGCGTCGGTATGTCAATGAACTTTCAGTCAGTGAAACATCATGTACCTTATCTCAGTCAGAACCCCGAGAATGAACTGAGCCCATGGTTTCTGTAGGAGAGGTTGCTAAGCAATAATGTCGAATCCTTCTGGTACCGAACTGAGCGACAACCTTCAGAGAGCCGGTAATCAGAATCTAAACGAACTCGGGTACGACGACGTGAATTGCCCAAAACGACTCTTGTTCCTCGGTCGGACCCAGTTTAGATTATGTTGTTTGTGTTTTTGGTAATTATTAGTATCTTAAGCCATATAGTAAGACAACATATATAGCTTCTAATATGACTTAAAGGGACACTGTCCTGATTTTAGCATGATTTTGCGAAGCTCAGAAACATATCTAGATCATAGAATTGAGTTGAACAATAATGGTTTGATTCTGTAGAATAGCACTCTACAAATGACAGGAACCCATTAGGAAGTGAGGATGACAAACGACAGTGAGGATGGAAATGGATTGCAATATGGATTTTTGAAAAAATGTCAGGATGTCAGTTTTTCAAAGTTTCAAATTTGGCTAGGAAATCTTTGAAATTTTGCAAAAATTGTTGCAGTATGGAATTTCTTGAAGAAATTGCTTTTTATCATTTAGTTAGAGTTTATTAAGTTCTTATTTCATAGATTTAGGGACATTTCATGTAGGGATGGCGAATGGTAAATCCGAGACTTGCCGAGACGCCGAGACCCTGTTTTAAAATCCGAGCCCGAGACTTAGCGCTCCAAAATCCGAGCCCGAGACGCAGTGATCAAAACTCCGAGAAAATAGAGTATATAAGAAGCTGCATTTGCGAGATTCAAAATTCGAGACTCCGAGACCGTCCTATTTCTGGCGAGCCGAGATTCCGAGACGCTTTTTTTAAGCGCCGAGATTCCGAGACTCGGCTTAAATTTGCCGAGATTCGTTATTTTTGATAGACCATTCGCCACCCTTCATGTATTTATAACAATTTTGAGCAAATACACCGGGACAGTGTCCTTTTAAGGGAAAGCTGTATACTGAGTAGGGCAAAAGGCCCTTCGTGACAAACATCATCGCTCCACTTATTTAAACTGCAGTGGTAAAATAAATCCAAAGTGGAAAGGGAGTTAAAATTATGTGGGTTACCCTACGTCGTTCCTGCTCATTTTTCTTCTCAATCCCTTCTACTGTTTAAGCCAAATGGATGACGAAGTGGATCCTCCTCGTAGCCTTTCCCTGGATAAGATTTTTAGAAGCACCAAATGCAAGTACAAGTATACTCTGCATACTAATCAGAATTCCTACAATGGGAACTCTGGATCAGTTTGATTTGAATGTCATGGGCAGCAGTAGTGTTTACACCAGTTAGGCGGTTGAAGTGTAAGTTGCCTGTATTTCTATATGAGAGTTTGCAATATTCCGCGATACTGAAACCCTCGCATCGCTTGCAGTTGACTCCCGGAGGTGCAGAATTGAAGCAAACGCGTTCTTAAATTGTGGGTTCATTATCCCGTATATGAATGGGTTGGTCATACTACTACAGTACGCCAAGACATAGGAAACAAAATGAAGCCATCGAGCACTGGTCGATCCAAAAACCTCAAGAAAGCCGATGACCGACAGCGGCGTCCAACACACCATGTAAACGCACACGACAACTAGCGAGGTTTTCAAGACTTTGGTTTCTGACTTGTCCACTTCGGTTTTAGTGGGGTTGGGTAAGGCGGAGTGACCCTGTACTCGGCGGGCGCTCGCTCGCACCGTTCTGTAGATCACGAAGTAGCAGCTGAATGTGATGGTGGCTAGAAGGAAGATTGTTGCGATGCAGAGGAATATAATATACGATTTGTCCTTCAGTCCCCATACACAGGTACAGTCTGTGAAAAGTACGTGATAGTCAATCTTTCCCCAACCGTACAACTGTGGTGAGTTGACGAGCAATGACGTAAACCAGGAAAGTGCAATTACGATATATGTCGTTTTTCGGCTAGAGAAGAACTTCACGTACAAATGGCGTTTGACAACTTTGAAGTATCGATTGATAGCGATGCCTGTCATTGTCAGCAATGAGACGATGCCAAATACGAGCTGCGTTACACCAGCTATCTGACAAACCACGTGACCAAATACCCATCGTCCATAGCGAAGACTGATGATCCAAAATGGCATGTGCAGAATTGCCATGAGGATATCGCTGAAAGCCAGGTTTTCAATTAATAAGTTTGTTATCGTGTTCAGTCTGGTATCGCGGTGAATGGCGTAAACAACCAGCGAGTTTCCAATGAAACTGGTCAGGCATATTAGGATAGCGAGGAATACTTCAAAGCCGATTTGGACGTCACTTCGTCCGAGAAAATCACCGGTTGCGTCATCAGTGGAACCGTTAGTAGATTGCAGGGATGTCATGTTTCTGAGGAAAAATATATACGCATTAACTTACTAAAATTATTTATTGATAATGACGTCAATTATATTACACAAACTACGCAAACTCCGTTCGAAATATATGAGAAAACAACAGGTAGAATCCCACTTATTGTGCTACGAACCACTCTTTAACGCATCTTAAAGAAAGAATCTATACCCTCTAGGGTAGAAAAAGTCAGAGAACTACCTATGACGTAATGCCCACAACTCCCCGCGGCTTCATAGCAAGCCGTCACGTGTTTCAGTGTACCATAATCATGAAAAATTTGGTCCATTGCCAGCTGGTTTCCCAATGATTAAAAAATTTAGACGCCAGCGTCTAAATAAATTGAGTGTACCCGATAATCATGAGAAATTTGGTCCATTGCCGGCTGGTTTCCCAATGATTAAAAAATATAGACGCCAGCGTCTAAATTTATGCAGACTGTCTCAACCTGGAGAACCTTGGCTTCTGACAAATTCCGCCTGCGAATCAGCGATCAGAATTGTCAACCATCAGCTTTGCGCAGCACCATTTTGACCAAGCTACCAATTCGAGTTCTTGAAAATTGGACTTTCAGCAGTTGAACTTCGAGGCAACGAGTTTTACTCCATAAATAAAGCAGATGTAACTAAAGAACTATTTCGAAAGGTCGAATGAAAGAGGAACATTACTGAAATAAAAGGAAGGAAGGAAGGTACTGTAGAAGGTACAGGTACTGTACTATAGAATATTTTCTTATTCCCTGATGATGCTGTGGATCGGCTAAAGCTCGGAATAAACAAAATACAGTAGATTTAGGCCTCACTTGACCCGTTTACTCGAAGGAAGGTTGATTCATAAGAGCCAAGAAACAAAACATTGAAATGCTTTGGAAAGAAAACAATATATATACATGCAACCTCTTTTGAATACTGACAAAGTGGCTCTCGAAGCTGTAGAGTATTGTTTAAACAAATCAATCATTATTGCCTTTCTATCCGCACACTCGTTTTTAGCTGCGAAGTGGAGCAAGATGTCAAAAATAATAATAAATTAGGTTAAAAAAAGCAAGTGTCACGACCATGAGCTACCATGATTCGCACTCAGATATGATTCATCAAATAAAAGATACTTGAAGCATAATACTGTAGAAGCATTCGGAAAATAATGTTTTTGTAAAAACATGTCCTCCATTGAGAGTCTATTGAGATGTTTGTTTATTTTGTTGAAATAAGATTTCAGATCGTTGTGTTGCCTTTTTGGAGCTCAGTTCCGGCGCTCGAAGTCAACAATTGTAAACTCGGGAATTGTGGAATTACAATCAGTGATCAGAGTTTCTTCTAATCGTCAATAGGAATCATAAAGGAATATTGCAAAGGTCTATAATCATTACATGTATAACGTAAAATTAATTTCTCTAAGTCTTACGAACAGTTGTTCAGTGGTTGTACTTTGGTCGGTAATATTAATATATATATTCATATTGCGTGCTGTAAATGCGAAGCTAGCACATTCGCAACACCATTATTTACTTACATCTTGAGCAATATCCTGGAACTAATATAGCACGGAACTGTTTATGAAGCGAGGTCACGGAAAACCACGCATTGAGTGGCAGAAGTTGAAAACTCGATTTCTTTCATTTTTTGCTCATAAATAACTATTAGGTAGAAAAGAAACTTGATGTAGTTTGTTTCCGCCAGAAGCTCTTTTATTTCGAGAAAAATAAGAAAATCGGTTTTCAAGTTCGGACACAGAAAATGCTCAAAGATGAAACCTAAAACATGCGACTATAAACTATCCTCGCGTTCGCAAACCAAACCATGTAGAGAGCTTTGGACGCTTTCTAACGACAGAAAAACTTTCTTTCATCCACTGGATGACAATTTCATGGCTGTAGCAGAATTTACCATATTGAAACAATTCAAAAATAAGGAAGAGGTATTCACGATAACAGAAACTCTTATTCGATAGACATTTTCTATGGCATAACTCATCATAGTCATGTGGTACAACTCTAAATGTTCTCAATCCTCGCTTAATCGCACATTTAATCTAAAACATACCTGAGAATTGGCTTGGGTTCTTTAAGGCATTCTCTTGGAGACAGTATCTAAGTCAGCCAATATTTCGATGTACCACCCATTCTCGTCCCCAGAGGCCACGATCCTTTTGGTCAGCACCAAGAATCGAGACCTCTGGCCGGAACCAATTTGTTGAACATGCGCAGATTTCTCGTTCTATATTCTCAGCCAATCAGATTTGTCATATTTGACGGGAAGTCCGAGATTCGCGGACTTCCGGTGTTGGAACTGGCCAGAGGTCTCGATTCTTGGTGCTGACCAAAAGGATCGTGGCCTCTAGGGACGAGAATGTGTACCACCAAATTAACGTATTGACGGGTCCACATTCTTTCGTTCCGAAACAAAGCAAAGCAGCTATTTAAAGCCAAATATTCTCTTGTTTCTATTTTCTTGGTGATTGTCTATTACAATAGTCCGACCTTTTCTCTCCAAGAAACTGACAGCCAGAAGTCCACAGAATCGATTTCTTTGCCTGTCAGAAATGAATTGCCATGAAATATGCAAATTACTCCGGCAAGAATTTTATTGCGTTACCAGACTCCGTGACTAAAGAAGTCAACTGCGCAGACTCAATCTATATAAATTTGCATATGGATGTCACGTTAAATCGCGTAACATATCAAAGTAAGAGTTATGCCTTTCGAAGAGGCTATAAAAATCGATCCAGCTTCGCTTCTTTCTCTCACTTTTTTTAGAGAAAAATGATGTTATAATAGGAAACCAACAGGAAAGAAGAAACAAGAGCTTTTGGGGCTTAAAAAGCTTCTTCCGTGCGTTTCGAAATTGCACTTAGCCTGCGTAGCTGGCTCTCGAAATGCGAACGAGCGCGAGTCGTGCACGATTCGCGCGCAAGGCGACCGAGCGAGCGCGCGAAGCGAGCGAGCGAGGGAGAGCCTGCCCGAAAGGGTGACAAAAGTCGCTTCCGCCCCCGATGACCCCCCGATGATATTACGTGACAAAGCTATATCATCTGTCAACATGGGTTTATTTTGATTTTTCAAACCAGTTCAATTTCTACATCAAATTTTCCTGTTTGCTGGAAAGCATGTCCAGATCGAGTTCTCGCAATGTGATAAAGTTTAAACGTACCTCAGCCGACGATGCAGGCCGCCAAATTCACGATAAATGATGAATCTTTCGATCTCAAGGACTCGACAATTGTTTGTCCATCGCCGCGCCGGCTTCTGCGGATGCGCGTATACAATGTTAAATTTTCCAAGCACTGCTGTTCCAAGCACTGCAATTTCTCAGAAAGATTGCGGGCTGAAATTCCATGGATAGAATTGACCTCCAGGATTTGATCCTTGATCGTATACTCCAGGGGATAATACTAGAAAGCGGCGAAATTACAATAATCCCGGGAATAATGCACGCGTAACAATTCCCTCCTTGTCTCCTCTTCCTCGACTCTATCATCAACACGAACAGTTGAAAAATCAAACTTTTTTCGAAACCAGTCGGTCTCGCTTCGCTCACCGATTTTCTTTAGGAGCCTGATCTCAGGCTACCAGTATTAAAATGCTTTCTCTTGAAGAGATGGCGCTAGACTGCGAGCAGTCGGTCTTTTCTCCTCAGATCTTTGGCGCGAGCGGAAATGTTATAATTATGCAAAACATTAGGAAAAGAAGGACTGCTCGCAGTCTAAGATGGCGCAAGCCGTTTGTTGCTGTTCATCACGCGTTCGTATTTCCTTTGAGTGACATATCAATCACCCGAAGCGGCAAATTATTCCCATGGGGTGCTCTCAGCCAATGGGAATTTTACGTTCTCTCAGAGCAACGTAAAATTACAGCTTTTGAAAGGCTTTCTTGCAGGCGGTACCTCAGACCTCCCCGACCCAGACTCCGCTCGTTTTCGCCGCTAAAAATTTACTTCGCGCGCTTAAAAAATTTACTTCGCGCGCCAAGACCGCCAGCTACGCAGGCTAAATTGCACTATGTTGACACGAAGTTATGGGCGAATTGTCAAAATGTGCCAGAATTCGATGCTGTATTCGAGAGACTGCCTTCAATAACCCAAGCCAATTTTCAGGCATGTTTTAGATCAATGTTTTATATGTGTGCTTAATTAGGATTGAGGAAATTTGGAGTAATACCACATGTTGAGTTATGCCATAGAAAGTGGCTACCAAATTTGAGTTTGTCTCAAACTGAAAACCTTTTGCTTATTTTGTATTTGTTTCAGTTTCGTGAATTTCGCTACAGCCGTAAATTTATCATCCTGTGAACGAAAAATAGTTTTTCTGCCAGTAGAAAGTGTCCAAATAAACTTCTCTGCTCTGTTTGGTTTGCGAACGCGAGGAGAGTTTATCGTAGCGAATTTCAGGATTCAATTTTGGACATTTTGAGTGTCGGAAAACGAAAACCGATTTTCTTATTTGTCTTAAAAGAACACGGCTTCTGGTGGAAACAAACTACATCAGGTATCTTTCCTACCTAATGGGTATTTATGAGCAAAAAATGAAGGAAATCGATTTTTCAACTTCTGCCACGAAATCCCGATTTTGCGTGGTTTTCCCTGACCGCCGTTCTCGAGTCATGTTTTAAAAGTCATTTCCTTTCTAGATATCAGTACTCTCAATTTAGCTGTTTATTTTGATGAAAATCTTAAGGTTCATCTGTTAGTACACTCAGATTAATTATCACAGGCATCATATATAGGCATATATAATCAGGCTTGTACTGTACAACATTTGACTTCCTTCACCAGTGCTATATCCGAGTGTAAACTACGAGGTTTAATCAACAAGTAATAAGGAAGACAAGAGAATTGCAGATCTTCGTGAGTCCTTTCTGTGAATGATGTTCGACTGACAAAGAACAACACCCTTGTACCTCTGACATTGAGTAATGAGTGCCTTACAGCGAGCCTGGATTCTGCCAAGACGGCTTTTCCCACGTCCATTTAACAGAGCCCAGCTGTACTGCAAAAACGTATGATTGTTTATTTTAGACAAGTGAACGAGTATTAAAGCTTTTGATCTGATCATCAATCGTTTCCATGAAGAATGAATTACTGAAATATTGTTTGTATTTTGTTTATTAAAAAGTATATGCATTTGCACACTACATACTTATAAAATTGCTTCTTTTATATGTCTGGTTTTTAGTTTTTGAATATTTCAAGCACTTTTAAACGTTACCTAGATATTAGTTATTAATTTTGGCTACTGAATATGTCAATAAAAATGACCTAACACCATTCCAAATTGCGCATTTTTAATAAGCAGTGATAATTTCTTTCTTGACAAGTAAATAACAGATTTGCTTTCAATTCCAAAACCATTCCAAATATTGCGCTTGAAAACGTGACTATTTGGAATAATTGATATTTTTTCTTAGCATGTAAATAAGTACAATATATTAGTTTTTGTTGTAAAGCCTTGTACTAAAATATTGTGTTTGAATTCATGGCCTTATTATATGATAATCACTGATATCAGTATTTCTTGGCAAAGAAATACGAGATTTGCTCTGGTTGATAACAGTTGATCCTTTGTCAAGCACAAATGAAAGCCTCATGGCTCATGCATGGCTATAACATCTCCGATTTCCATTTGCCAGTGGAGCTGGATGCGTTAAACAAACTGTTGTACAATATTTCTTGCCATTGAGCATCATGTCAATTTTGACATAAAATGAACCCCTTGCAGAAATATACGTTTCCAAATTTGGTCGAAAACAAATTATAATTAGCCGACGCAGTCCCATAACCAGAAGTACAGGCAAAGCTTAATATCAGCTAAAACACCCAGCACTTTTTAATTTAAAATGTAAAATAATGTGGCAACTTATTTCATCAGATGTGCTGCTTCTTTACCCATTGACTTACCTCATTGTGGTCGGGCTTCGCAAAATAAGTTACCCTGCTGTGAAATCAAAGTTTCTAGCTCTTTCTCTAAAATATACTGATGAACACACACGTTGTCTGGCGCCTGGAATCCTAGTTTGCCAGTCAGTCTATGAACCTTTTCACCTATTTTCCATTTTAATTAAACCGAAACGTCAATTAACAATGAATACATTATTTTAAATTGAAATTTGCACTCGTTTTAAAATTCAACTGGAAATCCACACGGAAGTCTCAGGGGCACCCTACGACGGTTTTCTCCCAAATGCTTTAAAACACTATTTTAGGCTGGTGTGCTTTTAAAGATCTATAAATGAATTATAAGCTGCGCTATAAAATTTATATCTGTTCGGTCGTTCTAGGAGAACACGAATTTATTAGGGATTTTTTAGTCATTTCCTGAAAACCTCAGCTCTTCCTTGCTGATAATCCTAGCTGATCTTTTTTCCTTTCCAAAAATCCTAGCTGACCTTTTTTTGTACCCAACACGAAATTTTTATCTCTCCGAAAATAATAGGCATTATTATTCCACTATTACGTCATTTCACCATATAAGGTCAAGAGAATACGCAAAATATGCGACGGTATTGACCAGTTGAACAGAGCGAATATGGAAAATAGCATAATAGTCGGTAAATTTTGCAGTAGAATAATAAATCCCTTATTCGATGGTTTAACATATAATACGAGCGGACATTTTGCTCATTGCTCGCATTTTTCCTCGTCCCTACGGGGCTCGGAAAAATACTACGCAACTCGCAAAATATCCGCGCGTATTATATGTTAAACCATCGAATAAGGTGTATTTATTTTCCCATATTAAGAAAGTTCGAGATGATATTTCCCTAAAGAAAACTCCAAACTTTAATCCGAATATCTCAGGCGATTATAGGCCTTCCGAACAGATATTTCACCGAAACGATCCGTTGGGTGAACCTGAAGTCTTATTGTCACTAAGACTAACGGGTGGTTTTTCAAAATGTTTATACAGTAGACTCCCGCTATCTCGAACTCTCAAGGGGAACGGAAAATTGTTCGAGATAGCGGGGGTTCGAGATAGCGAGGGTCGTGTCAAATTTCGTAATTTTCAACAAAAGTGAACTACAGTAGTACAGTACGCAAATCGTTGACCTGACGTCGGTGCTCACAAAGTCTGCCACGAAGGTCTCTTTATACAATATTAGCAATCAATACTGTTTACATATATGAGTGCTTGGCGAATACAGTAATGACTGTCCTGTTTAGTGGAACTGTATACTGTATGTCAGTTTTGGACACTGTGGGATATAACTCCTTTTGGCGAACATAATCAATTGCAAGACAAAATTCTTTATAATTATGTCCTGTTGTCATTCATTTTATAATTACTACAGTTCGAGATAAGAGGTGTTAATTTAGGCCACGGAAAATCACACTTTGTTCGAGATAGTGGGAGATTCGAGATAACCGAGTTCGAGATAGGCAATAGTAAATGACTGAAAACAGTAAGCAAAACCAAGGGGGACGGGTTTCAGTTCGAGATAGCGGGAAATTCGAGATAGCGGGAGTCTACTGTACTCAGCTAATGTGCAGCCACTTCATCGAAGGGGCTTATCTTTGGAACACTCTACCCGATGATTTGTGTAAATGCGATTCAATCGACATATTTAAAAATGGATTGATAAAAAAATGCCTCCATGTCTCAGTTTGACGACTTGTGAATTTTGCCATTATTTTTTTCAACTGTATGACGTACATATTCACAGTAAGGTAGTGTTTTATTGTCATTTTTAACTCAGTTTTAGTACTGCTACTTAGTATACATCACGGCGTGCTCACATAACGTTTATTAATATTAAACTCCTGCGTAGATTCTTGGCATTGAGAGCACGTTACTTGAGAGGAATGAGTCGAAAATAGTTTGACCAGTCGAACATGTAGTTTATATGTATACAGTTGAACCTCTCTACAACGGCCACCCTGGAGCAGAATTGCCTGGCCGTTGTAGAGAGGTGGCCGTTGTAGGGAGGTTTCAATAAGAACAAAATGTCGTGACGAAAAGTCCTGGCCATTGTAGAGAGGTGGTCGTTAGTGGAGGTTCGACTGTATTTTGACCAGTCAAAAATATAATAAGATATGTAGATATGTATAGTTCGACGTATGTACATTGGTAACGATTTCTTTGCATAGTCTAAAGATATTACGAACTTTATTTATTTAGGTCTAAAAGAACCGCTTTGTAGTATCAATAGTTGTGAATTTAGGATTTTGATGACGTCACGTGAGACCTACTTTAAAAATATTTGGAAATAAATTTGGAACATCTTCACCAACTTTGTCAATATAAAAGACGACACTATGTTGTGCGAGTTGATTGTTTTAAAAAGAGGAAATAAACTGGAATATAATGAACAATTTTACATAAAACGATCCGTCTATAGGTGCAAATAAAACCGCTTCTTCAACAAAAACAGGTTGTCATTTGACTATTTCTAAGATTGTTTCGAGATAATGAAAAGTTAATCAATCAATCACTATTAATTTATAATGGAAGAAAATGTCAATCAATCAACGTTAATCAGTATAATGGAAGGAAATGAAAAATATCCCCGAGTATGGCTATTGTCCGATCAGACGACAGTGCGAACAATGATGGACAGCGGATACACCATGTTGCTAAGCAACATCGCTCAGCGAGAAAAGATAGATTTTTATCTATTGGGTCGACGTTAAAATAAGAAATTCCATATTTCAAAAATGCCGAAATGTCGCACACTTACAAATGAAAGCTACGTGCATTCGCAAACGACAGGAAAACCTGTATGGAAAAGAAACATCACACTCGCAACTCCTCTTGAATAAAATAATGTCGGAACACATTAATTTTGCCTGCTTTCAACGCCCTTACTGAACGTGATAGGAAACGGCAAGTTTACAAAGAAGAGGAAGAGAAGCTTCACATTTAAAGATAGTTTTCGAGATTTCGTCTTCCTTGTGTCGGAAATGGAAAAAACGAAAAATAATTGTGATTTATTACAGCGGAGAAAACCAATTAGTATACGTATCCCGGGATACGTATACGTTTGAATATGAACTTTGAACCGGTTTACAGGTTTTATGGGCCGCTTAATTCAAGCGGGTTTTTTTTTGTTAACTCTCCATTACAATTAAACATTCACATTAAATCAAAGATTCGTGTCATTAAATCTAAGAATTGAATATAAAAACATTTGCAAAGAGAAATGTATAAAAATAATAATACGTGAATCTATTATCTATAGAAAATCCGATCAGTTCCTATAAAAATATAAACTTGTTATTATCCTTAAGCTATATATTTTTCCTTTATTTCTGATAGCAAACATTATTTTATTACGGGTATGTGTCTGTACGTGAATGATATATTTTATCTGACGTTATCTGCTGAACAATTAGTTGCTCGCTTTTCCAAACTATCGTTCTTATCCCCCTCCTAGAAGGAAAATAATTCATAATGTTCTTTTAATATTGTCAAAGAGGATCATCCGAGTAAATTCACATTCCTCTAAATATTTCCCCACTACTAGCTATGTCTGAGTCTATAGCACTATACAAAATAATTTTTATAAACATCACAATACGGAGATTGTGTATTTTAGGCCAAGGATTGCTTATCAGAATCAAGTTCGGCGGAAAGTTCGACGTCTGTCTCAACCGGCCCGGTCGAGCCTATAATCAATGTTTTGCTTGGGCCTGAGGCTTTGAAAATCGGCCCAGTAATAATTCAGTACTTTCGTTTAAGAAAAAAAGCCGGCTAATTCGCTTAGAACATGTACCAAATAAACACACCAATTTTGAATTAGGTAGGTATAGTGATTAAATTAATACGCTGCACAGAAACAGACGCAGCATGTTGCCTCGTTTGTGTTAGGTGTATTCTTGGAACAAAGTGAATTTCAGTTTAGCTGAGTTACAATACGAATAATTAAAATTTTGTTCTGACATTGAACCAGATATTCAATTCCATAAGCAGAATCATAAATAAAAAGACCTTCTGCAACATTAGAGCTTCACGTTAATCATTTAACATTTGATTGCATGGTTATGTTTTGGATGCAATTAAAAAACTATAGATAAACAATTTTACTCAGAGGTATAACACCTTCCCTTATATCAACATTTTACTTTGCCTTCTTTCTCCGAGGCTTCAATTACCTGATAAATATCGTAATAGCGCATGTTCTTTCTAATAACAATCACGGTTCTTTCTAATTAAGATATACCTACTTTAAAACTAGTCTTCACTGAACCAACTTTGTCAATATAAAACTGGAATATAACGAACAATTTCACATCAAACGATCCGTCTATAGGTGCAAATAAAACCGTTTATCATTTGACTTTTTCTAAGATTGTTTTGTGATAATCAAAAATTAATCAATCAATCATTGTTCGTTAATCAGTATAATGGAAGGAAATGAAAAATATTCTCGAGTATGGCTATTGTCCGATCAGACGACAGTGCGAACAATGATGGACAGCGGATACACCATGTTGCTCAACACTATGTTGCTAAGCAACATCGCTCAGCCAGAAAAGATAGTTACTTTATTTATTGGATCGACGTTAAAATAATAAATTACATATTTAAAAAATGCTAAAATTTCGCACACTTGAAATGTAGGCTACGTCCATTGCTAAACGACACGACATTGAAAAGAAACTCCTCTTGAATAAAACAATGTCGGTACACATTAATTTTGCCTGCTTTCAACGCCCTTACTGAACGTGATAGGAAACGGCAAGTGTACAAAGAAGAGGAAAAGAAGCTTCACATTTAAAGACAGTTTTCGAGATTTCGTCTTCCTTGTGTCGGAAATGGAAAAATGGCTGTGACAGTTATTACCGCGGAGAAAATCAATTAGTTGACAAACTGGGAGCGTCCGGTTGAATATGAACTTTGAATCTATTTTGACACATCTTTATGAATGAATACATTTAGACTATAGAATCATGACATGCACAGTCATAAATAAATTTCGTCAGTGGAATATATGGGACGCCATGATCTTCTCGAACGAACGATCAATACTTTTGTCATCCTTTACACAACTATTGCCCGTACGGTTAAGGCGGGATTCTACCTGAATGCCATGATTTGTCCGCCACTTAACATGGGTTTAATGGAAATATCTCGTTCACGTTTCAAGCAATCCAAAACTCTCCGCTCATCCCATGAATCTATGTCATGGGTGTTTTGTAAATTTTTGGGTGATTTTTGGGTATTGGATTGGTAAAATTTAGGGAATGAAGAAATATTGAAGATTTAATGTAGTTTTAAAATTAGAATTTGAAGTTAAAAATTAGTAGATGGACACCAACAGACAGTTGATACCCACGCAAGAGCACCGGCGTGGGTATCAACTGTCTGTTGGTGTTCCAAAAAACATTTTCTTTATTCTATCCCTTCTTTAAACCTCTTAAAATTTCATTGAAATTCAGGTAGAATCCCCCCTTAACAGGGTTTTTTTTATATATGGGCCTAATTCAAGCGAGCTTTTACCTTTTTCAGCTCGCCATTATAAGTAAATATTCACATTAAATCAAAGATTCGTGTCATTAAATCTAAGAATTGAATATATATAAAAAAACATATGCAAAGAGAAATGTATAAAATAGTAATCCGCGAATCTATAGGAAATCATCAGTTCTTATAAAAAAAATATGACTTATTATTATCCTTAAGCCATATATTTTCCTTTATATCTGATAGCAAACATTATTTTATTACGGGTATGTGTCTGTACGTGAATTATTATTTTAGCTGACGTTATCTGCTGATGAACAATTAGTTGCTCACTTTTACAAAATATCTGTCTTATCGCCCTCCCAGATAGAAAATAATTCATAATGTTCTTTTAATATTTTCAAAGAGGATATCCTCATTAGTTTAGCCATCTGCGCCCTGATTTAGCCGGCGGCAAAAATTATTCTGGCACGTTCGGTAAATACGTGCTGGTGATGCCGCATGCTTTAAAACTGAAACAACCTGCATGTTAAAAGAACATTAAGTTTTGTTTAAATTTAGCTTGAATGGGTTTTTACTAAACATTTTGTAAATAAAAAATCAGTTGATATTTCGCCTCGAATGGACTATGATTTAATTTTTGTCGCTGCTGAATATGACATTTTTAGTCTATTTTTGTCGCTACCTAGATGAAATAAGTTTAGCTTTATTTTGGCAATTTCGTGATTTCAATTCCACGCAGAACTTTAGCTTTGATCAGCTTTTATTAATTCTTCGCCAAAGTTAAAGTTCAAACTTGAAAGTTTGATTCCCTTTTTGTCGTTTCTCGGTTATACAGACATTCAGGCCTGGCTAAACGAGGAAACATGTTTCCAGAAACATTTGTAGCGCGCGCATGTTTCCCCATGTTTCCCAGTTTAGCCATTCTCGGAAACAAAAATTGTAGCTGGAAACAATGTTTCGCGTATGGGGAAACATGCGCGCACTACAAATGTTTCCTCGTTTAGCCAGGCCTTTTTAATTCTCTCAGTTGACTAATTCAGTACCGCCAGATTTTTTTCTGCGGAAGATTTAACACGATTCCAGATTGTTCTAGCGAATCGAGATATTCTTAGCTTAATCATAACAAATTTGAGAGAAATTGGCTTTTTCCTTTCCAAAATTAATGTTTATTCGCCCTTTGTCGTTTCTCAGCTATATTGCGCGGTGAACCGGCTTGGAAGTTTATAAAAAACACCATAACTATAGCGAAAAGGTATACATACCTTAAACTGATCTCAGTAAAGACTTCATTCACCGTTGCCTTTATATCTTTGCTGTTGTGATTTGAAATTTCGGATGTCTGATGAACTGATTGAAATTTTAAATAAAGAGGAATTAAAAATATATAATGCTCAATAAAACGCTTAATTTGGGGAGTTTTGTTTGAAATATTCGTTTTTTACGACCGAAAACTAAGAATTGTATTGTTTTGCAACACAAATACTGTCTGAGAAATGCTACTGATCAAAGGTCAAAATGAAGAAATGATTTTCTCCCAGCAGCGCAATGCATAAGGTAATGAACTTCGACCGACGTTTTATAAAAGAAACATCTGCTAGCGGGAGTTGACACTTTCCCTGTCGGCAGTTGACCAATTACTGACATCTTTTTAAATTTTTATCCGGTAGGTTTAATGCGATTTCAGGTTGTTCTAGCGAATTGAGATATTCTTAATCATAACAAATTTCCATTAAAATTTAAACCTCATTGCTGTAAGCCTGCTCTCACCTTTTCGGATTTTCTTGATTTAATTACACGGCAAGGATCACAGTTCACTGTAAGGCATACAGCTGTTTCGAGAAAGGTTGTCGGAAAAAAGCGCACGCGACAATCCCGAAAGGTATTGTGGGTAGTGTTAAGTTCACGGTTCCTTGACTCAGCATTTCAGGGAAATCTGAGAAAATGGCAAGAGACGCCATGGACGCATGTTTGCGAGTGCTAAAAGAAAGCAACAAAAGTAGGCATCGCGGGTTTGATGTATTTATTTCACTTATTAAAATTCATTGATCATATCCCAGATTACCTTTCGGGATTGTCACGTGCGCTTTTTCCGACAACCTTTCTCGAAACAGCTGTATCATAAAGTTCCGAACCTAAGAAGGCCAGTTACCGTAGACCCGGTTCGCAGGTGTTCTTCGCAAAACAAATGCGTGCTGTGTTAAACGCAACCACCGTACCACAAACTATATACATTTGTATCAATGTAAAGCTTATGAAATGCGCTAACCAATAAAAAATGTTTTGCTTGAATTTTATTTGAACGTGAGAAGATTAAGGCCCGAAAACCCAAAATGACTGATGAAACTTCCGCGAATTTATCGGGTATCGAATTCATCCGCACAAACTAATGCATTATATCAATCACATGGCGTTAATCTTCGATAAATTTTCTATTGGTTGCTTTGTAATTTCTCTTGTTATCGAAAATTGTGGTTATAAATTCAGTGTTACGACTCCGAAGGTCTCCGTGAGATCGATTTTGAAAACCGGTTATCTGGTTATCGAAAACTGGTTTCTGGTTATCGAAAATTTACCGATTGTTAATTGTTGTTATGACGAAAGTCTCTGTGTGAAATCAATTTCGAAAACCGGAAATCCCTCACACGGTATTTTTGCAGGTGTCTTGGGATTCTTGAGAATTTCGAGAATCGAAAGACGCCCAATAAATTCGTTCAAAGAGGACACACTCGCGTAAAAAACGGAGTCGGTTTTTTCCGCGAACATCTCACGCCTACGCTGCGTCACTGTGAATTTTGCTGACGCCTACACGTCATATACCAGCCAATAGAAATAGAGGAGACCCCCTGACGAGTCCCCAGGGACTCTTTGAGCAGGATATCATTTCGCGACGGGAAAACGAGTTGTGTACGTGATCGCCCATTGTCTGAATTGTAAAGATTTCTCCGGGACATTTCTCTACGCTATGGGTGAAACAAAGTCCATAAATAGCGTACATTACCAAAGATTTTGGTGTCATATATTACAAGACACAAGTATAAACATATAGGAATCAAGGCGACCTGAAATACGTAGGATACAAGCAGTCCCTCTTCCCTTAGTCCGTCGAGCAAGAAGAGAAATTAAGCGAAAATGGCCGCGCGAAAACTGGGGAAGAGACGCCTAAGAGACGCGCGGGAAAGCTGTAGGTACTACAGACAGAGCCAGGGAACATGTCCACCGCGGTCAAACGTCAAGCAAAAATAAACTACGCCGACAAACTTCATCATTACACCATGTTTTAAACACGTCTAACTTTTTTGGTAAACGTCAGAAAAAATAGGTAAATCAATAGAATGCTGGAAATATACTGAACTTTGTGTTTTAAAATTCTAAACTTCTCCTTTTACCTACTTTTGTTTCCTTTCGCAAATTACTATCAAGGTTTTGATTTCGGGTTGTTGCAATAGTTTTCCTAGTGTTTTCCTTCACTTCACTATAACTTTTGCGCGGGAAATTGGCGCGCGGGCGACCAGAATTTACACCTTTGCGCATGCTCGAGCGTTTGACCACGGTGATTGTCGAATGTTATCGTTTTTTAATTGTTTTGAAGACGAATTTTGAGACAACCGCGATCGAGTAGGAGACGCAACGCATTTAGTGCAGCAGCCGCGTTTTTGGCGCGAAATTTAGCTTAGTTTTTCTTCGTAAATTTCCCTCGAATCACTCACTTTGTCGACATTTTCCTGTTTAGTTTAACTGTAATTTCGCAAAATTTTGCTTAAGAAATTTCAGCTCTAATCTGCAGAATTTTATTACTTGACTTGAAAGTGACCATGATATGTAAACAATAGCCTCCATTTGGCGAGGAAATATGCTCGGACATTTGTCCGCGGACAAAGACATTATCTGTTCCGAGAAGCGAACAGTTTTCCGAGAGCGAAGCTCGAGGAAAACTGTGAGCTTCGAGGAACAGATAATGTCCAAGGACAAATATCCGAGCATATTTTTGAAGCCAAATCGAGGCTATTGTAGTTATTATCCTTCAGATATTTTTTCACAAGGCTGCTCTGTTTGCCGTGGAAGATCTCGGTCGGCCAAGCTGTTAAACATCAAAAAAATTATGTTAGCGTTCAAAACTACTTCTAGTCTGTTCAAAACAACCAGTTTTATTTAATCTAGCAATTTATTTGAGACGAAAATTGAACCTGCGAACGTTTCAAAACGCAAATTTCACTTAGGGAATATCACCCGGATATTCCCCAGTTTTGGCTGCGTCACGTGACGTGTTTAGACCAATCGCGCGCGAGAAAAAATTTTGATGGGTTATAATGTTGGATATCAGGTCAGTGACTTGATATCGTAGGATATCAGGTCAGTAGATAGAGCTTCTGATTGGCTAATTCCGAATTTAGGTACGGTAATGAGACCTACCGTATCTATTGTCGATAATTTCGTGTTATTTTTTTGCGTAGGTCTCATTTCAAGCACGCATGTTTAATATATATTCCTTGCACTCCTAATGTTGTAATTCATCATAATTTACTACTGACATCTTACCTTTTATCGACTTTTCCAAAACTCATTATTGCGATGGCAATAATTTTGCCTGCTAGTTATATTTCCTTAAATTATTTGAATGCAACTCATCTTAATTTAATTTTCTTGTCCACTACTAATTATTGCCGATGGCAGTAAATTAACTGTCCAGTAGAAATGATGCTGTCTGTGGCGAATTATATTGTTCAGTTGTGTGTGTTTGACAAATTTCCGTTCCAAAATGTAATTTTTGTGGATAAACTTAAACAGTTTTAAGTTTACAAACATTGACATTTTTAAATCATGCCATTGAAGCAAATAAAACTATTCAATTGCTAACAAAACAGCGAGTGTGGCAGGGTATATTTAAAAAGTTACTCGCTATGAGAAAAATACATCGGATGAAAAAAAATGATAGTCAGTCCTGTAAAGAAAAGTCATCAATCAAAATTGTCTTGCGATTGTAACGGCTGTGGATAATAGAGCAGTATCACGGGAAAAGGAAAAGTATCACGCAAAATTTCTCAGTAACAGGGAGTGAGAGTTCTTCGACGGAACTAAAAATGTCACCATGACAACGATACTCAACTAATCTTTTCTCGCAAATTTTAAATTCTACAAAGAAATGAGGATAAATGATTTATTTATAACTTCTCTCTGCTTTATAAGTTGGCTGAGTTTTTATCACAATACAGGACTGCTTGTGAGCAAGCAAGAGAAACGTCTCTTGATACTAGGAATTGCTGTTACAATATGTGTGTAAAACGGTAAGATGAATTTCAAAACTGCACAAAATGAAGTACACTGTGAGAGAAGCCACATACTAATTCAAAGCATATTGTGAAAGAGTGCTTCCCGGAGCCCTAACCGCGCATCTATAGTATACGAGTTTGTATGCCCAGTTTTATCAAGAGCATAAAGAACCAACGCCCTAAAAAAAACTAAAGGAAATCAATAAAGATAAATTGTAGTGTAAAATGTTATTAAAAAACGAAAGAAGCATCAATTTTAATGCGAACACAATTGACTTATTCAAATTATGGGCGTCCAACAATTGCGGAAAAGCAATTACCAAACTGACGAAATATTTTGTTCAGAAAAAGTTTCATAACATATATTTAAGCAATTACGTGGAATATTCACGTTTGATGTCGCAAGTAAATTAAATTAAATTACCGTAAGAGCAATTCAATTGAATCTTTTTAAATATCAGAAAACAGAACGAAACGATCGCAAAACGTCTAATTTACCAAAATGACACTATGGATCTAATCCGATACGCGATTTATCGACTTGAAATGAATGACGAGCTCATGAAATAAGTTTGGCAAAGTCAAACTAGATATCAGATCTCTTAGTTACCTGGTATCACTGAGATCCTGTTACTCGTTCAGATCGACTACTTGACTGAGGTTGAGTTGTATATCCTGTTACTGATCTCAGATCGACTACTTGACTGAGTTGCGTGATACACGGTCTCGTTACGTGCCGTATCATGCCGTCTGTTTGTCATTGTCTCAATACAAAGCGCCCTGCAGGCTGCTGGTGACTGAGGTTGAGTTGCATATCCTGTTACTGATCTCAGATCGACCACTTGACTGAGTTGCGTGATACACGGTCTCGTTACGTGCCGTATCATGCCGTCTGTTTGTCATGGTCTCAATACAAAGCGCCCTGCAGGCTGCAGGTGACTTCCATTTCAATTTTCTAAATTTCATTAGTGCATTTACATAATGAACTTCACTTCAAGGAGGTGATGGAATAGGAAATATGAATTTCTCTGCAAGCTGTCATTTTGGTTTAATAAACTGAAGAGCATTATTTTCTTCAACTCAATTAATTTCCTCCAAGAAAACCACAGAAGAAAAGATCCATGCAGGCATTCCATGCAAGCGCTTCCCAGCAAGATTCTAAGGGCCTCCACAGACTAGAGATACAGTTGTCGACAACTATTTAGTTGTCGATGATAAAAAGTTGTCGATAACAAAAAAGCCATTGTGTGAAGCTAGTTATCGATAACCAAGGCCCTTAGTTATCGACAACTAGCTTCACACACTGGCTTTTTTGTTATCGACAACTTTTTATGATCGACAACTAAATAGTTATCGATAACAATTGGGCCAGTCTATCGACAACTATCTCTCTAGTCTGTGGAGGCCCTTAGTTTCAATGATGAGAAAGAGATGTGTTTCTCCTCGTATAGAGCGGTTTTCATTTTGAGTTTCGTAAAACCAAAACCAAAGCAATAACAATGGCCAATCATAAGAAGCATCTAGACAACAGAATGAACCAATGAGAACTCAAAGCAAATACACGCAACCGGCGCCAAGCGCGGGAAAACGCATGTGACCAAGTCGCGATTGGTTTTGGTTTTGTATCTGATTAGTTGGTTAATTTAGTAGGTGGCGCGAGTTTTTTAAACAAATCATAGAGCGTAATAAAGCAAAACCAAAGCAATGTTGAAAGCCGCTCTATTCAGTCTTTGCATACACAAGCCTATTCATGTACTGTTGTATGTTGACGTTCATTTTTGTGCAGACAAACCGGGCGAGTTGCATTGGACAATAGCGTTCAACGCTTACAAGTTATCGAATTTCGAACTTATCAAGTGGTCTATAAAAATTTCCCTCGTCTATGGGGGCACTAAAACTATTTTATGAAAGAGAGAAAAATAGAGAGACAATTCGACATTTTTGCCAGATGAACATTTTGCGCAAGAATAGCAGCAAGCCATTAGAAAATGGCATTGATTGGTTAAACATTTCAATATAAATAAGCAAAGTGATTGGAAGTTTCGATGTTTTCTCTAAGGCCCAGTTCAGACGCCGTACTTCACATGAGCCGAATCGAATTCGATGAATTAAGTTCATGTGAGGTACGGCGTCTGAATCAATTCAGAACGGCTGGATGAATTCGGATCGGCTCAGCCGTTCTTTCCGCCTGGCTCAGCCGGGAATAACGGCTGTGGACCGGCTTTGATTCAGACGCCGAACTTCACACTGACGCTGATGAGCCGAAACAAATGCTGCATGAATTATTATGATGTATTTTTCAAAGCTCGGCGTCTGAATCAATTCAGTCGGTCTAAATTAATTTGGGTCGGCCTAAATTCGAATTCGATTCGGCTCATGTGAAGTACGGCGTCGGAACTGGGCCTAATACATCATTATCAAGAACTAGTGTCAAGTCAAAAAAGAAAAAAGAAAAAAGAAAAAGTGTCGATATAAGATGAAAGTCGGATTAAGTCATCACTATTAATAACAAGTAAATGGTCATTTTGCACCAAGCTAGAGTTTTATAATGATTTTTTTAAATCCCAGTTTGTTGGTTGGTTGGTTGGTCGGTCGGTCGGTCGGTCGGTCGGTCGGTCGGTCGTCGTCGGTCGTCGGTCGGTCGGTCGGTCGGTCGTCGTCGTCGGTCGGTCGGTCGGTCGGTCGGTCGGTCGGTCGGTCGGTCGTCGGTCGGTCGGTCGGTCGGTCGGTCGGTCGGTCGGTCGGTCGGTCGGTTGGTTGGTTGGTTGGTTGGTTGGTTGGTTGGTTGGTTGGCTAGGTCGGTCGCGGGGGTCGGTCGGTCGGTCGGTCGGTCGGTTGGTTGATTGGTTGGTTTGGTTGGCCGGTTGGTTTTAGTTCGTATAGGTTGAATACGTATACTACACTGGTAGACTGACTAGTCTCAAGTAGAGGCAAGTTTCAAAATTGTGTCCACTTGCGACTTCCTTTGGCCAGAACTTGCGAACACTTCGTTAACGTGCGTTAACGTTAATCGAGATCAAAGTTGCACGCAAGTTTTTCACTGTTTGACAACCCAACGTAAATCTTGTTGTTTACTCCTGTACTACTCAGGGGCACCCAACGACAAAATATTCCTGTAGGTGTCGGAATGTCGTTTTTACGTTGTAATTGTGCTTTTTGTGCAGTTTAATGACTTATTTTTAAACGCTAAGAAAAATGTATCTTTTCGGATACGTTAGCCGAACTTTCAATCTTCAGAAAGTTTTAGGGATTAAAATCTTATTATCCGAATTTACGAGCTGAATTTGCCTTTCCGAAAATCCTAGCTGACCTGTTTTTGTATCCAAAACGACATTTTTATCTCTCCGAAAACAAAAGGCATTAATTTTCCCATATTAAGAAAGTTCGAGATGACATTTCCCTAAACGAATAGCTGAGGCGATTATAGGCCTTCCGAATAGATATTCCACCGAAAAGATCCGTTGGTTGCCCCTGACTACTGATTGGCAATGTTCACAGGAGCTATCCTGAAGCTTCAAATGACATATTTGGCAACTTGCGTGACGTGCACTTTCGAGTAAACGTGTGTCCGTTTGCCTATCCAACGCAAGTATGTACGCAACTGTTCATATTTTAAAACTGGCGACTTCTTGCGACTCCGTAGGTCAGTCAGTGCATGATGGCAAACTGACAAAACTGAGGCGGTAATTACTTCTGTATAGTATTAGAACTGACTTTTATATAATTGGTGGCGAATGCTAGGAATTTGGAGAAAATTTAAAAATTAATTGGACCCATACTTTTTCGGTGTATGGCCTACTTGAATTCGCTTTCCATGCAGACTGTGGAGATTTAATGCGATTATAATGGAAAATCTCCACAATCACCAGCGCTATATAGAAACCAGTCTTTACTTGACTCAACAGAGAGAAATTAACATAATTAGAGCGATTTTCAATTGAGTATCGAAAGTAATATGGTTTTGCTTTACTGCGTTCTGTTATTGGTTTAAAAAACTCGCGCCACCTACTCCACCAATCAGATGCAAAACCAAAACCAATCATGGTTTTGGTTTATCATGTCCTGAAGAGAACCCTGAGAGGTTGAAAGTTCTAGACAAGCCAGCGAACTTTTTCATGCTCCGAACTGTTGTAATATATAAATCTAGAAGAAAATGGTTTTGGTTTTGGTTTTGGTTTTGGTTTTACGATACTCAAATTAAAACTATCTCAAATAATGGACTAGCATTGCATCCATCCATGAGGAGTAGCAATATGACTCTTAGGCGCTTCATATAATACAGTAAAAACCCGCAAGTAAGAACCTGCATTTTCCCAAGCTAGCCTAAACAGGTTCTTACATAAATGGTAATTAGCACAAATTTAGGCTATTTAGGTTCTTAAATAGGTTCTTATTTTCTGAAGAAAAAAATTACATTGTAGCTAATAGAATTTAGTGGTATTCAGCCTATTCCTTATATAAAATCTGCATACCAAGTAAGTATATGTAAAAATGACTGACTGTGTCTCCAAAGAGGATCCAAAATGTTGACCTATCTTATTTGCCCAAGTGTACACATTTTTTTATATAGATTTTAGAAAATAAGAACCTGTTTCAAATTTTAGGCTAAACAGGTTCTTGTATAGAGGGGGTCTAACTGGCAAATTTTAGCCTAACAGGTTCTTAAAAACTAGGTTCTTACTTACGGGTTTTTACTGTACTACAAAAACTTATTAACCCCTTCACAATGAATATGATATGACTATCATTCACTAACCTGAGTGCTGTATGTGTTGAAGGTATTGATAAAATTAAGTGCCTAGTCATATATTGTTTCCTCTGGGTAGAGGTTGCTAAGTAATTGATTTAAATCTCATTATTATTTGAAAAACTTAGTTTACGAGAACGTTCAGAGTTAGCTAAATTTTCTTGCATCGTTTCCTGTCAGTGACGACGAGACAAATGTTTAAAACTTTTTTTCGTAAAACTGAATGTATGGAGTCTATAAAATTATACACAGCTTACTGACCAATTAAAAAAATGCTCGATCAACATGTGATTATGCGACTGAAAAAAACGACAAATATTCACTTTTCTCTGCAGCAGCAGGCAGGTGTTATTATACGCACCTCGTTATCGCGAAAGTGTTTCGCCGCGAAATTTTAACCGCTCCGTTTTGCCAGATTTATGTGAATATTTTTTCAATGGGAGACAAAGTAGGTACAGTGTATGAGAGTATCTTACCAGGTCGCTTTACACAGAACAAAACTCTCAAGGCCCAGATGTGAAATTCCAGTCAGCCAGAAAAGTGGGTTCGTCTACTTGCTGTCGCACACTCCTAAAATGTTTTGTTTTTTCTCGCCAGAAGCGATAAACTGCATATCTCGACACGCTATCGAGCAAAATATCGTCTTTGTATCTAAATGGCTATGTTCCAACACTCTCAAATTACATCTTTTATTGATAACATTTTAAAACCATGTTTTCACCACATTGTTTACTATGTTTACTATCAAGGCGGTTTTATGTTATTGTTTTAAAGACGTTATTTGAAATTGCATTTTTATTTTCTACGGTAAAATATTGCCAGGGGCACTTTTTGTAATGTTTACAAAGTATATCTACACGTGCAAAATTTTAACTGCTGGATAATTTCAATTTTTTTCTGGATAATTGTATCAACGTTGAGAATGCCTAAAGGCTTGAACGAAAGAATATTGAATCTAATCTTTAAAAGAAAGAGCTGATAAATCTCAAACGCACATTCGTTCAAAACATGAATTCTCCTTGATTGGGTCCTTGACAATGTAGTGATACTGTAAAGAGAATTTTGATTTTGATCATTGATATAAGCTACTCGGAAAAAAAACTGACTGTCACTATTTTGTCACTGCCAGAATAATATATTTCTCATATTTCTAAAATATAGCATCATTTCTTTCCACACATTCTCACTCATCGACAAATCTAATCCTAGCAGTATGCGGGGTGTTTCGGTCACATTTGAACCTATACCCACGAGTCTCCTGTAGCTCAGTGGTAGAGCGTCCGATCGGTGTGCGGAAGGTTCAACTCCTGTTGGGGGAATTCGGAATTTTTACCGAGTAGCTTGTGTCACTGACTCACTATATCTTTTTTTTCAAATTTGGAATTTACAAAAGATGTTATCGAGAGAAAATAAGAGAACAAACTAATTACCTAACGTTGGAGTTTTTTTATCTTATCCGCAAAGAAAACTGAGTATGTTATTTTCATATTCTATATTGCATAGATAAATTTAATTTTTAATCTATTAACATAATTAAAAAGCATTATTAACGTTTCGTTGAAACCAAAAGTATATGAATAAATTTCATTCAACTAATAGTTTATGAATTAAGGTTTACAGCTTCGAGAAATACGTTTTTATCGGCTAATAAAACCAACAAAGTTCAAAATATGGCAGACCGATTTGGTAATACATCCACTCTTCTACTGACATAATTATTAATGATATGTTAATAAAAACGTTTTAAAATTCCTGGATCAGAAATTAAAATGAATTCAAACATGGACTGATAACAAAAAAAAATGCGTATATAACTGAAGGCGAATTTCTGCAATCATCAGCAATGATCAAAGCAGCTTTTTAATATTATTTGGTGGTCGAACTCAATTTTACAATTCCGAAGTGAAAATAAAAGCTATTTTTAAGCCGTTCTTAATCATTCCACCTCCTGAAAGAAAAAACACTTTTGTTTAAGTTTTTTGGCTTCTGTGCTGTAATGACAATACACTCGCTAAACGTAGGAAATTGCTTAATCCGCTTCTTTGTGTTCTATGCGTCGCTTAAACGTCACATTTCACTTTGGAATTCAAAATGTTTGAAGATCAGAAAAATTGATAATTTAATTTTCACAGTACAAGAGGGTGTATTCACGATCATGCGAATTTCGACAAGTATATTAGAAAAATTATATTAAATTTAGCTCAAAATGTTACAAGTATTGTGCCTGATTTTTTGGGAGATTTTTTCTGCAATTTTAAACACGAAACAGTAGCAATTTGAAAGCCGCTCAAATATAGGTTTTAATAAATTTACGAGAAGCAAATAAAGCAAAAAATTCAAATGGTAAACGCATAAGATATTTTTTTCATTGAGTAGTTAGGAAGCTATTAAGGAAAAAACATCACTTCCTTCAATGGGAAATAATTACCGTATTGCACTCGTAGGACGTATATCTCCTAGCAAAAAATAACATAACATTGTTTACGGAAAGTGTACTGTAAAATTACCTTGGTGATAGAAAAAAATAAAAAGATGCAAAATCTCAACTCTTTGGTGAACAGTTGTAAATTATATTTAAAACATAAAAAGGGAATGTTGCTTTGTAAAGATACGGTACTAGTTTTTAAATTAATTCCAATGTCATTTTCGTCTCGAATAGTCTCAAAAAGCGTTTCACGCTTTATTAATCTTGTCTTTACTTAATTTGTCTTCGTTTGGCAAAGATATAACAATATATGTTGTGTAGTTGTTAGTTCGTTATCTCGTTAACCTCGCAATCGACTTCTATACAATTATAAACCAACTGCCTGTAAAGTTGTGAGAAATATACTTGTGTTTTAACTGAACATTGATCAACTTACAAATTTTCTAACAATTTTTTAAAAATTAATTGTAAACATTCAGTAGATAGAATGACAGAATAACTAGCCATGAATGATATTGAAAAAACACACAAAAAAAAGCACTGATTCATATGAGTGATTAGGGTCTTATTGAATGACAAACTTTCTTTGTGAACTAGCGAAGGCCTTTAGCAAGCTCATATAAAAGTTGCTATATGTCAGTGGATTTCCAAAAACAACGAAACTTTGTTCATGCTGTCAGATATATAATCCGCTATCGCGTAACTCTACGTAAAACTTACCTGAAGTTCAAATAAAACGCCGTATTGTCTGTCGCTTCAGTTCGATATTACACAGAGCTGTTACAAAATTGTCTGATTTTCAAAGGCGCAAGTCAATTTCTCAAGCAAAGGCTTTCCATCGCATATATTTACGCGTTTTATGAAATTTGGTGAGAATAATGCACTTATTTTTTCACCAGCGAATTGAATGAAAACATTCATTATGAAGTCAGCGTGAGCTATTTTGTGATTGGTTAAATTGGCCAGGTGTTGAAACCGCCAATATGTAGAACAAAATTGATACGCAACGTTAAGACAATTGTATTATCTTATTAATAACGTGGTATTCTTAGTTATTATCCTATTGCAATGCAATGAAAAGGTGTTTTTAATAATAAAAGGGTTCTTGTTTCATTTGATGCTGGGAAACCAAACATTCCATTTGAGAATTTGGTTTGAGGTGCCGAAACTGGATGATACTCATTTTAAAAAGACGATTTCCAGCTCTAAACATTTTAATCGACATCCTTGTAATATGAATATGACAATAAATAAAATTATTTTCCACAAGTTTTTGAAATATTAAAAGAAAATTTGTAGCAATCACAAAATAGGTAGGAGACAATCTTTTCTTATGGAGAGGTTGAAATATTTTGATTGTGGACTCTTTTGCTGTGAATTTGTCTAACGTATCGAAACCAAGCTAAAACGAGGCAAAACGGGCATCATAAACGACTTTGGGTAATTTTGCTTTAATAAAGAAGCTATTTGCTGATGCCAAATGCAGTGGCGGGTCCAGACCTGGGAGCCTAAATATTAAAAGAAAATGTGTAGCAATCAGAAAAGGGGAAGAAGACAATCTCAGAAGCTATTTGCTGAAGCCAAATGTGTTTATAGCGGTTACGCATGCAGTTCGCTTTTCTCGTTTCAGAATATATATTGGATACTATTCGAAATAAACGAGACGCAGCCACAACTGTGGTGAATTTGCGGTTTCTGTAACAACAACGAGAAAAACAACCACAAAAAAAAAACTTTCGTTATAACGTAAACCCTGCCGCCATTTTGAATTTTGGAGATGATGATGCATTTCATCATTGGTGAGCAGATCAGCGACATTTCGCATTTAACAAAATATCACAGCATGGTCAATGGGAATTCTAAATATAAATCCCCGATTAAACGACCATTTGTTGAGGGCCGACTGTTGAGGCCGTTTTAAACCCCCTTTGTCTCAACATCTTCTCAACATTTCTTTTGTTCTCGAAATGTTGGAGCCGTTTGACACGGCATGGTCTCGACATCTCTCAACATGACTCAACAAACGTTGAGATAAATGTTGAGACCGTTTGATCGGAGCTTAAGGCTATGATGAAAACAATGCACTAAATTAAAATAATTTAAACGATTCTTGTGGTTGCGCTAATAATGAGTGGATAACATGGCTAATCAGTTTGCAGGTTGTCATAATCTGTCGAAAACTTTCCTATATCGATACAAAAGTCGAAACATTTATTTTGCTCACTGGAATAACTTTAAAGTCAATCGTTCATCTATTCGATAGAGCAGTTTTCAGTTGAGTGTCGTAAAACCAAAACCAAAGCAATTACAATGGCCAGTCACAAAAAAACCAAGCAACAAAACGAACCAAGAGAACTCGAAACAATATAATCAAGCGTAACGGGCGCCAAGCGCGGGAAAACGCGTGTGACCAAGTCGCGGTGGGTTTTGGTTTTGCATCTGATTGGTTGAGTAATTGGCGCAATATTTTTAAACCAATCACAGAGCGTAGTAACGCAAAACCAAAGCAATTCAACGATTACTTTCGACACTCAATTGAAAACCGCTCTAAGGGATGCCAAGTAACACAGAAAATATATTTTAATTGCCAAGTTAGGCTCGATTACCAGCCGTTGTTTTGGGAACTAAGACCGGACTCGAGAGAGCGGTGGAAATCAAGCCTATTGCCAAGTGTGATCAACGTAAAATTTCTCCCTACTGTATCAATACATTCTCCAGCAGACAGGTGATGAGAATGAAGAAAATGATCAATCGAAAAGTATTGGGTTGATGCACGACCAAATTCTCACAACTTCCATTGAAAGAAATGTATGCCAGTCAGTAAGGAGAATTTGTAGTTTGATAGTTTGAGCTCGGGACGTATTATATGACAGCTGCGACCATTGGAAATTATGTTCAAAGTACAAAGTTAAAAGGTCGGTTTATCAGAAAACTCGCGGATTTAATTTTTAATTTACTTTGGAAGATAACGCAGCATCCCCATCGAGTTTAAAAGAATTAAAAGACTCCTAACACGAGCAAAATATTAGCAAAAGATCAGACGTTTTGCCGGCTGTTTATCTTAATGAAAATTAGATAAATTTATTTACAATCACCCGGGGGGGAGTACCTCTCAAACATGAGGATGAGGGTAGGGTGTGCCGCTCGCCTCTTTAAACCCTTACACGTTTTCAGACCAAAATATGCGATTTTCCTTTTAGACCTTTCTCCAAAATGGCCGCCGCAAATTCAAAATAATTAAAATTAAACTGAGCGGAAAATAAATACCAGCACCTGAAAGACCACCTCTTGTTTAGTAATCGTACGGAGTTTCGTTAGGTTAGGTTCTACCTGAGTCGAGAAAACGGAAGTTGAAAACTGGAAAATTTAGAGACGTTTTTATGACTGGGGGTATCGCTCAGCTTTAATATGAATTTGCGGCTGCCATTTTGAAGAAAGGTCTATCTCAGACCTGACCCTTAAAAAATTCCTAATTTCCAAGTCAAATAATTCTCAAAACTCTAAACCCCATCTCAGACAAGCAGGCGAAACATACCTAATTTGCGAGCAAAATGTTCAAAATCAATGCCCGTTTTCAGACCAAAACGGCCGCTTAAAAACCATACCCTTTGGGGTGGTACATAGCTTATGTTGGGCAGCACCCCCGGAAATAAGCAACAACCACTGATACAAACGCCTCCAGCATTTCGGCTACAGACAAACATATCTCCACCGCCAGGGAATTAATTCAAAGAAACTGCTGTGCTGCTTCAATGGGCATGTGATAACACTAAGACAATTATGAACTCGGAGTTTATAAGTAAACTTATTAACCACCGGTTTAGCTTTATAACCAGCTGACATTCCGAGCGGTAAATAACCAGCATTATTGTTATATTTCATTATACTTCAAACGTTTTACATCATGATATATAATTTGGTATTTTACCAATCTTACTCCGTATATAAAAAAAAACATATATAGTAAAATATTATAATAATGTTTTTCCTGGCAGTGTTTGTGATATCTCGGTGAATAACGCCAATTTCAAGCCGCCCACGCAACAAATTATATATGAAAGGCTAAATAATTACAAACCAAACGAAAAATGTGTCAATTAGTTCGTTAGTTTTCTTATATTTATTTAATTAAGTTTCTTGAAGTACTGCCGGCTTGTTCCGCGGCGTTTTACAATTGATTTTCCCGTGTAATAACGCCAGTCTACAATTTGCAATTGTTCCGTCAGGTTATGTTCATGAATGTTTTTGTGTGCTATGTTTCTAAAAGATAAAAAGACATTCAAAAACTTATCTTTTTTTTCAATAAGCTTTTAAACTTTTAGAATTTTGTCTATGTTTATTCCTTTTTCAATTTTTCATCTTTTAATATTTCTTATTGTAAAGGACCATGCGCAATTAATGGTTTTGGCGCTATGATAAAAATTATTATTACAAGATGTATAATTATTATGATTATTTGTTCAATATAATATATATTTTTGACATCAGCAAGATTATGCCTGACGATAAAATCCAATAAAACACACCTTGTCGAGGACGGATGTTGTATTTCGTTATTTTTCATTTTTGTGTGGGCTTACAAGAAGTGTAACCCCGCACTATAACTCACACAAGCAAAAAATATATTTGTCTGTTTGTGGGTCTACGTGAATTTAGTCTCCTTCACAGTCGTTAGTGCAGCCTGCGAGCAAGCTCTCTTAGGGTGGGGGTAGAGGAGAGAGAAAGAAAGAAAGAAGGAAGGAAAGCAGGGCTGCCGTTAGTGGGGAGAAGCATAACGGCTGCGAAGGAGACTAGCGTGAACTTGCTCTGCGAAGCAACGGAGATATATATATATACTTTCTTGTTTGCGATAACATGTTGCATAGAGAGTCATCTGTGAAATGAATATGCTCTTACTTGTTCAATTAGCACAAAGACCTTTGAGCTTAACCTTCAAAACACACATTTGATTTAATTGATGCGCTATGCTGATTGCTAAAAGCTTTTTAATTTGACAACTAATTATATTTTAGATTCAGTTGTAGCATACTTCAGGATGCCGAGGCTTCTTGGGAACAATCCATAAGCCCACAAATCTCCGAAAACAGATATAAACCCCTCCGGCTTTAAAAATATTCACAATTGGGTCTAATTTTGTCCCAATTTAACCCTGTAATATTATTATCCAAGAGCAAACAGCATTTACATGTAATTTCAACTTAATTCAACTTGCAACATCAACATCACATTCAGTCCAAGCAGAGAAGCGACAAGAATAACTACGAAAATCGTCAACAGGGAAAGTCGCATGCCTTGATTACATTGATTTGCCACCAAATTCTCAGAAATAATAGTTGAAGAATTGCATTGCAATCGACAGTAAGGCTCAATTTAAGTCGCGTCGAATGTTGGCCAAGCAGCAGAAATTTCGATGGTATTACTAGCTTGATTCGACCGTATACGTTACAATACACCATGGAAGCAACGAGCTCAACTTTGTATCGGAATTGCGCCGAGTAAAGCGATTTCAGCGAGTTTTCCGGGACTTGGATTTTATAAGACTAAACTATACGACGTATAAATTGGGCCTGAGAAGAATTGGTATTGAATAGTTAACAAGAATAGTTTACCGTCAGTCTATAGGGTTAATGTTTGTACTAAAGCACTGATGTCAACGTATATCAATAGTATTAACACTGTACTACAAGCTGACAAAAAACAAATCATCACATATAACTAATTTTGCTGATATTTGCAAATGTAGGCGAGTTCTTACCTTAAAAATCCATGTGTTAGACTTCCAAGAAAATGCTATATAGACTATGGATGAACCGATCATCTCGGATATAACTGTACATTGGAATTTAATATCAAGGAAGTTCGTTTATCAAGACGCCTACCGGCTTATCACTCGAATCTTTCAAGGGATTTGACCAATCAGAAAATATCAATATTCTAAAATATTTAAATACAATTAAAGAAACAGAACAGCAGTGGTTTGATTTTGCAATCATGGAAACTGTCTCAGACTCAATTGAGGAAAAATAAACCATTGAGAACAAGATAAAACAGAATGCCAATGCCGTGCATAACAGTTTGAACAGACCAAGGCGCCACTGTAATACAGGTTTATCTTGCATTACCAGCTATATAGCCGATTCTATGAGCATGCATATTGGAGACAAGGTCAAACCGATGACATGATACAAGGAAAGTTAGTTTTTCTGGTTCTTGAAGGGAACTGAAATAGTTGTTTTACTCTGGAACGAAGGTCGACATTTTGTTTAGTTGTTCAGTTTAAGACATACACATGCGTCGTGAACGTGTGACCGCAAACTTTGCTGATACACTCTTTTTTTGTTTTTATAAGAACGTCTAATTTTCGAGCTGAGGCTGAACCAAAACCGAATGTTCTTATTTTTTTGGCGATTTCAGCCTGAAAACGTTCTTAAAACATATTCTTAAGTTACATGATATAGAATTTCACAAAAAAAGATTCGAACGTGAAACTGTAGGAAACTCTGCAGGAAACCTGGATAAAAGACCAAAATACAGCCTAAGCGGTTTTTGCCATATCATGTTGTTACTATAAATAATGTGCATTCAAGTATTTTGAGCTCATCTGAACTGCGTATCAACTGAGATATTTGAAATGTTACATTTTGTTAATGTTTTGAAAGGATATTGGAATATTGTATTTAGAGCTCGCGTTCGATGCAAGAAACAAGTGAATAAAAATGTTCTTAGCCAAGTCTCAACCTGGCTATGTTCTTAGCATGTTCTTAAAATTTTGGTCAATCTCAGCCTCAACGTTCTTATAAAAAAGGCTCTTATAAAATAAAATAAAAAAGAGTGTAAAGCCTGGTTTTCATATGTCGGGTAAATCCCAGACCATCAGTGATTTGGTTTATATCTCCCGACCGTTCCAGACATTCCGACGAGGCAGATGTTCCCAATCGTCTGGGATATCATAGTCGGGGATAAATCGGGAAAATAGAAAACGCATCCCAGATTTCTGCGATGGTCGGCGATCATATATTCCCGACTTATGGAAACATAAATTACGACTGTCTGGGACGTCTGTTATGCTTTTTGCTCGGTTGGAGACTTGAACCAAGCGCATAGAGGTTTGGTAACAAGCTCAGAAATCAAAATAAGATAGTGTCTCCAATTAGTAGATTTCATTCTGCTATATGTTTATTGACACTATAATAAAGTTCATTCATTCAAATGGGCACGCGTAACACTGTCTACATTGCTCTCTCTTCTTCAAAAATTCCCTAATCCAAAATTTCTTGGTTCTCCGTTTCGACACGCTTTGTTGTTCTAAGATGGAAAACCTTGCTCACGACTGCAAGTATTCAAATACATCTGGGACGGTCGGGAAAAAACGGGATTGTCGATCGTCTGGGATTTTCCTGACATACGAAATCCAGGCTTACATAAGACAGCCATTAAACCAACAATGAGGACACTGTCCTCATTTTTAGCATGATTTTGAGAAGCTCAGAAACATATCTAGATCTTAGGAAGTTGAACAATAATGGTTTGATTTTGTAAAATAGTACTCGACAAATTACAGGAACCCATTAGGAAGTGAGGATGACTAACGACAGCGAGGATGGAAATTAAATGGATTGCAATATGGATTTTTGAAAAAATGACAGGCTGTCAGTTTTTCAAAGTTTCAAGTTTTGCTCGGAAATCTTTGAAATTTGGCAAATTTTTTTGTTGCAGTATGGAATTTCTTCAAGAAATTGCTTTTTATCATTTAGTTAGAGTTTATTAAGTTCTTATTCCATAGATTTAGGGACCATTTCGTGCATTTATAACAGTTTTGAGCAAATACGCCGGGACAGTGTCCCATTAATTATAAGTCGAGATCGGTTCACACAAGTGAAGTCGAGACACACTTTAATTTGAATAATTGTCAAGTTTTAAAATATTAAAAGTGTATGAAACAAGTTCAAATCAACTTGTGGATGTGATCACTCGGGATATACATGTATAATGGCAAACAAACCGCCTCAGTTTCGCCGGGACCCTGAATATAACTGGTGTTTTATTGTTCTGGTTTTTTACTATTTTTAAATAGTAAAAATTGTTAAAACAATTAGATTATTCCCTCTCGATTTCGAGTTAACTATCGCGCATAGAAGTCAAGAGCGAATAATATAATTGTTTATCGATTTACTGTCGCCGAAAACAGTGACTGGTTCAGTGGTTCAGTGACCGAAACAACTCGGCATGGTAGCGTATTGTCGTTTGTTACTCAGATTCTTCTTCGCGATAAAACTGTAAATTATGTATCGATCTGTAGACTTGGGCATATAGCTTTTATTTTCAGTTCTTCAAACTTTAGAAACCGGAGGAAAAGTAGTCATTTTTAAGCCTATACTGCCAAAGTTGAGCAGTTTTTCGCTACTCACTCACTGTCTATCACAGAATAGATGGTTAGTAAATAGCCAATTAGATTACAGCATTCGTGATAGATACTAGTGAGTAGATTTCTGCTAAACCCCAGTCCTGATTAGACGTCCTGATTAATTAACATTGTTATTAATGGAATGAACAGCGTGGAAACATCACATATGTTGCTTTTAAAAACAAAACCACGAATGAAGCTTGACGAAAACTGTTACGGTCCTATTCTACGAACACACCATGTCCTTGCACGAAAATCGATGGCATATTTTTAAGCCTATAACTGGTAGTTTGTTACGGTTAAGTATTATTCGCATATTTTATGTACTTGATCCTGAAACATACAATTTCACGCTAAACTAGACAACAAGACAAATATGGAATGAGTTTCGGTCGGTTTACTCACCGAATACTGACACGTTGTAACTCTTCGGAGTGCCACTTACTGCAGCGAGTAACATATCCAAAATCGTAAAGTAAATAAAATATGAATTTTTCACGTATTAATTAAAGGCTTCAGCGTGAAACGTGCTCGAGCGTGGTACATAAGTAAAAACGTATAATACACTCGCATCTGAACAACACAATGAACAACACAAACAGCGGGGCACACGAGTTTATGATCTCTTTAGTATTTTGTTATGGTGTTTCGCTGGTTTAGACTGTGGAACCCTAGCCTTGACTAGTAATTATTTCAGTCCTAACTAATCACTGTTGAATTCTCTTATATCAGCTCTCGATTGAGCTGGTTCGGACAGTAACATGTATCGATATGAGCGCAATTAGTTAGAGGAACAAGTGCTTTTTACGGTTGGAATGCTATACACGAGGATTATGATTATACCAAGGATTTCGTTTGAGAAGTAAAACGCACATGCATATCTCTTACCTTACGACTGCATGTAGACTTGCGAGGATAAATGCATCATCTGATAGTTTGTTATCAATCAGGGAGTCTGTTTAATAAACGCAAGCTGGGCCTTACGTACTCGTATCACTTGAATCTCTTTGAACACCTGGCCAATCAGCAAAAACATCAACACTATAAAATATTCAATTAAGACAGGTAGACAATAATTAATCACGGTTGTTTGATTTCAGAACCTTGGAAACGGCCGGGTCGAACAGATTTGCTTGAGGGACGTGAGCCATGAACGTAAGAGCGTCGAAACATGCGGGATCGTTTCCAAAATTCAGGCGTGCTGCTGTAACAGTTCAAAACTGTACCCCTGGGTAACAGTGGTGGGTTTAAATTAAACTATAATTAGTGCGTGGTGCCTTGTTATCTGTAGGCAAAATGACCAACAGCAGCATTAATGAGCCATAATCAGCTTATTTGAGGTATTCGAGGTAATGTGTAGTGTTTTTGAACTAGAGGAAATCAACGAAATCAAAAAGATATAAATACGACCATTCTTGGCACGAAACTTTCTTAAGCCAAAAATTATCGGCCGTACATTAAAAAAAAAAGGTTTCAAACAATTTTCTTTTCAACAAAGCAAATAATTTCAAATCAAAGAAATAAAAAAATATTTTTAGAATTTCAGTTAACTTTGAATTGACTGTAGTATAATCTGACTGAAAACGATTTTTCAGCTTTACTGTTCGAGTTATTAAAATTGATCCATCTTCAGCTTGTGGTGAATGATATTTAATTATGGCAGAGCGTATTAAGCAGATAAGTAGTTATTCTCCAGTCAAATGCAGCAACCTGTCGTCTTGTTAACCAACTTGTAACTGAATTTATTTACATTAAGGGGGCGATATACGTGGATTTTTATGAAATTGAATGAAAGTTGAGGAAGGATTAAATTGGTAAAAAAAAACACCAGACAGTTGCCCCCAACATGAGAGCACTTTCGCGTTGGGCTAGTCTATTTGGGTGTCCATCTATCAATTATTAACCAAAAATTATAATTTTAAATCTCCGTTAAGTCTTCATTTTTTTTTCCAATTAATAAAACATCCACTATTTACCATCCCTTACTCCGCCTTCACAAACATCTTAAAAATCCTAAAAATAAATCTTAAAATTCCACGGTACCTTTCACTATGATATGGCAATTTTAAATTTCATGAAACCTCAAAGAGATAATGCAACTGATAGTACTAAAATGTATGAAAAACATCGTATTCAGGCAAGTGAGGATATCGCCCCCACATTACACGCCGCACGAGGGGACAAACGCGCGAGTTCTTTGGGACGCACACGAGGGAACAGACGCGCGAGTTCTTAGGGACGCGCACGAGGGAACAGACGCGCGAGTTCTTAGGGACGCGTGCAAGGGAACAGACGGGCGAGTTCTTAGGGACGCGCACGAGGGAACAAACGCGGGAGTTCTTTGGGACGCGCACGAGGGAACAAACGCGCGAGTTCTTAGGGACGCGCACGAGGGAACAAACGCGCGAGTTCTTAGGGACGCGTGCGAGGGACAGACGCGCGAGTTCTTAGGGACGCGTGCGAGGGAACAGACGCGCGAGTTCTTAGGGGGGCGCGCGAGCAAGAAGCGAAAGGCAATTTGGGTTATTTGCCGCCGAAGCGATCTTGTTTCTGTCATGATTTTTTCGACAGATGATACAGCGTTGTCAAATAATTTTAATGTAGGCCTTGGGCTTTGATTTGTTTTCCTTTTTCCTTTGCGCGAACTGTAAGCGGCGAAGCCGCGACAACGAGCCACAACGTGACGTGGGGTAAATAACTAAAGGTGAAGGATCCTAATGTGAACATGCAATTACAGCAACATATATAGAAGGCTTTCAACAATTAAATTAAAACACTCCTTAAACGCCCTGGTAAGCCTGTAATCTTGATAACTCCCTTGTCGAAATTTCTCCTCTCCCTTCCCCTCCCGGAACTAAGTTACACGTAGCATAAACCAAGATGTGACAGTATGCAAATATAGCGAAGATATCAGTGATGTAACTGATTAGTTTTCAACACAAAATATTTGACAGCAATGCTCGAGAACAAATATCTTCGCTCCTGATACGAGACAGTTACGTCGGAAAAATACAGTCCCATATTCGCGTGGTGCATTCTGTGCCCAGAATCATTCTCTTACGAGAAATTAGATTGGGTTGTTTGTATTTCTAAAGGACAGTTGTTTGTATGTTGTTCGTCACGCACCAATTCAAAATGTAAATATGAATGTCACGCTTAGTTTATTACAAACATTACTGACACGAGATCAAAGGATGTATTATATAAATTATTTGTTATTAAATTAAACATTTAGAACAATGCTACTATTAATAATCAGAGCGAGAATTTTCTCGTTCTCCTGAACGATTGCCAAATGTATTTTTACTTCCTTGGTGCCCTTCGTTCAGATATATTCTTCCGGACCTTCCGTTTTAGCATATATCGATACTGAAATATCAGTTTCAACATGGTTCGTTTCTTGACAATAATTTCGGTCCTCTTTGCAGTCAGTGTTTCGCTAGAAGCGAAAGTTGCTCGTGACAATCAGGTGAGTGAGTGAGTAAACAGTACAGACCCAGTACACTAAAATTATTATCGCTGAACGTCGGTTGATGATCGCGGAACAGGGGATTTTTTTTGCGGCTGGTGTGTTTTAAAGTCGAGAAGAATTAAGAAGAAGATTAAACAAGAACATTAAGCAATTGTTGGGAGGAAGTATGACATTAACTCTTTTTGATGATGAAAACTAGCGTTCGCACCATGATTGTACTATAATTAAAACAGACTAATTCATTTTCGCCCGGTATTGCCGTATAAGTACATCTCAGTCCTTTTCTAATCAGGCACCCAAGGATCGTTTCGGTAAAATATCTCTTCCGAAGTCCTGTGATGATCTGTGATCGCCTCAGAAATTCGGATTGCTGAAAGTGTGACGAAAAAACTGCAGTTTTCTGTAGTGAAATATCACCTCGAACTTCCGCATTACAAGGAAATTGATGCCTCTTGTTTTCGGGGAGAGATATTAAAAACTGTCGTTTTGGTTACAAAATAGGCCAGGCAGGATTTTAGGAAAGGGCAACAGTAGCTCGTGCATTCGGGTAATACAATTTAGTTTTCCTGAAAATTATTCAACTAAAGAATCCGAACAGATCAAACATCGTTATTAGTTTTGCTTAAATTGACTCGCTGATATGATCGAGTACATGTATGATCTGTGAGAAAATGGCTTGGTCTTCACTCTGTAAATAAAAACGTATATGTGCTGTTTATTTCAGTTGTTTGATGCCAAGCAGGACACGGGACATGAACTATCTCTTAAGAAGAGGAGCACTGGCTATACTCATGCGGCGAGCTCCATTTGGGGTAAGTACAACATAGCAATGTGCCTAGTACCAAGGTGTTCCTTTCCTGCGCACTCGATTTGGTGACGTCACCGAATGAAATACAAACGTTCCCAGACCATTACGTGTACTTCGCGCTCGTCCGCGAGAGGAAGAGAAGGCCTAAGGACTAGGTTACCTTCGCTCCATTCATCAGTTCCTTGGCATTCATATCGGTCATACAGTAACTCCTACGGTCTAGAAAATTAAAAAAAAGTGACAGTTGTGTGACTTAGTTTATTAATTCATTCATTTTTAATTCCTTTTATACCAAGTTATTTGTTGCATTTCTTCAGCTCTTTGTTTTTTAACTTTAATTTGTATATTATTATATCCAACTAACTGCATTGATTTTTATAAAATTGTCACTCCCTAATTGAAAAATATATATTAAACTAAAAACTAATATTCGAGAACCATTGTCTGCCTGGTTTTCTAAACCATTCTTCAAAACTGTACCTTTTTAAAGGTTGTAGCTGTTTTCTTCCTCTGGGAATGGAAAGCGGTTATCTTCCCGACAGCGCATTGACTGCATCGTCATCTTGGTACGGCAACGATCACATTCCTCAGTTTTCCCGCCTTAATAAGATCCCAGCTAAGGTTAAGGCTGGAGCCTGGTGCGCACGCCATAACAATGGTAACCAGTGGCTACAAGTTTACTTCGGGCGGGAAACCACAGTGACCAAAGTGGCGATTCAGGGGAGGTATGTCTACAGCGAATGGGTGATGAGCTACAGTTTGTCCTACAGTGTGGATGGAATCCATTGGACTTGGTACAGACTCTCTGATGGACAACTCAAGGTAACATTGTTTATTTCTGATCAACATCCCATTTCTCCATTGAATATCAATATATTGTCAAGCATACAATTAATGAGAATAATCTCCAAGATGTACAACCAAAATATTTCTCAAAAGTAACATTAAAATTAATGAATAGCATTCAGTAAAGATAATTACATAATATTTTCAAGTTGAAAAATGAAAGTATTTTCCTAGTTGTTTCATTTTATCTTATTTTATTTCACTACCTAATTGTTTTTAACTTTCAATTAATCAGCCTTTGCTACTACCGGGAAATGTAAGCTTCTTTATCGTCATGCTTCCTAATAAGTTTTTTTTTTGCTGTTGCTTCTGCTGTTGTTGCTGTTGTTGCTGTGTTTCTGTTGTTATTGTTGCCGCAGTTGTTGTTGTTGTTGTTGTTGTTGCTGTTGCTGTAGTTGCTGCTGTTGTTGTTTGTTGTTGTTGTTGTTGTTGATGATGGTGGTGCTGTTGCTGTTGTTGTTGCTGTTTTTTTATTGCTGCTGTTGTTTTGCTGCTGCTGCTGCTGCTGCTGCTGTTGTTGCTGTTACTGTTGTTGCTCTTGTTTCTGCTGCTGCTGCTGTTGTTGTTGTTGTTGTTGTTGTTGCTCTTGTTGCTCTTGTTGCTCTTGTTTATGTTGCTGTTGTTGTTGTTGTTGTTGCTGTTGTTGTTGTTGCTACTGTTGCTGCTGTTGTTTTTGCTGTTGCTGTTGTTGTTGTTGTTGTTGTTGCTATTGTTGTTGCTGTTTTTTCTGCTGTTACTGTTGCTGCTGCTGTTGTTGTTGTTGTTGCTAATCGATTGTTGTGGTACGTTGTTGCTACTGCTGCTGTTAGTCCTTTTGCTGCTGCTGCTGCTGCTGCTGCTGTTACTGTCGCTGTTGCAGTTGTTGTTGCTGTTGTTGTTTCTGCTGTTATTGTTTTGTTGCTGTTATTGTTGCTGTTGTTACTGTCACTGTTGCTGCAGTTGTTACTGTTGCTGTTGCAGTTGTTGCTGCTATTGCTATGCTGTTTTTGCTGCTGTTGTGGCTGTTTTTGTTGTGGCTGTTGTTCCTGCTGTTGTTGCTTTTGCTGTTGCTACTACTTTTGTTGTTGTTGCTGCCGCTGCTGCTGCTGCTGTTGTTGTTATTTTTGTTGTTGTTGTTGTTGTCACGTTCATTACCGAATTCGTATTTTCACGGTTTGATTTTTCGATAAGCAATTAAAAATTTAATCATGATATATTACATCTAGTTATTAAATAACTTATCCTTTCTGTAGGTATTTGGAGGAAATGTTGATCGCAACACGCCAGTTTATAACTTCCTCCATCCCCAAATTCAAGCCACATACGTTCGGTTTCATCCCAGGACTTGGTATAGCCATATCTGCATGCGAGCTGAGGTTTACGGATGCAACGGTAAATTTGTCCAGTGTTCATAAATTAGTTTCGTCAAAGGTCTTTTGACTATTCTTTATTTTCTCTGTTAGATAATCATTCAGTCTTCCCCTTCTGTTTACGGTCAGAATTTCCATCATTTTACCTTGAATGTCCTCTTTCCTTTCTCCTGTGGCATGTTATCGTTTTTGAATGGTTTTGAAGACGAGTTTTGAGACAACCGCGATCGAGTAGGAGACGCAACACATTTAGTGCAGCAGCCGCGTTTTTGGCGCGAAATTTAGCTTAGTTTTTCCTCGTAAATTCCCCTCGAATTACACACTTCGTCAACATTTTCCTGTTTTAAGTTTGACTGTAATTTCGTAAAATTTTGCTTAGGAAAATTCAGCTCTAATCTGCAGAATTTTATTACTTGACTTGAAAGTGACCATGATATTTGTGGATATCAGGTCTGAGTGACTTGATATTGTAGGATATCAGGTCAGTAGATAGAGCTTCTGATTGGCTAATTCCGAATTTGGGTACGGTAATAGACTGAATTAATTATTAACCATTTATCTCCCAGTGCCCAGCACCGTTCAATTAATGTGGTTCTAAGTTTTAACGTTTTAATACTGTGGATGCATCCTTGGCATGTGACCATCCAATTGAAAGCTACTGAGCTGAGTACTTTCATGGTGCTGAATTATAATGCTGTACAAGGTGGTTCTAACTTTTTTAAGTCTGTGGATGAAACCCTAGTGTGTGTGACCTTTCAAATGAAAGCTATTGAACAGTACTTTTCTTTGTTGCTGTTTATAATGCTGTACAAGGTGGTTCTAACATTTTTACGTCTGTGGATGAAACCCTAGTGTGTGACCATTCAAATGAAAGCTATTGAGCAGTACTTTCATGTGGTACTGTTTATTATGCTGTACAAGGTGGTTCTAACATTTTACGTCTGTGGATGAAACCCTAGTGTGTGACCATTCAAATGAAAGCTATTGAGCCATACTTTCATGTGGTACTGTTTATTATGCTGTACAAGGTGGTTCTATCTTTTAAGTCTGTGGATGAAACCCTAGTGTGTGACCATTCAAATGAAAGCTATTGAGCCATACTTTCATGTGGTACTTAACAATTATTCGCCGAAGGTGAAGTGAATATTGGGGAATATTCCCCGAGACGAAGTCGAGGGGAATATTCACCAATATTCACGAGCCTGAGGCGAATAATTGTTTTATAATATACAAATTGCAGGGAAAATGTCGAATTTCTCCGAAGAAACTGGAAAAATACGAAAATATTCCGCCATTTTTTCCCCGAGACAAAACATTTGAACTTCGCGGCATTTCCAAATAAGGTAGAGAGGGTATAATGCCTCTGAGACCATGAATAGGGAACCAATCAAATTGCTTGAAAATGCATTATCCCATGGTTAGTATATTATAATGTTTATTATGCTGTACAAGGTGGTTCTATCTTTTAAGTCTGTGGATGAAAACCCTAGTGTGTGACCATTCAAATGAAAGCTATTGAGCAGTACTTTCAAGTGGTACTGTTTATTATGCTGTACAAGGTGGTTCTATCTTTTAAGTCTGTGGATGAAACCCTAGTGTGTGACCATTCAAATGAAAGCTATTGAGCAGTACTTTCAAGTGGTGCTGTTTATAATGCTATACTGTGGTGCTCTACTAGGTAGCTCGAACTTTAACGTCTGTGGATGAGAGCCTGTGTAAATGAGCATTTAAATGAAAGTTATTGAGAATGCAGTAGTAATAAAATGAAATTGCGGGCTTGCGAGTGAAATTGCGGGCTAACGAAGTACGTCTATTTTTACGTTTAATTTGTGACTTTCTCTTTTGCAGATCAGATATATGACTTTTCTCTCCTTTTGACTAAGCTTTTCGAACGTTGTATAGTAGCGTAAAGAATGAATTTCCGAATGCGTCTCAAGCTAATTTATTTGTATATGATCTATTTAAGTTCATTATTGCCTAATGTCTCTGGGAATGGAAGATGGTCGCATCAAAGATAGCGCCCTATCAGCTTCGACCATTTACAATGCAAACCACGCTGCCAAACTTGGCCGCCTAAACATGGTACCGCCGTCGGGCTTTTCAGGAGCCTGGTGTGCCAAGACCCTAGACACTAATCAATGGATTCAGATTGACCTTGGCAGACCCACCACCGTCACCAAAGTAGCTACGCAAGGGAGGCAAGAAGCTGGTCAGTGGGTCACGAGCTATGCTGTTTCCTACAGCTTTATAAACCCCCACTGGGTATACCACATGAATCATGGGCAAAAGAAGGTAAACTGTGTTGAATTTGTCAATGATATCTGCTAAGTACTCGTCACTATTCAGCAGTAAACGATGTCGCTATTGAATAATTAATAGTGCCCTCTTGTGAAGTGTAAAAATCAACGTTTGTCTATAAATTTGAACACAAATCGAGAAACGCGGGTAGGAAAGTTTTTGTGGGGGTGTGCGGCCAGCATCTTATATCCCTTACCCTATTTTAGACCAAAATGCGATGATTTTACATACCCTATTTCAGACCTCTAAAATTAATACACGTGTCTAATATATGATCTCAGCTGCTACCCAGCAATAGCTTTCGTTTGCGTAAACATTTCCTGATAATAATGGAAAAAGTAGTCAGTTCTTCTAAAGAAAACATACCCAATTCCAGGCCAGAGTGCAAAACGGCATACCCCATTATTGCATTATTTCATTATTTTGACCAAAACGGCTCAAAAAACATACCCTCACAAGGATACAAAATCAATCACTTAGAGAGGCTTTGTTTTCTAACAAAAACTGCAAAATATATAAAATGTTGTAATAAAAAAGACGTTCTACTAAAATAAAATTTTGTTGTGTACACATACATTCACTAAGCGATCGAGTACCGATCCAGCAAAAATATTTCAAGGAAAAATAGAACTGAAATGATTTATTTCAGAAGTATAAATATTTCTACACCAATCGCTCTTTTCAGTTTCAATATCGTTTTACTTCATTTCCCAAAGGATTGCCATGCCAGTTCCAGCAGCCTTTCCCATGCAACTTCTTTTCAATACCAGTAATTAAAAAAACTCCTAAAGAAGAGCTGAAAATGTATGTTGTACTCAGCTGATATATTTCTGTTGCAGGTATTTCCTGGAAATTTTGATCGACATTCCATTGTTGTTCATGACCTCGTCCCATCATTCCACGCCCGCCGTGTCAAAATCCATCCACTGTCCTACAAAAACCATATGAGCATGCGTGTGGAGCTGTATGGCTGTCCCATCAAGGTGAGACTCAAAGGAGCTTTGTTAACCCTTTCACTCCCGAAAGCGCATATAAGCCATTGTGACGTCATCAATCAACACGTGACAAGATTGTTAGTTTGACACTCATCAGATGCAGAAAGGATGGATCTTTGTAACCGTGCTCAATTTTGAAAATCTATCAAATTCTTGCAGAGTTATGCTGGAAAAACCCGTTGAAAAATCCGTGGCAAATTTGGCTCTCGCACCCGACATACTTCCAGGTTCATTTTTCAGCTCCCTTTTTTTAAAAGGTTAGGTCAAAACCTTTCCATCTGATAGAAAGTGTATCAAGCGCCGAAGATAGCAAGAAAAGAAAGTGGAAGTAAAAGGAAAGGAAAAGAGAGAAGGAAAAAATTAAGGGGATTAAGGGATATGAAGTCATTTCGTGTGATGGGTATGTAGGAGCCCTCAAAATATTAGTTTACATAGATGGAAAACAGGCCGTAGACAGGATTTTGAATGGGGGGTGCGTTAGAGTGGGAAAGTTGTGTTCTTACGAGCGCCGAAGGCGCGTGCTCCTAGCGGGGTCCGGGGGCATGCCCCCCGGGAAATTTTGAAATATTAGGTTGTCTGAGACTGCATTTCGTGCGTTTTGAAGGCAGTATGATATGATACCAGGCAGCCAAAAGCGAACGTAAAAACATGAATATTTCTGCAAAGGAGTGAATATTTGGATGAAGAAAATGACTCGCTTGATGTTGTCTTTGTTGATGAAGACGATATGTAAACACGTTCAAAGCTGCGATTGTTTGATTCAGATTTTCAAACTACACCTGTCCACTATTTCACTTTCATTTGAACCGTCGGTCCACTATAGGTGGACCCCCACATCCCGTGGGGGGTGCAGACGCACCCATCGCACCCCCCCCCCCCCCTCCCCCCTCCCTACGGGCCTGGGAAAAACACCAAAGAGGCAGTAATGAGCCAAAAAGGAGCAAGGATGGTTAAGATTGGGGAAGATTGATGGATTGAGACAAATTACCAGGGGCGAATCCAGGAATTTTTGATAGGGGAGGTCCCAGGGTTTTCTCGAAAATGTGTAGAAGGATAATTTTTATACTGAGTTATTACTAAAAGGCGTAGAGGGGGTGTTTGGAGGCCTCCCTCAGAGACAAATTGAGGTTTCAGGCTCGGGAAAAGTGCATTTTGGTGATCCTGGAGATGGTTTTGCTATGGATAATGGAGAAAGCCCCTGATTGGGGGATCCGGACCACCCACCCACCCGACCCTCCCCATGGATCCGCCACTGATTACGAACCACGAACTTGAAAAAGTTGGAATAATTTTGTCTGAATTTTTATTTATTTCAAAATGCGCGGCTGACCACAATAAGTTGTACAGACTAAATACATAGACAATTGAATACAGTTTTTCATTCATTCATTTAATTAATTATTTTATATATTACATTGCAGGGCATCTAAGGATAGTTCTCAGTCACACAGCAATGAAAACAAGTCAGCCAACCGAAAACAAGGCATAAGTAGTGATAGGAGCATTTTGCTCTGTTAAAAAGCCTATGTAGCCATTTTAGTTTAAACGAGGCTGAATAAAGAGACAATAAAAAGAAACGTTGTTATGACTTACTCGTCCGTCCGGCACTCTCCCCTCAATATCTTTAGTACCTTAATAATCTCCCTAAACATTGAATGCGGCAATAAAATCCAGGCCTCAGAATCAAGCGTCATGCTTCCTCCTGCTTGGAGGAACTTGCAAAAGTCCTTGCGGTACACTTAACAAAATACCATTCAGTGGCGATCTTGTTTGAAGTGAGAAGTTAGTATTAAATTTTTTGTAGCCCCCTGCCCGCTTTAAAAAATGACCTGTCAGCCTGATAAATACCCGCGGGCCACCTTAAATGGAAATTGGTCAAGAATAGCAGTATGGCAGGGGTAATTGATCGAGGAGTATTCCCGGGGGGACTCCCATATAAAAGTGACGGGAATAATCGTTGGAAATCTATCTCGTTTTGCGGATGTGGCTCGAATTCATTTTTAGGTAAAAATGCTAAAACAAAACTATTTCCGCCTTCAGTACCCTAAAACGTATCGGGATAACTGTAACGGTGGTCATAAGTTTTATTCACATTCGAACTGACGAAGGTGGTCATCTTAGATTTTAACACCCTAAGTGGTACGACGATCACCCTCCGGGGGGAGGACTCCCATATAAAAGTGACGGGGGTGATCGTCGGAAATTTTGAAAAGAACCCCTAAAAGGTACCAAAATCTCGTTTTGTGTGTGTGGCTTGAATCCTTTTTCACCCCTAAGAGGTACCAATTCTAAGACAAAACTAGTCCCTGTTATATTTTTTTCCGACTTAATACCCTAAAAGGTACCGGAATAACTCTAACGGCAGTCATTTTAGATTTTAACACCCTAAGCGGTACCAAACCACGAATTTTAACCCCTAAAAGGTACGACGATCACCCCTGTCACTTTTATATGGAAGTCCCCCCCCCCCCCCGAAGATCACCCCCGTCACTTTTATATGAGAGTAGCCCCGTTTACTTTCTTCGCACTGAGAAGGGTACACTCTTCTCATGCAGGCATTTAATTTATTTAGTTATTCTTTCATCACTTTGATACTGTTGTTAAATAAATATCAGCCAGTGTACCAAATAACAGTGAATTTCTACGCGAGAAAATGCTTTTTAGGACGTTAGTAGTTTTTCTGCAGTAAACTCACTGCCGAAAGCTGCTTTCCTAGAATTACTAGCACTTGTTCATGTAGGAGGTTAATAGAGTTGAATATCTTGAGTTAGCTGTTGCTGTTGTAAAAGTTTTTGGTGCTGTTGTTATAACTTGAAGTTTTTGGTGCTGTTGTAGTAACTTGAAATATGTTTCCAACAAAAGTCCAAACGACATTTCTCTTTAAAGGGGCACTGTCACGGATTCGCATGCGCGAAAACTGCTCACTTCCTGTCGACCATAAATTATTTGGCCGCCATTCTATAATGACGGTTAGTGAAAATATTTGCATGTATTTTGTTTCTAATCACGATTTTGTAAAACAGATAAAGTCGTAATATTACTGTAACAGCGTGCGCTGTTCGCATACGTATTTCCGAAACATGATTTGCATACAAAATATTTTTGCAACGGCCGTAACGCAACGCACTTTCGACAGCCAAGCTTAGATTTATCCATTCGTACATAAGTTTTCAACGGATAACCGTTGCCGTTTGAACGGCTCAATATTTTTTCTCAACGGATAACCTGGCTTAGCTTCGAACGGGTGAAGATTTTTTCTGAACGGGTAGCAGCAGCCGTTGGAACGGCTGAATATTTTTTTCGAACGGCGCGACACATTTGTTGTTGAGGAGACGAGTGATCGAAACAGATGTGACCTCAGCTGTGACCTCTCACGCGAAAACGTACAACACGGCTTTCCGTTCGAAAGGCTAAAAGCCGTTCACTACCCGAACGGTTAGCAAGCCGAACGGCTGCTACTAACCGTTCGAAAAAAATGTTCGAACTGCTGCCGGTATCGTATCACTGTATCCTTCGTAACCTGCAACGAATTTCGCTTCAAGCCATGTTTTGAAACTGTTATCTTCAAGATAAATGCGTTTATGGGGTTTTGTCCACTCTCTCTTGGCTCTTGTCGGGTATTGAATATTCTTTTTCGCCCTGAATTGCTACGCTTTCCACCGTGTCCGCCGCCGCCACTAGTCGACGCCATTTTGGATTTGGCAACTCAAACTTGAAAAAGTTGGCCCAACCTTTTCAAGTTCGACTCGCGAGACTGGCGCATGCGTCCTTGTGACAGTGCCCCTTTAAGTGAACAAGCCATGTCGTGTATAATTTATATTCATGTTCTTTAAATGCATTAAATGCGTATAGAATTGAGTCAACATCAAAAGACAGATTTCCGATGTTTAATGGCCACACTTGAGTTAGGTTTTAGCTTCCGATGGACAATACAACACACAATATATTGTTTGAAAATCAATGATGAAACATTTCCTTTGGCGGAAAGCCTGTTTTTACAACCCGGACATGCTGTTCTTTTTTCCCTTTATTTCAACACTTCTTGTACAAGCAGATGTCCAGAAAGTTCCAATTCGACAGCCGAAGGACAGTTAAACCGACTTTTGAGAGAGTCAGGAAGCGTTTCTTTAGGGAGAATTCAAACCCAAATCAAACTGATTTTATTCTTTTCCACATTACCCATTTTTTTTCTCAATATTTAATGCTCCAATTTTTCCATTAAAATGCTCACTTTACACACACAAAATAAGGTCGGAATAAACATGTTTGTCTCAACATAACAACATCAGTGTTACTTTTTTCGAGGGTCCAACTACTTTTTTGCAACTCATCAGTCAGGGAGACAGACAAGTGCCGATTTTGGCAAATCTTCGTCGAAGCACTCAAAGAGTTTCCGAATCTTTTTATCCAATCAGAAACTAGCGCGAGCACTCACGAGTACTCCGAACGCAATCGCGCCAGCAAATACGTCATGTTGCTTAGCAACTTCGGGTACGAACACCGCGGACTAGTCCCGTCTCAGAGGCGGATTTCACCAACAACTGGTACTTGGTCCCCCGACGGAACTACTGCAACAACAACGTATAACAAGTAATTGTACTCAGTTTGTCGCGATCGGGACAAAGAAAAAACTTCTGAGTCTCCGACGTGAGTCGAACCCCCGAAGTGTAGATTATTTCATTCATAGTCCATTTTCCGATTTTAGTAAAGAAACCCAAAATCCGTTTTAGATTTGGATTTTCCCAAAAAAAAAACGCACGCTCAAATTATCCAACAAGAAGTCAAAACTCTCCTCTTCAGTTTTCTCCCCAGTCGAAAACATGCAGGCTAGTCACAATTTCTAAATGACTTACAGAAGAATAGTGGATTGCTAAAAGCTTGCTATAGTTCGACCGGACGCTATGCTCTTTTGGTCTCTTGTGGGCAGATGATCGACACTTTTCAGAGTTGAACATTGTGATGTAATTTTTCAAAATATAGAATAAAATAAATAGGTCACCAGCCCCACGAAAGAGATATCATCGACTAAAAATACCTCATAATTCCTTACAAAATCAACCAAAAACACGTATTTTTCACGTTTTCAGCCTCTGATTATTAATTTTTCTGCACTGAGAATTGGTCTATACTCCTTGTATAGAAAGAAGATGATTACTAGACTTAAATATGTGAAAAAAATGATAGGTCACCACGCTCGTTTACGAGAAAACCATCATTTACCTCTCTGGGCTCCCTGTGGCCAAACGAGGCCAAAGTTGCCGATAGTTTTCTTCAATTCTCGGACCTTCAGATTGGGGTACGAGTACGACAACGAGTACGACTTTCTACTTTCAAAACAATATTGTTCCCAGAGCCCTCGCTCTTCCCTGTGACTGACCAGTAGAAGTGTAGGTTCTGGGGATCAATTTACTATTCTGGGAAACCATAGTCGAGTTCGACGCGCTAAAATCCGTTACAGTTGTGGTAATTATCTAATGGGCCCTTGTTTCCTACGAATACTTGATGACGGTACCTTTGCACACCAAAATCTATTGTTGCCTCGCGAAAGTACGCCTGCATGGCATGTCAACAGGGTTTTCATGGAACAACGTGTGACTAACTGCCGATATTTTGATTTTATGTCAGACATTGGTTACGAAGTGAAATACGTTTTCGTGGAAATAGGTTTGATGTTTTTCTGGTTATCTTCTTTCCGAAAGCTGTTGATGTTACATTTGTGTAAAAATAGAATACTAAAAAAGAGACAGAGACACGCAGCTTTTTACTTTTATTTAAAACTATTGAAAATGTTCAAATTAAAACTGCACTTCTCCATATCACTTGGCGTGACACGTGATGATATTGAGGATGCGCAATAGGTTTAAAAAGTCGTACTCCTACTCCTACTCGTTCCGTCCGTAACAACTTAGCCGACGCCGCCGAAGGCTCGAGTTGGCTAAAATCGGACGATATTCCGCAAGATTGGGCAGCATATATAATTGTTTTATTATTCAACAAATTGCCAACGAATCGCAATTTTTTAAATGTTAGATAGACGTGGTTGTACAATTATCAAACACAAATATTGTATCGTGACGCGAAAAGATCTTCGCTTGCATGTTTGGTGGATTTCAGAAAAAGTTCCTGACTCGGTCTGGGACTGGTGACAGACTCTCGCATAAGCTGTTGTAAATTAACATCGGAGGATGCTTTATTAACTTCTTTTAATTAGTCTAGTTAACGTTTTCGTCGTAGTTGTGCCGATAAATCGAGGACGAGTTTACAGTTTACCAAAAACAATACAATTTCGGGTGTTTTCGTTTGAAATGTCAGTTAATTTATATAGTGAAGTAAAACTGGTAACCAAATGGCTTAAGATAAATCGCGGACATTTTTATTTACCAAAAACATTACAAATTTTCGGGTATTTTCGTTTCGAATGTTACTTAATTTATATAGTGAAGTAAAACTGATAACCAAATGCCTTAAGATAAATCGAGGATGTTTTAATTTACCAAAAGCAATACATTTAGCCTGTTTTCGTTTGAAATGTCAGTTAATTATTGTAAAGTAGCGCTTGTTTCAAAGGCAGTGGTGTGAAACCAACTGATGGCACACGGCTGTGATGGTTTAATAAATCAAGTCATGTCTTTTTACTTTTTGAAATATGATGAAATTATCCACTTCAACTCAAATCTTCGTTCTATGATTGCGAAGTTGCAAACAATAAAGCAGCTTCTTGTTAGTAAACATGAAAAAGGGCAAAAAAGGATGGATTTTCTTCAATCGTGTCTGATCACTGATCAACGATAATCAGTCAATATACCTTACATCGATTCAAAAAAATAATCTTCAATCTTCAAATCAAAGCCGACATTCGATGGGCTTTGGTAAGGATTATTAAAAATCATCAAATTATTCCATTTCGTGTATATGGTCTTATAAAAACGCTCGCCATACCCAACAAGAAAACGATTCACACCCGAATCTACGAACGCAGCTTTCACACTGTGACAAGATACTCGGGTTTTCTCGGCCAGGTAAGTTTCCTTTCAGCAGAATATACTCAGACATTTTCTTAGGGAATGAAATCTTATTATCGATTATTACCTGAATTTACGATCTCCGAAAATCCGAATTGAACTGGTCTTTTTGAAAAATACCCGATAGATCCATGGAAAGAACCACGGATTTAATTTGTTTCTGAAAAAAAATGCTGGTAATAGAGTCGAAAACGATAAAACGTATTGAAAAAAATCGATCTTTCTTTGTGTAGGTCTGTCGGTAAAGTGAGCATTTTACTGGAAAAACTGACGCAGAAAAGCATACAATCAGTTTGATTTGGGTATAGCATGATTCGGGTAAAGAAACGCATCCTGAGTCTCTCAAAAGTCGATTGGAACTTTTTGGACATCTGCCTGTACAAGAGGTGTTGAAATAAAAGGAAAAAAGAACAGCATGTCCGACCGGTTGTACTTAAACAGGCTTTCCGCTGAAGGAAGTGTTCGAACGATATATTGTGTGTTGTCTTTGTCCATCGGAAGCTAAATAAAAACTCAAGTTTGGCCATTAACTGAAACAGCGGAAATCTGTTTCTTGATGTTGACTCAAATCTAATGGCATTTAATGCATTTAAAGAACATGAATATCAATTTTACACGACATGGCTTGTTTAAAGAGAAATGTCGTTTGCATTTTTTGGAAACACATTTCAAGTAAGATATAAATTGCACCGTAAATGAACGACCCGAATAAATAAATAAATAAATAAATAAATAAATGAACAATCGATAAAAGATATCAGACATTGCCTTAAATTCTGCACATATAAACAGCTTGGATCTCTGAAGTACCATTCTTTGACCCTTCTTTAACCATCTGTTACCTATTTCAATTCATTTCCTTGGTTCACTGAAGTCCTTGAAGACCACGGCTCTAATGGGCCACATTATCCATTAGAACCCGAAACTTAAATATTGTTTCGTAAAAGAATGCTTCTTAAGATCAATTCAGGCTATAAATTGGAAGTTCAAAGCATAATATCAGTTTAATTTTGTCTAGTGACTGGGTTTAATTTGGTGAAACAACACTAGTTGTAACAACGAATTCACAGAGCGGCAACATTGTGTTGTTGTAACCATTTCAACTTGAAGCTAAACGACCCAAAAGGTAGGTTTCACGACAAGTTATCTATCTAAACCGAAATTTCATTCAGTTATTTTTTTACTGAGCAAGAAAGCCCCGAGCACATTTTGTACGAAATTGCAGAATATTTTCCATTTCGTCCAAGACATCAAGCACCCAAGGCCGACGGACCCGCTCGCTGCGGAAAATGGAATGATCGATTCGTTATCAAATTTTTAACTGCACCAACTAATAGAATCAACTATCACATCATAGAAATTGAGAGCGAATAATCTAATTGTTTTAGTAAAAATCATAACAATTGTCTAGTATTAACTCTAAATCTTCTTCCGAAACTTCGGAGAAACGAGAAGAAACCGCAATTTTGTAGACGACCTCCAGCCACTGCACACTAATGGCTGATAGTGCACGAGTAGCTCAGCCAATCAGATTGTCTCATTTGCATTAGTATACTAGTAGATTTTTACTAATCTATATCAGAATGGACCAGCCAACCACTCAAATTATAATTTCGGAGAAAAAATCACATTAACTTTTCCAAGACTGAATATAACACATGATGGCTTCTGTGTATTACAGTTATACAAATGCAACGTCATTTTAAACTAAATCCGACGCAAATATAATACAGCTATCCTTTTTTTCCCTTACCCGTCGAGAAAGTAAAGTTGCTTACTTACTTACTTACTTACTTACTTAAAAGACAATGGATCTCATAAAAACCCATAAAAGCTGAACTGGATAAGCCTTAAGTGTCGAAGCTATGATTATTAGGTATTATTTCGCTCTAGATATGGCATAAATAGTGGTCGCATGTCGCTGGTTTTTAACACGTAAGTGACGGTAACTGTGTCTTTTATCGAAGTAACATTGCATTAAACAAACAGTGGGAAAATAGTATTAATTTTATAAATTCAAATTACTGAAAAACTATCAAATGCAGTACTTCTGGACATGTACAACTAATTTTTGTACAAACTCATTTACAATTAGTTTACCATATACACCCACCCCACGGAAATAAAAGTTTTCCGCGTTGTTTTCTCGTCTGTCTACAGTTTCCTATTGTGGAAAACTGTTCGTCTAGGTTTTCGCGACTTTCCTTCGGTGAAAGTCCGTAAAATGTGGCAGGGATTTTATTCTTATTTTGCTTTACTTAAGCCTGGCAGCGATCGTTGCGATCGTTGCCATAGTTGCGATCATTCCGTTTGCGATCCTTGCGATCATATGGAAACCACTCTTGCGATCGTTGCGATCGTTGCGATCGTTCCGATCATAGGTTTCCATATAATCGCAACGATCGTTGTTTTATTTGTCATTACCATATTCTATTTTTAAAAATTGATTTAATACATGTGTATGCTGCGCAAATTAAATATTATGAAAATAATGAAAAATAATATTACTTTAATAACTTTATAGAACAACTTTTGCTAATTAAAATAAAATAAACAAATATGAAGCTATTAAAATGAAATACTGTTTATCTTTTTTTATATTCAAAAGAAAAATCAAACATAAAAAGTTTATCCTTCCCCTCAGTATAAACGTTTTGTGCTTTTTATGAACGTTGAATAAGGGGAACAAATATTTTTTGCTGTGGAATAGTTTTAGGGGAGGAATGGAGATTATATTTAGTATCTACTGAAAGTCTATAGTTTTTTTTTTAGTTTTTTGGGTGGGGGGGGGGGGGGTGGTAGGGGGGGGGGGTTCACTGAAAAACATGTTAAGTTTGAGTGGGGGGTCAGCCCAAAAATATTCTTTTCAAAATGTAAAATCATCATAGCCCTCCTACCACATAAATTATGAACGCTCCCTAAGTTCAAAACTGAGGGAAAATGGTGAATTTCATTTTGCAAAATTGTCAAAAACAAACGGTACCACATGAAAGTACTACTCAATAGCTTTCATTTGAATGGTTACACACCACACACTAGGGTTTCATTCACAGGCTCAAAAGTTACAATCACATTTATTGACTCAAGTTTTGACTCTGGGAGTGAAAGGGTTAAGGTAGTAATGACCAATAAGGTGACGTTTGTCACTGATGGACGTAACCTCAAGGCATAGTTAATAGAGGAAAATGGCTATGAAGCCCGGAAAACTTCAAAGGAACAAACAAAGATGGCAAAATTTATGTTGGAAGGTCCACGACCGTGCTCAACCTTTTGTTTTGTGCTCATACACTATGCATGAATTACGTAACCGAAACGTTTCTATTGGTTAGTTGCTTGAACACACGTAAACACCTATTGTATTTTGTCAGGTTTTGTGCACGGTCAAGGCCAAAAAAGCGAACAAAAACATATAACAAAGAACTTTGCCGCACTTCATAACCATTTCGCTATATTAACTATGCTCAAGGTTAATATTTGCGTATAAAATTTAGCAATGAGACGTCGTCAGCCTGCTCAGACTTTTTTTTTGATATTTCAGCAAAGAGATGACTTCAAACAATTCCAGCCTCTTTCCTTATTACGATTGCCTGATGTCTAACCTTCCTGACGAAATCCAACACCAGGTGCGAGACATCAGTACCTATGTTATACGACCTCTGGACATGCTGTTGGCCGTCATATCATCGGTTTGTAACGCGCTTGTCTGCCTTACAGTGGCACGAACCAAATCTCTTCAACAACCTTCAATGCTGATGCTGTGCAGCTTGTCGATAACTGATATACTGTATTCATTATATTCTCTGTTCATGAATATAGAAATATTAACACATGAACACATGTGCCCCAGCAGAAACCCTGAGAGAACCAGCTTGGCCGTTTTATGTAACCTAGCAACCCTTGCCAACGTAGCAACAATCAGCAGAGATCGTTACTTGGCAGTGACGAAGCCATGGTGGTATCATAATCACGTGTCTAAATCACGTGCTATTATGATGACGTCTGCAGCATGGTTAATCAGCGTAGTCATCGCACTTGTGTTTTATTTATCATACAAGATAGAAGGCGGGAACAGACCTCTGGCGCATGCAATATGTCTTTTATTTTATTGTATTTGTTTCATTGTTATTATGTTTAGTTATCTTGGTATATTTTGTAACAAACCCCGAATTGAAGAAGTACAGCAGGTACAGGCCGTAATGAAACGGGAAAAAAGATTAGCTTCCACTGTGGGATTAATCCTCTTGGTATTGTTATTAACATTCTTGCCAGCTAATCTTTGTCCTATAGTTTTAAAACTGAAAGGAATAGAAAACCTTCAGCCTTATAGCCCCTTTTTTTGGTTTCCTCTTCACAATGAATGCGTTTTTTAATCCTGTGTTGAACTTTGGTCGAAGCAAAGCCATGCGCAAAGGGCTAGCAGTCTTATTTAGATGTTCCCAGCAAGTACACCCCAGCAATAATCCTCATCATCAGCAACAACAGCAGACAACAACAACAACAACAACAACAAATGCAGCAACAGAAACAGAAACCCCAGCAACAGAACAAACAGCAGCAACAACAACAGAAGCAGTAACAGCAACAGCAACAACAATAGATACACCACCACCACCACCACCAACAGCAGCAGTAGGAAAATCAACATCAACAACAACAGCAACGATTACAACAGCAGTGACAGAAATAGCCGCAGCAACAACAGCAGCAACAGGAACAGCAGCAACAACAGCAAAAGCAACAGCAGCAACAACAACAGCAGCGGCAGCGGCATCAGCAACAGCAACAGCAGCAACAACAACTGCAACAACAGCAACAGCAGCAGCAGCAACAGCAATAACAACAACAGCAGCAGCAGCAACAACAACAACAACAACAACCAACACCAGCACCAGCAGCTGCAACAACAACAACAACAACAACAGTCCCAACAATAACAATAAATTAAAAGCAACAGCAACAGCAGCAGTAACAGCAACAGGAACAGAAACAACAGCGTCACCAGTACCAGCACCAGCACCAGCACCAGCACCAGCACCAGCACCAGCACAGCACCAGCAGCAGCGACAGTAACAACAACAATAACAACAACAGCAAGAGGAGCAGTAACACCAATAGCGACAACAACAACAATAGCAGCAGCAGCAACAACAGGAGGAACAATAACAGCAGCAGCAGCAGCAACTGCAGCAACAACAACAACAACAACAGCAACAGCAACAGCATCAGCAGCAACAACTGCAGCAGTAACAGCTGCAGTGCAACAGCAGCAACAGCAACGTCAACAACCACAGTAACACTGAGCACAGACGTTTGGTTTTGGTAAGACTGTGGGAAGATACTTCCCCCCATGGCGTGCTGGTCTGTTGACTATGGAATCATTGTCACAGACATTGCTACTAATTACAGAGCATCCATGTTTACAATTGAATTTTCCTATTGTGGATCAGTGCAGTCAAATGTATAGCGTTGCATTATTTATTTATCGATGATACTGGTTATGCGACAAATGAAGTGTGTGCGCACATAATAACTCCCCCCCCCCCCCCCCTCTCCCGAAAATAAACCCTTCGAATCTCAGACACAAAAAGCCCTCCGATAATAAGCTCTACCGAATGAAGCCAGATGAGAATTAGCTCTATTAAAAGGAGGATACAACTTCTTCCGATTCGTAGCCCCCTTGTACAGTAAACTCTCTCTTAACGGACACCTCTATAAGACGGACACTTGGTTTGGTCCCTGCGCGCCATTTTTCAGTCATGTTACTGTATCTAAACTCTCTAGGACACCTCTCTAATACGGACAGTTTGTGCCAGTCCCGATAGTGTCCGCCTTAGAGAGAGTTCACTGTATATTCAGATAATTTTGATGCGCAATTTGACGGCTGAAGCGCTTATTTTGTTTCATCTCGTCATGTTTAGAGAGTTAAACTTACATTATTCATATAAGTGCAACCAAACTCTTTTTGAAATGCAAAATTCCTTCCGATAGCAAGCCCCTCCCCCCCCCCCTCCTCCCCCCCGAAAAGAAGCCCTCCGGAAAAAGATGGCCTCTAAAAAGCCTTGTAAACAAAAAATAAATCCCAGGGCTTAAATAAATAAATATTATCGAAATTTTACGGTATGTCAAGTATGTGTAGGTGTTTGTGTTTCTAGCCTTAGGCTGTTTTTATAAATTCGTGCCACATAACCGACCAAATATTTATTTGTATCTAGATGTAAAGTAGCTCAACCATCCAGTACTCGGCTTTAGAATATTTTCTCTTATTTTTATTTTGTAACTATTTGCAAAGATAAGAGTACAAATAAAGGTGGTTGATGTTATTGTTGTTTTTGTCGTTAACCAATAGGCCAATTTCAATACAGCTGTTTCGAGAAACGTTGTCGGAAAAAAGCGCACGCGACAATCCCGAAAGGTACGTTCCTGACACTGTAGCTGTCGAACCTACTTTTGTTGCTTTCTTTTAGCACTCGCAAACATACTTCCATGGCGTCTCGTGCCATTTTCTCAGATTTCCCTGAAATGCTGAAGTCAAGGAACCGTGAACTTAAAACTACCCACAATACCTTTCGGGATTGTCGCGTGCGCTTTTTTCCGACAACCTTTCTCGAAACAGCTGTATATTACAGTTCTAATCTGGCTCCGAGGCGTAGGCCCTCAACCTCGATGTGATTTTCTATTATTAAGAGTTCCCGAGTTCAAAACTTAAACCCGCATTCTGCATGACCGTTATCTGGATGTAACACGTCAATCTTCAGTTCAACAATCCTCAAATACACAAATGTAAGTATCCAAGCCCGGGGGGGGGGGGGGGGGCTCCCATATGAAAGTGACAGGGATGATCGCCGGAAATTTAAAAAGAAACGCATTAAAAGTGCCAGAATCTCGCTTTGTGAGCGTGGCTCGAATTCATTTTGACCCTTAAGAGGTACCAATAACAAAACAAAACTACATCCCGGACAATACTCTTGGGACACTAGCGCAATAACCCTGCAAAATTACACATTCCTGCATCTTGATGTACCCTTATCCGCCCCCTATTCTTAGCGGCCAATTATATTATATAAGCCCGCACGTGCTCACAGACTGTCAGCCAATCAGCTCCACGTAGGCTCGCCGCGTTCAAGTACATTGGTCACCGCCGATATTCGCATTCAGCTCAGTTTCGCTGCTAAGCTCAAGTGTTTATTTCCCCACCCACCCAAAGGCACCCACCCACCGCGGTCTATTCTTATATATAGTTAGTGTTACCACTCCCTGGCATTGTAATGCTATGTAGGCTGTTATTGTTATCGCTTATAACATTTATAGTTTAAAAAACAACAAACCTGTAAATTGATATGCTGTTTTAGCGTTAATAAATGGTTTTGGGGATAAGTGTTGCTGGCGACAACCCTTCAGTCCCATACCGCTGAAGCGATGCCTGGGTTGCCTTTTCCCTTCGCTAAGCAACCTTCAAGGAGCTTGGCATAGGTACACGCTAATCTCCCTCTGTACTCCATGACACCCATCTCCTGGTCTAATATGCCACTCGCTGACACTAACCCCGTTGACTGGCCTCGCACGCGGCAGGCAGCACTCGGGTCCTGGACAACACTTAACCCCAGCCTTTCTCCCACATAAACTTAGCCTATGAATAGGCTCCGCGGTGGGGATGGGGTGAAAAGAAAACTGCGAGCGAAAGCGAGCCGCGCGAAGCCTGGATGCGAGCCTCCGAGCAAGCTCTCTTGGGGGTGGGGGTGGGGGTAGGGGAGAGAGAAAGGGCCGGGATCCTCGTATTCTTGGGTAAGACACTTTATTCTTTATTATTATTCAACAAATTGCCAACGAGTCGCAATTTTAAATGTTAGATAAACCTGGTTGTACAATTATCAAATACAAAGTGTGCACCGTGACGACGAAAAAATCTTCGCTTGTTTTGTGGATTTCAGAAAAAGCTTTTCACTCGGTCTGGCATGACTCTTGTATAAAGCTGTTGTAAATTAATGTCCGAGGATACTTAGTTTAATTAGACGTCTAGTTTATTTACCAAAAACAAAAAACATTGCACCACGTTCAACGGCAAACGTCTTCTTGCACTCGATTTTCTTTACTTTTCTTCCAATCGTTAAATAAATCCATCAGAAAAATCGAAAATAATTCACACGTTCACGATAAATGCGAAACTACTCGCTTTGACGTAGAAACGGCAAACGGCAGACGGCAAAACTGGGGATTTTGCGAGAAAAACAAACGTGATGCTTAATCTCTCTAATGTATATGGTGAAATAATACTGATAACCAAATGGCTTAAGATAAATCGAGGACGCTTTTTATTTACCAAAAACAATAGAATTTTTGGTTGTTTTCGTAACGAAAAATTGATATATAAATACATGGCTTAAGATTGGTTTATGTGTTGATCCGTTCGTTTCTGAAGGCGGTTGTTTCAAACGCAGTGGTGTGAAACCAACTGATGGCACATGTGATAGTTTAAAGGAACTATGTCACGATATTTTAAGTCATTTTTGCGAAGTGCAAAATCACCTTCAAACTGAAGAAAGCCTCAAAATAATAGTTTACTAAGGTAGAAAAACACCAGAGATGTAATAATAAACCAAACAGGAACAAGGATGGTTGAGGATGGAGAAGATTAACACGGATTGCGAACGGCAAACTTGAAAAAAATGGCCAATTTTTTCAAGATACGTCATCCGTGACGTAGCTCCTTTAATGAATGACTGAGACATGTCTTTTTATTTTGGGCTTTGGTAAGGATTATTATCATAGTAAACGGTAAATTGATAAATACATGGCTTAAAATTGTTGGCTTAGTGTTGATCAGTTCGCTTCTGAAGGCGCTTGTTTCAAACGTTAAGTGGTGTGAAACAACTAATGGCACACGGCTGTGATGGTTTAACGGGGTCTTTAAGTACGAATGAAATATGATGAAATTATCCTTTTTAACTGGTTCTAAAATTGCGAAGTTGCAAACAATAAAGCAGCTTCTTGTCAGTAAACATGAAAAAAGGGCAAAAAAGGATGGATTTTCTTCAATCGTGTCTGATCACTGATCGACGATAATCATGCAGTCAATATACCTTTAATACATCGTATCCGAAAATAATCTTCAAATCAAAGCCAACATTCGATGGGCTTTGGTAGGGATTATTAAAATTCATCAAATTATTCCATTTCGTGTATATGGTCTTATAAAAACGCTCGCCATACCTAACAAGAAAACGATTCACACCCAAATCTACGCACGCAGCTTTCACACTGTTCACAAGATACTGGTTTTCTCGGCCTCGAACTCTCTTCTCTCGGTAAGTTTTTTGGAGAAACCGGCGTTTCTCTATTATCCTATATCGTCACCTAACACAGTTTGATCTAAATTCAGATTTTTCAGGTAAATACTTATGTGATATAGATATTTCTTTAGGGAATGAAATCTTATTACCTGAATTTACGAGCTAGCTGGCCTTTTTGGAAAAATACTGGTCAATAGGTCATGTTATTAACACTCGCTAAAACTGGATAGTTCCACTCTGGAAAAACGGGTTTAATCTCCATTTGTTTAGGCCATCCCCATAAAATGTTTCGTTTCCCATCGCCCTCTCTCTAGTGAAAGTGAGTCGGTCGGTCGACGACGAAAAGCCGAGAAACGAAATATTGACAAATTATACATAAATAATTCCAAGCGAGTCTTGATTATATCTTCCTCGTGACCACCATTTTGCAACGAACAGATATCACTCTAAAAAGTGTTCGAAGACTGGGCTGATTTAGATGTCAGAGTGACTTTAAGATGTAAACAAAGCATATTAAACTTGGAAACACCCGAGAAAAGGGCGCAGGATATGAATCAGATACTTCTTTTTTTTTTTTACTTTTTGAAAAATTTGGGTCGCTCGGGCGATGGGAAACAAAGCATTTTATGAGGATGGCCTTATCGAGAAATTCCTGTAATTTAGATCGAGTCGACGAAAAGTCCAATTATATCTGAGTTCGCTACATTCGGAGGGGCGGCTTTACTTTCGTCAGTCGCTATTTTTGGAATTTATACTGACAACCGTTCAATTTTAGCACCAAAAAGAAGAACATGCTTTCCGGGGATCGTTACTTTCGGAACTTTACGGTACTTAATGTGTAGATTAAATTTAGGAACTCGGTCAGTAGTCATCATTCATCTTCCAATAGCCCTTTTCACGGTTAACTTGCGATATTTGCATAACAATACACTTGAACATAGAAGCGAGACAATTTCGGGCACAAGCTGCAAAACATCGCGTTTTTCTTGACCTTCTTAAACCCTTTTAATATAAAAACAGTTTTAAAATGTAGAAGAACTACAATTCTTGTAGTTTACGTTGTTTTTAGAAAAAATTGTAAAACGAATTTTCTCTATTTATAAAGAGTAGATTCGCATAAGCAACAGCGAGATCGTTTTATGATCTTTACGGCAAACTTCAACCAAAAGAGTTGTATATTAAGTCCTCCTCCGTTTTAAAACTATTTTTATACTAACATAGTCCAAGGAACTCAAGAAAATCACGATGTTTTGCAGCTTGTGCCCGAAATTGCCTCGCTTCTCTGTTTAACTGTATTGTTATGCAAATATTTCAGGTTAACCGTGAAAAGGGCTATTCAAGCAAAAACACAGCGCGCTGCCTCGTCCCCGGGCGCCGTTGCGAGCGGGAAAACAGGGAGCGCGGGGCTTGATGGTAACAGTCCCACAACCCCACGCGCACCGCGCTCAAACAAGGAGCGACGCCTGGGGACGAGACAGCGTCGACAGCACGAGCAGCACGTAGCACAGCGCGCGTTTGTGCGCATCAAATCATTTTTGAAATTGAAATTCCCCTCATTACCAATTCGTTATTTTCTTTGCTATTTCAGGGAAAAGATGAACTCAAGTAACTCCAGCCTCGAGCTCTATCCTTATCAAAGATGTCTGATCCCAAACCTTCCTGTAGAAACCCAACACCAGGTGCGAGACATCGCCAACTACATTGTTCGACCCGTTGGCATGTTGGTGGCCGTCATGTCATTTGTTTGCAACGCGCTTGTCTGCATTACTGTGGCACGAACCAAATCACTGCAAAAGCCTCCATTGTTGATGCTCTGCAGTTTAGCAATAACTGATTTAATCTATTCGCCGCTATCTTTTATCCGAGATATAGAGTTAATAACACTCGAACATATGTGCCCCGTAGCTTCAAACAGTAACAGCGTAGCGGTCATCTTGACCACTCCGTGTTTGTTTGCAACTCTTGGTAACCTGGCAATTATCAGCAGAGATCGTTACTTGGCAGTAAAGAAGCCTTGGTGGTATCGGAATCACGTGACTAAGTCACGTGCTATAAAGATAATATGTGCGCAATGGGCCATCAGTTGCTTGGCAGCACTTGCGATTCGTTTCTCAAAGATGTTAGAAAGTGAATTGTTCAGTCGAATTGGAAAAATTGTGCCTCTCTTTTATTATTCTCTTTGTTTCTTTGTGATTATTTCTTGTTATCTTGGCTTGTTTTTAAAGAAAAATCCATCCGAACAAGGACACGAGATTCGCGCCATGGTGAAAAGGGAAAAACAAATAGCTAACACCGTTGGTTTGATCCTGTTGGTATTGTTATTGACATTCCTACCAGGTCTTCTTTTCCCCTTAGTTTTGTTCGCGACAGGAAGTAAAAGCATTTGGCCTTATAGGCCCTTTTATACTTTCCTTTTACAGCTTAACGGATTTTTGAATCCTTTGTTGAACTTTGGTCGCAGCAAGGACATGCGTACAGCACTGAGAAACTTACTGAAACGTACTCAGCAAGTACAGCCATCATCCGGGAATCAGAGTTCACGTAACGATGGCAACCCTGCAAACATTCCGCTGGAAGAAGCTTGAATATTTTTAGGATTACCATCGTTACGTGAACTCTGATTGTTGTTGAACAACAGCTTGAAGCTGCTGTTTATCCACACAGCGGTCAAACGCAATAATTCAACGTCAAAAATTCAACTCAGTTCCGCTCATCTGCCTTGATCATGAGTTTTTTTAAGTGGAATACAGTAAACACCCACATATAAGGTCATATAAGAAAGAACCTAGTGATTAAAAACCTGTAGGCTAAAATTTTGGCATTTAACTACCCCCATTATATAAGAACCTGTTGAGCCTAAAAATTGAAACATGTTCTTATATGAAAATCAGATTTGTAAAACGTTGAATTTGCATTGAAACTGTGTGGTACAGTATGAATGTGCAACCTGAGCAGGCATGAATTGGTGTTTAAAAGCAGTTTAATTAGTTTCGTTAAGTAGTGTATAGGGCATAAACAACCTGAAATAAATGAGAGAACCTAGAGCAGGGTGTGTACAGTATTTGCTAAGAATGTAGCCTTACTTTTTAGACATACATTTAATTTGTGTAAGTATATGTTTCTTATACATAAGGAAGGGACCACACCCATATAGACTACAGTTGTTTGACCAGAAGCAAGCACCTTTTCCTCTTAAGAAAATAACAACCTATTGTAAGAACCTAAATAGCCTAAATTCTAAGTAGACACCAAATATATAAGAAACTTTTAGGCTAACTTGGAAAAATCTAGGTTCTTATCCGGGGGGGGGGGTACTCCCTATAATGGACTATACGGGGAGGCTCCGCCCGAAAGGGGTACCTTTTCAGACTGGAGGTATATAAAAGGGTAGAGATTTCACGAGTTGGAGTATAGAAAAGGGTAGGGAAAACTGTCATTTAGGTATGAGGTGGACTGCAGGTTTGAAGTTCTTAGCCATCGTAAGACAGCTTCCTTCCACTTCCTTCTGGGGATATATATTGTTGATTAAGTTCATTCCAAGGGTATAGAAAAGAGATGCAGTGTTTCTACTGTAGGTATGCGAAAGGGGTACAATTTCATAATTTCTATGGAAGGTATATGAAAGGGGTACCTTTTCTGTCAAAAATGGTATATAAAAGGGTAAGGGGTTGGACCTCTGGGCGGAGCCTCCCCGTATAAAACATTGTTGAGTACCCCCCCCCCCGGGGGGGGGGGGTTTCTTATACGTGGGTGTTTACTGTACTGCAAGAAGCGGTGTAAGAAAACGTCACACAAAAAATACCTGCATTAAACCTGCATTATCTGAAACATGTAGCGAGTAAGCTTATTCAGCGCTACTTTCCTTGCATAGGATGATAAAAAAGGTTAAAACTTAAAGTCTGTCTACAAGACTAGAGGCTTATCATCAGGCCAGCGCCCAGTGCTTAACTCCTGTTTCCATAGCATGAAGCGACTAGGAGTTATTGCTACTTCCCTGGATGGGATGCTAGTCCTAGACAATTCGCTGGTATCTATTTACTCCTGGGTGGAAGGTGGCACACCCAAGAACACAACACAATGGCCCTGGCCAGGACTTGAATACGGATAGCTCAATCCAGAGCAACCTCGTTCCCAGGGTCTCTCTTCTTCCCGCCAAAAGCGCTTTTGGCGGGAAGAAGAGAAACCCTGGGAATGAGGTTGAATCCAGCGTCCAACTAGCTATCCTCATCGAAAATTCTTCACAACATTTTTGTCAGGTTGCTCTAAAATTCGCTAGTATCCATTTACTTTCCGGGTATTGAGAGGCACTGTGAGAATAAAGTGTCTTGCCCAAGAACACGAGGATCCCCGCTCGGATCGGACCTCCTTGTCTTTTCTCTCTAGTCTCTCCCCTACCTCCACCCCCCAAGGGAGCTTGCACGCAGGTAATAGCCCTCGTTAGTACATCAGATACATGTATACCCAGCAGGGAATAACTGTAATCCGGGATTAAATGTTAACCAAGGTTTTAGCTTTTTTTTATATTAATACTGCTAATCAAGTTACAGTTTGACATTAGAAAGCCGTTTTTGAGCCACGGACGGCAACCGGAAGGTGAATGTTCTTGTTTTTGGCGCGTTTTCACCGAGCTACACCAATGAGTTGGAAAGCCCTGGTTTTAACGTTTACAACTTGACGTTAGGGACGAAAAATCGATAATACGCACCAAAGAAGCCGAACATTCGACTTCCGTTTGCCGTCCGTGGGAAGAAGAAGAAGACTGGGAATTAGTCACATAGAATCCGCTGACCAAGTCAGTGCACGTGGTTCGGTGTTCAAGATGGCGTCTCTTGGTCGCTTTCTTGTCATTTCTATTCTGCAAGGATTTGTACTCGGTGAGCATCAGCAAAACACGCTCAACGTTCCGCAAGTGCTGTTACCTTATGTTCCCAGAGGATCTGTGCATACGAATTTCTCCTTGAAAGCTCTGCAGGGGTGCTACTTGTGGTATGTTTGAAAAAATAATTTGCATGCACGAGGAGCGAACTCGGTTAATTCCCGCCATTTTGCATTTTTGTGCTCAGTGGAAAAAGTCCAGGCGTCTTCATTGTTGATTTATTTTTACAGGGTATCCAACAGACCGGAGGTTGCCTCAATCCTACCCCTGTACAGTAACGAGGAGGAACAATCAGGTAAGCTAATACAAATTCTTCTTTCGGATTCTGCTTATAAACGCAATACGTTGTGTTTGTTCATTTACACTGTCCTCAATTAGCACAACAGTGCTAAATACATCGGCACTTAAATTATTATTTATTTTTGTATTCTTGAAATATGTACAAATGTACATGTATGTTCTGATGAACGATCTCTTGTTCCATTTGTTGTAAGACTAATAACAATGTTTATAGTATACTCAACAAAATATGCAGCTTCTGATTGGTCAATGACGAGTGCATAAATAGGTTATAGACTGCAATACGGAATTGTGATAAACGGTACCGGACAAGTAGAGACGTTTTTGCCGCTTAATGGCATTGAAATAAGCTTTCAAGTTAATGGTTAAATATTTTCTAAACTATAGTACTGTAATTCTTTCAAAAAGTTCACGCTTGGTTTGCCTGCGCGTTCAAATAAAACATGTGAACAGTCTGGAAACTAGTGAAGCGTTTCGTGTGCAGAGTAGCGTGATGGCCGCAGCAAAATTTTGTTGAGAATATTATAAACAAAAAATCGTATGAACTGCTCGTGCAATTAGTGTTTTATGGTCACTCGTGATATTTTGAAAGTTCTCAAATTGCACTTGCCTAAAGGCTCGTGTAATTTTGAGAACTTTCAAAACATCACTCGTGCCCATAAATCATGAATTGCACTCGCGTTCATATGATTTCCTATACTTATTAAACAACTAGCTAAATATTTATACAGCAAGGCGGCCAAAAGTGTGACCACATTTTATTAATTCACATTCTTTCGTGCGTGTATACTATCCAATCAGAAGTCAAGGATACCTATTCTTCGGCTTTGATTGGGTAGTCTGCACGCACAAAAAAGTGTGAATTTATAATTAAAAGTGGTCACCTTGCTGTAATACTGGGTGCTTACCATTTGTAAGAAAAAACCGGTTGGGGTGACCGTTGCATAATGGTAAGAAATTTTCCAAACTCATCGACCAACCGGAAAAGGTGGCGCTTACCATTACAATATTCTAATTCCGGTCTTTCAGTCAATATGGCAAACTGGGGATTTTAGGGTCGAAATCTAAAATCTCTTGACTAAGAAGAAGACAACATGATGTTCATTGGTGCCGTAAGCTCTATTATGCCAAGAAATTTAAACAAAATTCAAAGATATGAGATCATAGTTCCCACATACCCAAGTGAGTTTTGATTGCGATCGCACGCGTTTATAGTTTCCACGAGTGAGCTTCAAAGTCATATATTTTCCATCTTGTGTAGGGAAGGAAGGTTTCCTACAAGGAATGCAAGAAGCAGGCATCCTATTTCTCCTGAAAAACAAGTGCTGGCGTTTATGTGGTCCATCTGAGTTGAAAAAACAAACGCCACACTCGTATACTTCGTACTGACGCCATGTTGATACAACTAAAACCGCGCGAAGAGAGCCTGGAAACGGAAGAAACTTTCAAATGGAACGGAAATTTCCGACGTTCCGTTCCAACCGGAATAAAAAGACTACCTCAAAACGTACTCCACAATTTCCGAACGGATTTTCCGGAAAATTACTGTTCCATTTGCTTTCCAACCGAAATTACCGGGATTTTTGGTTAAATGGTAAGCACCCACTAGCTACAGGGTGAACGTGTTTTGATCCCACAGTTGACAATTGAAGGGCTGGAAAAAAAATTCGCAAAAAAATTAGGGCCACATAGTAGAACTTTCATTTCCAGTGTTGTCTGCTCCAGTCTCTTTAAAAAAAGGTTTGCAAGGTGTACTTGTGTGGCTTACTGGTCTGTGGAAAGTTGTTGAAACTGTACTCGTTTGCAAAGAATTGAAAGCAAACATTTTAATAATTAAGGTTATCTGAATGCTTACATTTTTAAGAAGCATATACCTAGAGCTACATGTATAAACTGGTGAATTTTTTTGAGATGACGATTTTTAATATTAATTCATTCAGTGTGTGAATGTGCCGAAGTTGATAATTATCATTAATTTTTTATTTCAAGGCTTGAATTTGCCTTGTATAGGGCGATATTTGTTTACGTCAGCGATTTTTGATGTCCTTAATATTACCATAAATTAAAGGAAAATTAAATTTAATCTGACTAATTTAAAGATATGATAAATTGATAGCGACTATGCCATTTAGTAACTGTCGCAAATATGAGAGGAATACGTTAAGTATTGAACGAGATATATTTCAAACGTCTGTAAATTTGACAATTTTTACTTCATTTGAAGCAGATTTTGAATGGTTTCCTTTCAAACTCGGCACTATAACTCAATTTTGCATCCTCTTCCTGTTATGATATCTATTTTTAAATTGGACGAATTTCTAAATTTGAGATGTAAACAATGACATCACGATGAATTCGCCTATATTGGAATGAAATTGAAAATGCTGTAATAAATTTACATGTTATACAAATGTACTTATTGTAATGTGTACGTAGCTTTTCTGCATGAAGCTTACTTAATTTACTTGTTGTTCTTGTTGTTGTTTGTGGAAGCCTGGGTTGAGGGTGAGCTATTGAGTGTTTATGGTACTGTTTCAGAGACAGGAAATAATTATTTTCTGCAAGGAATTACTTCTCCTTTTAACTTCACATTTGTGTGAACAATATTATTAGCTACCTTTACATCAACCTCGTTCCCAGGGTCTCTCTTCTCAATCGCTTTTGGTGGGAAGAAGAGAGACCCTGGGAACGAGGTTGCCTTTACATGTTTTGTTCTGACTCAAACTTCCACCTCATTGTTCACATTACACTGTTTACATTGTAGTGAAACAACTTGGCAGAAAATGTTCAAAAGAAGCCATTGTTACAGCACAGGCAAGACTTCCAGAGAGACAAATGACAGAAATCTTAGCCGAGGAGGAAGGTACATGTATAAGCATGGGGAAAAAATGTTGATAATCCATCAAATAAAATTATTTTTGTTTGCAAGTGATTGGTTACCACTGATTTCATTGCGCTACGCTACCTTCGAAGTCAAACGAAGTTGGCAATACACTTCCATCAATCATGCGTAACGATATGACTAGACATGTCTAGATGTTATTATGCAAATTTGTGTCGTGTAACGCAATCGTAGTCAGTTCTGTTTTCGGACGTTTCTCTGTTTGTAGATGACGACAATGGATCCAGAAAAGTTATTTCCTTTGCAAATGGCGGTAGCGAAGTGTAAAAGTAGAAAGCAGTGACCTTTCAGTACATTACAATCGTGCATGCATGATTTTGTCGCACGGCAGGAGAAAAGCCATTTAAGGTATGCATGATTGACAGAAGTGTATTGCCAAGTGAATTTTGATTTCGAAGGTCACGTAGCATTGAAATCAGTGGTAAAACGTATCATGTAACTCAATAAATTATCTTCGAACCACATAGTTTTCCATGAGCCATGCTCTTGTGCTGGCTATTATAGGTTTTAGAACCTCGACCATGGAGGAAATTCCCATCGGGTAGTGAACAGACTCTGCTCAGCCAAGCTCCATAATTTATTATGTTCAATGTTCATACTGTGTTGAAATGGACTCCATCGGGTAAAAGGAATCGCGGCAGACCACTAGGCACACAGAGAAGGGCGATGGAGACAGAAATAAAGGAGACAAGGAAGACCTGGTACCAGATCAACTGGCTTGCCCAAGATTGGGCTGACTGTTTTTGTAGATGCCTTATACTCTAGTGGGAGTGTAAGAGGACCAGAGCAGATGTTCAATTGTGAAATGTCCATTTCAATAATTATGTTTGCAAACATTTAAGTTGAAAATGTGGACAAGTATTTGTACAAAATGTATGCTACATGTATGTTGAATAAAATATACAGTTAGAGGTTTTTCACTTTGTGATCAAACAAGAATCACTTCATATACAGCTGTAGAAACTCTGAATATGAAGCAATGTATGTGTAAGAGCACTTGACTGAAGACATGTTGACAAGCTTAAGTCACTTGTTTGCTGTACATATACAGTTGAACCTCTCTACAACAGTTATATTAACTGGCCATTGTAGAGAGATGGCCATTGTAGGGAGGTTTCTATAAGAGTAAAGTGTATGTATCGGTGCACGGTCGGGACGAAAAATCCTGGCCGTTGTAGAGAGGTGGCTGTTATAGAGAGATGGCCGTTAGTGGAGGTTTGACTGTACCCCCTATGTACTGTATAATTATGTATCAATTAACAGTAATTTATTATCTGCTCACTCTGTTGTGTTTTTGTCCTGTTTTAGTTACTGGTATGATACTGCGAAGTGACGTTTTTGTAGACATCGTAGCTAAGATTGAAATCATTACAACCACGCGTGAACTGTTGCTTGGAGAACCCCCTGAAGTTTGCCATATCCAGGCCTTTGACACTGAAGGTAAGATACAATAATATAATATTACTAGTCATACCTACATGTACTGGTAAAAGTGCCAATGAGTACAACTGCATAGAAGAAGGGTTTTCAATGTTTGTTTTTAAAAGTTGCACTTTAAACAAAGGAATTTTTTGTTAGGGAATGAACATAACATAATTATGTTTTCGTAATCGCCCTTCGAAGCCTGAATGATCCATCAATCCATGAACAACAAGTCAAGTAGTTTCTGATGTTGATTTTTTTTAAAGTTAAATTTACATGTATAATAAATGTGTACTGATTTAGAATAAAATTTAAATTATAGAAAAATGGCGCCCATGTTTTGAATACATACACTGTAGCCTGATGCATGCATACACGAGAGAAAGTTTGGGAGAATTCAAATGTTTTATGTAAACCTGTCATAGGCAAGTTAGGGTAAACTTACATATATTAAATATATTTGTAAGATTGTGGCTCAAGACAATTTCAGCCTTTTTTCTGCAACTACGCCAAAAGCCTGTTTTATCACTCCAATAAGACTAGAAACCACACCAAAGAAGAGCGAAAAGGAGAAAGAAGAGAGGGGAGAGAGAAAAAAGAACTGGCATACCTCGTCTTATTGACTATCGTCTACTTTGGAGAAAAAAACAAAAAGCGTCAAAATGCCAAAATGGTGCAATTTTCTGCAACCGTGTTCTTGCAAATCCAGTTAGATATAGTTGTGAATTCTCTCAAACTTTCTCGAGTGTTTGCATGCACCAGGCGTACATTACCTCATAGCCAACTCGAGCGCTACTATATATAAACAAGAAGTGGCCATTTTCTCTATAATTTCATACGTCAAGGTCCTTCTTGTTGAATCCCTTTCAGGTAATATGTTTTCCAGTTTGGAAGGTCTTGAATTTGTTTGGGAGCTTAAAACAGTGGAAGGTGTTGGGTCAGTTAATGCACAGTCTGTCTTAAGGTAAGACTGGCCTGGAAATCCTGAAAAATCAGGATATAAGTCATGGAAAATAATAACCTGTGATCAGGCGTTCTTTTCATTTCTGCGTGGAGAGAGCAAGAGCGCTAAGAGAGAGGGGAAGAGGAATTTGACTCCCCAAGGTTAGAGGAGGCCTGATCACAGGTTAGGAAAATAATGGAAAATAAGACTTTTGCATGAACAAAATAAATCATATAGTCTCGCACATCCTGCCGCTGTGACCTGTCTGATGCCACAGACTCTAGATCTTTCACCACTCCAACCAGCTTCGCATCCCTCTCCACAACGTCCCTCCTCCGAATGACTATTCAAAGTCATTTGAATAGTACTTTATTATGCATATGAGTCATAGTCTCGTGGAATTGGATATGATATCCCCATGGGTCTCTCCCATTGGTGCAGTGGTATTATATTAAGCGCTCCCTTGAATATCACATTTCGAGGTCTTTCGATGGTAAAACACCACGACTACAGTTCAAAGATTGCGACTCACCCTCCCTCCCTTTACGATCTGTGTTCGGTGCTCCCACTCCGCCAGCGACACTCCGTGTAGTTCATGACTACGCCGGAGTGTTGCTCTCCATATCTTAACCCAAGAACAATGATGGCAGGAAGAATATAGTACTAAAGTGTTAATAATAAAATCGATCTTCAGTGTGATCATACAATATGTAAGTCACTCCAATATTAATGACTGTTACATTACTTTTGGATACTTTGTAGATTTATGCAGTTTGAGTTTTCAAGTTATGAAACCTCGCCAGAAATATATTCTTTGGAAGCAAAGGTACAATTTAATTTGGTTATTTAATTATTTTAAAGGAGTATGTATAATAATCACAAGTGTAAATAGCAGCGATTTCAGTGTGATTTGTTGCCGCGATATCGAGAGGTCTACGTTATCATGGCGACAAATCGCACCCAATCACAGCTAGTTTACATGCATCATGAGCTTGAGCGCAACAAAAGTAGCCTACATGGTGGGGATGGGTAAAAAGAAAACTGTGAGCGAAGCGAGCCGTGCAAAGCCTGGGAGAGAGAGGAAGGGACGACGGAGCCTATAGACATTCCTTTGATGCCGCCATTCCATGCACCAGATTCTGGTGCAAGCTCCAATTGGTCAGATCACTGATTGTTGACAAGTTTGATTGATAACCCAATTTCGCCGATGCAACCTTACACGGGTCATGAAATCATATTTGCAACAAAACGGCAAACTACACAGGCTGATCGCATCTCAAAATTGGAACGAAGCATGCCTGTCTTGGTCCATCTTCTGTTGACTGGTTCTCAGATGATCAGTTCGAACAAATATTGAGCGATTTACTCAGGTATTTATCTCACATTCTACACCTGAAAGAAGAACAAAACTGCTGCTGCAATCAGTAGCAGAAAAACATAACTTGAAAAAAAATAAATTCTCCCTCAGCTAGTGTTGACAAAGAGCTCTGGAAATTGGCCAGAATGACAGATCTGCTTCTAACGCCGTTGATTTCAATTATGGAGGAAGTGGAAGAGATTGACATTTGCCATCGCTTTAGGTGAAGAAGAATCGGAGAAAGAAATTAGCCCTCACGTGGCATGCAGTCTGTTGCAGAAATCGCAAGATAACAGCCCTTCACATGCCAATTTTTGGCTGTATTTGTTCACCGATTGAGATGAGCGAGCCGTTTTCTCCGGCAGTCTTTGCATATTTTAATGTTTTGCTTCGCCGAAGGTGTTATTCCAGCCGGCCAGTGAAGTGCTACAGATCTTAGAAATGCCTGTCATTGTATTAAATTCATTCAAAGCGGGCTTATTGTAGTAGCTTGTTTATACACCGAAACTGCCTCATATTTGCAAATCATACAAGGACTACAATACAAGTCGGAAAATCCTCTCATGACTGTTAGAGTTGATATCCTACTAGTTTTTCAAATGCACGAATTAATATACCATGAGTTTAGTCTTTCAGAAACAGAAGTGTCAGGAGCTCATGGTGTCGGAGAGTTGAAGGAAATAGCTTTTTTCAATACAGGCTATTTAATTAGCGATTCCGATGAACGTACGTGCGTAAGCTATTTACATTCCAATGCATCCAACCAAAGATAATAACATCTTGTTGACAGATCATTGACAGGTTAATTACAAGGGGGCAGAATGGCGGCATCAAAGGAATGTCTATAGGCTCCGTCGTCCCTTCCTCTCTCTCCCAGGCTTCGCGCGGCTCGCTTCGCTTGCAATTTTCTTTTTACCCCATCCCCACCGCAGAGCCTATTCTTAGGCTAGACAAAAGTTGCATTGGAGAGCGTGAAAAAATTGCATCAAAAATCGCCTGTAAACAGGCCTTAACCCATTGACACCCGGGCTTTTCCCAAAAAGCGGCAATCTAACAACCCAGATGCCTATTTCTGGCCATTATCTCAACAGTTTAATGTCAAACTGTCTAAAACTTAGTTTAAAACACGGCAACTAACATCCCCTTCTACGTAGAAGCAACGAATTCAATATTTTTCTCGGGCATGCGCAGAAATCAAAATTTGGACATAGTTTTTGGGTTTGAAAAACCCACCTGACTTTAGGCTTTTCTTTTCCTTTTATTTTTTTTGCCGTTCTTGCTCTCCTTTTTCTCTCCTTTTGTTTTGTGGTTTTGTTGGCCTTTCAGTCGCCTTTGTTCACGTTGAAAAAGTTTTAAATTAAACGTTGGGAAAAGGGAATTTTTTGACAAAGAGTGTCAATGGTAGTGAAGGTCGCGTTTTTGGGTGATTTTGGAGGAAAAAATCCAAGTTGTTTTGTGTGTATCTCTGCTCCAATTTAACGTTTCGTGCTCGTTTAGGCATGGTTTGTTAGACATTTTCCAACTCTATCCGTTGATTATCAAAGACATCCTCTGGCGTAAAAAGTGATGACGTCACAAGTGGTAGAAGTTCGTGGTCTCCTCTTGGCCGGTTATGGCGTATGGGCGTCAATGTGTTAATAATTCACTTCTTTACTTCAACAGGGCTCGCGTGGAAACAACATTGTTGTTGAACCAATTAACACAGGAACAGCAATTGTGAAAGCAACCCTAAAGGACAAAGCTTTTTCTGTAAGTGAAAACTCACAAATGTGTCTCTGTGGGGCATGATGCATCATGATACATGCGTATTATTGTAATAATATTGTAAATGTAGTCAAGTGGGAGACTTCCCTGCTAGCAGAGTCTTGTTTTCCGTTATTTGAACTGAGCGGAGCTGAAAGGAGACTGCTCTGACTCAAAACGATTCCTATTGAGCGTGCTTTAGCGTTACTAAGTGACCAAACAACTTTTGCACATGATCGTATGTCAAATGTGGGCTCAACATTCACCAGTGGCCACATTGAACAGCATGCGCTTTGTCACTGTGGGCTCAGTTACTAGTCAGCAATAATCCCATTAGGCATGCGTACTGAATACTTTGTGACAAAAAACTGGTTTATTTTGTCCACGATCATGGACAGTGGTTACATCAAACATCGTTTCGAGTCAGAGCAGAGTCTCCTTTCAGTTCATGCCTCAAAGTAACGGAAAAGAAGATTCTGCTTTTGTCCCGGCAAACTTAATACTAAATATAATCTTTGTATCTATTAACCTCTATTAAGGGGACAATTCTACTTGTCAGAGGGTGTCTCCATAATGGAGGTTCCACTTTATTTAGGACACAACCTAACACAATAATTATTGTAACTTTCAGAACGTTCCTCCAGCCCAAGTGAAGATTGTAGTACTGGATAACGTGATGTTAATACCAGGACATGATGTGTACATTCTAGTGAACACGTCTGTCACATACAATGTCATCAGACTGCGTCGTGGAAAGGCTGCAGGTTTGTTCCATTCTTACTGTGCCATTCATTGGATCCTTACATGGATTATTATTGTGGCTTTTAACAGACACATTATGTCAACAGACGCTTAGCTTTTATTAACAGCACAACATGTACAGTTTGGCTCCAACCTATCCTTTTTAAGTACAATCACCTGTGTAGGCTATTGCATGCATGTAACCTCCCAAATTAAGAGCAAGCACAACAACAGAGCCGGGGAGGGCTGGGGGAGAGCCCCCCTCCACCCACCCACACACACTTTTCAGCAGGAAACAGTGTAAGAACTCTGTAATTTGATTTTCTCCCCAGTATCCCCTCCCTACAGATGTTGTGCTTTTCACTCCCCCCCCCCCCCCCCTCCCTCCCATGTAAAATTATACTCTGCCATCCCTGAAGTGAGCGTCAAAATGAGCCTCAAAGTTTTTTAACAAAGTCATACTGCAATACAGCTACATGTACAGTACACAGGTGGCTTGCAATTGGACAAAATCTAAAAATTCAGGAAAATCTTTTTGGATTATGTTCTAAGATGTGGGGGGGGGGGGCTTATTTATTTATTTTTTTGGCTGGGGGGAGGCTGGGCTTATTTTTGGGTGTACTTATTTGTGATAGTGTACAGTACATGTTTGTGATTATGATGCTAACTAAACTAATTTGACCTTTAACAAGTTTATTTTCCCCTGTCTAGTTGTACCCATGCCATCTTCACAGTTTGAGTTTAAGCTAAGCAATACCACAGTGGCCCAGCTGGATGTGAAGAAATCTAGTGTATTAGGTGTTACCAAAGGCTACACCAAAGTCACTCTCGTCGACAAAAGTATCATTTTGCTTACAGTAATAATTATTAATATTTCACAATCTGTATTAACATGGTTGCCACAGGTCAGGAAATGGTCAAGGGGAAAAAAATTCTTCAAGATCAGGGAAAAATCAGGAAATTTTATTTTGAGTCAGGGAAAATTGTCATTTTGAAGAAAAGTTGGGAAAAATTGAAATTATAACATCACTGATTTAATACCATCACTGTGATCTCAGCGATGTTTTTGCTTAATGAAGAAGGCGAACTGTCACTGTCAAAGTTAAGTTACACAAAAACTTCATATCCATATAATACAGCCACTTGCTGTTTGCATTGCAATGAGTTATGCGTATGATAGAACATCGGTGGAAAGGACGGCTGCAAGGGGAGGCTGGAAGCCACTACTATATGTGACATTTTGCATTTATTTGGTCATGGAACGTTTATCAGGGAAAAGTCAGGGAATTTTGAAAACTGATGTCTGGCAACCATGGTTAACCGTCTAATGACTTTTAATTTCCATGAGGATTAAATTTCCCACAGTACTAGAAGTCATAGAGCAGTTCAAATTTCAATGTGAACTAAAACAATGATGATTAAATATACATATACTGCACAATAATAATTTCTAACAATATTACGGAATGGCGTGAAGGTTATGGTGTTCATTGTAGTACTAAGTTATAATAAGCTATATTATCGTTTGTCTCACAATAATATTAAGGTAGTCACTTGGATGTAGTCCGCTGTAGACCATCATGCTACAATAACATATGGTGACACATAACCAGTGGACCCCATTGCCTGATAAAGACTGTAGCAGTATGCAGTCAAAATTTCACGATCTACATATTGATTACATCGTGAGACAAATGATAAATGAATATAAAATTAGTTTATTGTTACTGAATCAGAATGCATGCGTTATAATAGTGGTCCCACAATTTCCCCCCTGAATCTTGTAGACAGGGTTTGCACAATTTGCAAATTAATATGGAAAAAGTATGGAATTCTGACTACAGCTTTCAGACTTACACTGTATAACATAATTTTTATATCCATGGTTCTTAACCAAGCTTGAGGCAAGATGGCGGGATATTGGCCATTCTTTTTTGGCATGTTTAAGGACCAAGACAAAGTCGAGGTCCATATATAAACATGCTAAAAAAATTCATTTCATCCTCTTCGCCCCTAGTGAAGCATAAGGCCGCAACTATCCTACGCCATCTATCCCGGTCTTTCGCCATCTTCCCAGCTTCACCCCATGTAAGACCCGTCTCTCTCAGCTAGTTCAGTTTCCACAGTTCTCCGCCATGTTGTTTTTGACCTCCCTGGCTTTCTTTTCCCTGGTAGTGTCCATCTTAGGGCTTTACGTGGTATGCGTTCCTGGGGCATTCTTAGTACGTGGCCGAGCTAAACAAAAACAAGGCCAATATTCCGCCAGCTTGACTGAACACACTTGGTTTATTTATAATAAAGGATTTATTATAAAAAAAATGAATTATTGCGGGAAAATCGCGGGTAATCCCAAGCAGGAAAGTTAGGCCCATCTTACCTGCTCAAGTACCCTGCAATAAGAAGTTAATGTCTGGAAAAAGTCAATTTTGTGGACCCAAGCAATTTTCATGATTGTTACATGTAGAGGTAAACTGAGCCTTGACTTGTTTAGATATGTTACACATTCAAGCAGTCCATCAACCTGTTGCTGGAGTTCACGTCGTGGATGCAGCTTTCTTAGGTTTGTATATTATGTTCACTTCAATTCCCAAGAGGGATCAGCATCCAGTGTTTTCAATAAGACCCGGCTCTGGCAGGTACTCTCTTGCAAATCGCCAGCTATATTTGTTGCCTATAAATAAAGTACTTTTTTCCTAACAAAAATGATGAATGCTTGGGTGTTATTATTTTGCCCCAAATTGCTGGAAATAGTGTTTCTGAGCTTCCCGATTCCAAACATTTTCCCCAGACCCACCTAGGGGAAGGGGCCTTCTGCCCCTTAGCAACAACGCAGGCCGGTGCTCACATGAGACAGCCACTTACTTGATATCTTTTTTAAAGCACTGGCATCTGATAATTTCTTGTTAGATGTGCATCACTTGTCGTGTTAATACAATATAGAAAATGTCTTGGCTTTCAACATAGACGGACCAAAACCACTCTCTGTAATAACAAGGTGTCCATGTTACTATGCCTGAACTCTGCTCAATCAACGGCTTATTTTTCGCTGCCGTCAATCATCTTTGCGTGCCTCTCAGGAAACAGAAGTTCAACCCCACAGGTTCAAAAGGTCACGTTCATGGACTGTGATTGGTAGATTTCAATCCATATTGTTTCTTTTTTCAGGGTCCGTTGGTTGTCGTCGTAATTATGATCGTCGGCAGCGAAAAACGCAGTCGCAAGTTAATATGTTTTGAACTTCAGCGTTTGTGTGTTATTGAAATTATTGTACTTAATTTGTCATTCTTTATTTTTCAGGGTTTAGTATCGTCCCACATCCAGACTGGGTGCTACAAGTTGGAGTTGAATATGACGTCTCTGTTCAGATCTACAGTTATGACAATCACAAAGTCTACATCACAGATGTAAGAATTTTAGATTGCAAGAGTTTACAACTCAGTACTTTTTAGTAACCTAGCTCCCACATCACTATCTTAAATTGAGGTTGGGTTTGTGAGGTATCCTATCCAGGGGTTTTACCCATGATCACCACACAGCCCTTGCATTGAGTACCACTCCTTTACAAAACAAAAAATGTTGTTGGCATAATTGCCGCAACCCTGCTGCCACCAACACATTAGTTTGACAGTGCCAGTTCATGGTAAAAATTAAGGGAGGAGAGCCCGGAGGAGGAAAGAAAGAATCTGGTACCAACATGGTATTGGATGATCTTGTTTTTAAAATATTGATATAAAAAAATAATAATAAACATTGCTGAAGCATCCTTGTCACACTAGAACATGCTAGCCTACAAATTACAGTCGAACCTCCCGTAAGCAGACACCCTCAGGACCAGAAAAAGTGTCCGCTTTAAAGAGGTGTCCTTATGGGAGGTTAAAAATGCAGTGTTTGTATCTGGGAACATGACCAAGTGTCTGCTTACGAGAGGTGTCCACCTATGGGAGATGTCCGTTAGCGGAGGTTAGACTGTATACAACTGTTTTTACAAACAAAACAAAAAAAACAAAAAAAATATAAATAAAAAAATAAATAAATAAAAAAATAAAAAAATAAAAAATAAAAAAAACTGTTTTTACATATTTAAGACTTGTGTGATTTTTTGCATGTTTGTTTTATTTTTATAGAATATACAAATTAAAACCGTCTTTGACGAGTCCTACTTCCAAGTGCTGTGGTCGTCAACGAATGGTTCATTCCATCATGTCAGAACTCTACAGAAAGGGAAGAGCATACTAACTGCTGTGTACACAAGTATCAAGGTAGAGTGATCAACAATGAATTTCTCCTAGCAGTATCCCTACACCGTCATACAGACAGGTGATGAGAATAAAGGAATTCATCAACTGGGGAATATTTGTTGATGTATCACCAAATTCTCAGAACTTATATTAAAAGAATGTATGGTAATATGTAGGGAGAATTGACATGTTGAGACTGGGACTGAAAGGATTAATTTCCATGCTTGTCCTAGCATGAAAACGGGATGGTTATAATTTTAGACGGGTAACTTGTCTGATTTTACCCGTCTACTTTTCCGTCGCTTTAGACGGATTTCTAAGACGAGTTCCCCATCTGTGACAGATAACTCATCTTAGAAATAAGGAAAGGTAACCGCGCCTCAGTTTCAAAGTGAAATTGACAAGTAGTTAGACTCGTCTCGAATTCACACTAGGACGAGAAACCCATCAGATGAGTTTTCCGTCAAGACGAGTTTCCCGTCTCTAGTGTGAAAACGGCCATTATGTTGGAACAGTGCTAAAAAAATAGTATTTTATGAGAAAGGGCCTAGCTCCCACGAGTCTCCTGTAGCTAGAGTGGTAGAGCGTCTGACCAGTGTGCAGAAGTTCATAGGTTCGACTCGTGTTAGGAGAACTCAGAAATTTTTTCCAAATAGTTTGTGTCTGCACTGCCTGAATAATCTTTCTCATTGTGTCGGAATTATTAATAATAGTATTTGGGCCAGGTATTATTTCAATAACTTTTTCTTTGCTATTGCAGATTCTTGGTACAGATGTTATTTATACATTTGACCATCCCATCTCGGGGCAACAAGAAGCAGAGATTTTTGAGCCAGTGGTGGTGAACCCAGAAATAATCCTTTTCCTTGGTATCCAGCTGCACAACAGGATGTGGCCGCCCAGAACCAGTTTCAATATTTATTGGAGGTAACTGAAGTTTTAGACGCACAGAAGATGCTTTTTAACTTTCGCACGTACAAGGAGGGGATGGAAATTTTAAAAAGGGGATTAACTCTGGGATGCATTGATACTTACGATATGTCTTATAATGACATAAACCCAAGGGCCATTGTATAGTCATGGGGGTATGATTTTGGATGTACGTCCGAGGGTTCAACAAGAGGTAATCAATTGATAAGCAAATTAACAATCCAGGTGGTAGTCTTTTGGTTTGTTTGTCTCTCATCTAAGTTGTTCAAACCAGATTTGTTGTTTGTTCAGTGTTTGTTCATGTCCTCAAACCAACCCTAGCTATTGATTTATTCCAATTACCATAAATGGTTTGATTGATCATTGAGATAGTGTGACACAGATCTTAGTTATGGTTACTACAATGTACAATAATTATTAGTAAAACTCTACTGTACACTAATGCAAATGAGACAATCTGATTGGCTGAGCTACTCTACACTATCAGCCATTAGTGTGCAGTGGCTGGAGGTCGTCTACAAAATTGTGGTTTCTCCGAAGTAACGAAGTTTCGGAAGAAGATTTAGAGTTAATACTAGACAATTGTTATGATTTTTACTAAAACAATTAGATTATTTGCTCTCAAAATTAGAATAGAAAGTCAAAATAAGGACTTTGCGTGTCATAAATTAGATGACTATATAGGCCGTGTAGAGATGTGGGAGATGTGGTACGGTGGCCTAATGGTTAGCACATTACACTCCGGATTGAGTGGTCCGGGCACTCTCCAGGGTCATTGTGCTATGTTCTTGGGCAAGACACTTTACTCTCACAGTGCCTCTCTCCACCCAGGAGTATAAATGGGTACCGGTGAACTGTTAGGGCAACCTGACAAAAATGCAGTGGGGTTACCTGGCATTGGACTAGCAACCCACCCAGGGGGAGTAGCAATACTCCTAGTCGGCTTCATGCTATGGAAACAGGGATAAGCTCCAGCAGCGTGGGCCAGTTTGGCCCGAGTGCAGCTGTGCCTTTTTAAGAGTAAACCCTGGCTCCACAGGCTATGAATTATATGTAAAGCAAGTCTTGACAAGTGTCAGACTTGGTTCCAGTCCTCCTGTGTTCTTTGCAGCCATCAGGTGGGAGCGGCATGTATGTATGGACATCGTCAAACACCTCTGTAGCCACAGTAAGCACCAAAGGCATTGTCATGACAACCAGTGCAATGGGACACACCCAGGTTCGTGCAGCGGACATGAAGAATCTTGCAAATTTTGGAACAGTGGAGGTAGGTCTTAAACTTCTAATTTGACCATTTTGTAAAATAATGGTGGCAAGGCTGTGCTCTAAGAAAAATTGCAGGGAGCCCTCCCAACCTTATAAGCTAGGGTGCCCGGCAGTCAAGGTTGGTGGCCCAAAAGAAAATTTAAAAAATTAATTAATTAATAATTGACTGATTGATTGATTGATTAATTAATTAAAATCAATTAATCCACAAACAAAAATATATTTCTAAAATAAAAGAAAGAAAAGAAAGGGCCGGAAAATTTTCCGGGCTCCCTCCTTATAAACAGGTCCGGATAGGCCTTCACTTTGGTTCTTGTGATACTTTGTCATACCTGTAGTAGTATACCAAAGAAAGTTTTTTTAGTTATAAACTGATTGATATAAATAGAAAAACCCTGTCTTTTTTTCCTTCTATCCTTTGGATAATTTTCTTGACTTTCTTTTTAATTAGATTTTTCATGTATACTACATGAAGCATAAGAATTGAGAAGACTTTTTGTGGACACTACATGAAGTGTAAAGCACGTGTTAGATTGTACGACTGGACTCAACGATATTTTGATTCACGGATGGATTTAACAAGCCTGCAAATAATTTTTTTCTATAAACCTGTCATATGTCAGGCCAGGGACAAGGTTTGACCTGACATGCAGCCAGTCTGGTCGGACAAAAAATTTTCCAACACTTAATTTAAAAATTTGAAAGAACAATCTGTTTCAGTATTAATCTCGTACCCAGATGTTCTCGCTCTACGGGAGAGTACATCTGGTAAAGTCGGTTGCATTCTCCACTCTGATTGGATTGAAAGGAAAATTTCAGAGCTCGCGCGCGCTGTGACAATATCAGCACGCGCTAACTGTACGCGTAAGCTTTTGAATTTCTTTTCATATGTACCGAGTTAACTTGGCAATATCTCAGGACAATGGTTAATTCTCAGTAAAATATAGGTTTTTTAAATAGATAGTTATTGTTTCTGGTGATTCAGGGAGTTTGAAGAAGTTTTTGAAAAGAAAATCTTTGTAAATCTGACGCATACAAGTGGCGCGTATGCGTGATACAGCGCGCGCACTTACACCGAGTTGACGATTTCAGTTGTCAACAAATCTTGACCGAGGTCTTTTCCGTGATCTTTTGCGCTGAAATGTAGCGCAGTCTGAGGGGATACAACTCAACAACCTGAGTAGATTATCTACGTTTGTAAACACCGTATCTTATCGCAGACGCGAAGCTTTTCTTGTTAGCCATACTGGCAGCGAGCCCGCCAGATTCACAAAATGTTCAAAAAACATGCGCACGCAGTAAGTCACATTTCTGACACATGATTGCGCCATCAAAACGGATTTTACCAGATGTTCTCTCCCGAGGGTTGAGAAGATCTGGGTACGAGATTATTTCAGTATAATAAAACTACTGTATAAGTCTCTTAGATGCGTTTTGGACGATTCTGAATTATTATTTTTTAAATTTTTTGGGGAAAAAAATAGTCCCCAAATGCAAATTTTTAGTCGCCAGGCTAGGTTGAACGAACAATCTTACCACAAACTCTAAATTAAAACATGTTGAGACTCTCCAGCCGCTATAAACTTTTTAAAACACAATCGCCACATTTCCAGAGACAAAATATATCGGCATACATGACATACGCAATAACGCAGGGCTCGCAATGCATTATAGGGCGACTTAAACACGGCAGCCATTTTCAAGTTTTCTGAAGTCGAGAGATGATATCTTTACAGCAAAACAAAAAGATGGAGCAATATGACTGCACTGAAAGCCAAACAAGACAAGATAAATTGTTTTTGAACTTTAATCTTTGAATTTATAATCTAAATCGTAGAGAAATGTAGTCACAAAGTGGCTACTAAAGCAGAATTTTTAGTCGCCAATATAGCCGGCGATTCGCAAGAGAGTATGTTTGGCATTCTTGAGTGAAAAAATATATTTTTCATATTTCACATCGTAACAGAAGAGCCCGGTCAGCGTGTCCGACCAGACTGAGCGTTCGCCAGTCAAAACCTCAAATTTACCGGACAAATGTCCGATGACCGGCGCTAATTTGCAGGCTTGATTTAAACATTCTGAATTGAGCCATTTTGCCTTGTAAACATCAATACAACACAAGAAAACAAAGAGAGAAAGGGGCTAAACTATAGAATACAAGGCCACTTTACCACAATTATTCATTCAAGTGGCTCGGTGGCTTGCCAGTCAAATAGAACATGTATTACTCAAGTGGCTCGGCGGCTCGCTAGTCAAATAAAACACGTATTACGCAAGTGGCTCGGCGGCTCACCAGTCAAATAAAACACGTATTACTCAAGTGGCTCGGCGGCTCGCTAGTCAAATTGAACAAGTTTCACTCAAGTGGCTCGGCGGAAAAGCAAGCTTAATTACCTGTTTATTCTCACAGAATTTTGATCGATAATGTACCGCTGCCCGGCTTTGAGGCGTCACAACGGTAAGTTATGCAATTTGAAAGTCACGCTTCGTCACGGAGCAAAATTCACCGCTGGCTTTGAGGCGTCACAACAGGTTATACAAATTTGAAGTCACGCTTAGTCATGGCGATTTTTCTTGCATTGGCAATGCGAATTTTTCGCGTCCCTAGCGCGACGTACAAAATCGTATCGCCAGTGCAACCGACAAATCGCTTGTGTAGCCGCCGCTTAACGTTTTCAATGGACTTATAAGATCTGAAAGTCATTACTATTTGAGCTACAAATTCTCCTTATCACAACACAACACTAGTCTATAAGTCTTAACGTGACTGGCGAGCCACCGAGCCACCGAGCTACCGAGCCACTAAAATATATACCTTACTCGTTCTATAAGCCTTAACGCGACTGGCGAGCCACAGAGCCACCGAGCCACTAAAATAACACTGCTCGAAAAGTGGCCCTGTATGTTTTAATAGCTAAAGTTGAAACTGAAAAAAGAGGTTGCCCGGCCGGGTGACTCGGTAAGTTTTCTTGTCGCCCAAAGGTAAATGTTAGTCGCCTCAGGCGACCGGGCGCCGTTAGAGCACAGCCTTGCAGTGGTGTACACTGTAATAAAAACTTGATTAAAAGTCTGATAATGTGTAAGACTATCAAAATGTGATGTTGGGCTTGCAACTTAGAAACTGTGTTGGGCAAAAATGAAGATGAAACAGCACAAAACACTGAATACAGTACAGGTATAGTTCTCCCCTGGCTGAATAAAGCAAAAATAAGTGGAAAATGTTTTTCTCGTAACACCACTGAGGCCTGGGTAAAGTTCATGTAACATGATTCAAAGTTAGTTGTTGTTCTTTTTGCTGATCTTTAGAGTTATTGTTGTGTCGGTCTGGCAATTTGTAGTTTAAGAGGGTATATTCAATAAATTATTATTGATTTTTTACATGTAGAATGATGTATTCCTAATTTTTTGGTCAGGTTTATGTTCTTCAACCAAGGAAGATGGAGTTTATTCCCTCTGTTGTTGAAGCCCAAGTAGGCATTGCTCTCTCACTCCCACTGGCTGTGGCATCTTGTATTTATACAGGTATTGAACACACATTGCAGATCTCCAAAGTGTAATTATTTTTTGTGCTTTTCCTTGTAAACTACATGTACAAAGTATTGAGAAAGATGTTTTTCAGTCGTCAGTGACACAAGCTACTCAGAAAAAAAAAATTCTGAGTTCTCCCAACAGGAGTCGAACCTATGACCTTCTGCACACCGGTTGGATGCTCTATCATTGAGCTAGAGGAGACTCGTGGGAGTTTAGGCCATATCACTACACGTTGAAGGCTCAATTGTGACAAACTTCCCACATACTGCTAGGATTAGTTTTGTCAATATGTGGGATATGAGAAAGATATTATTCTGTCAGTGACACAAGCTACTCGGGGAAAAAAATTCAGAGTTCCCAGGAGTTGAACCTATGACCTTCCGCACACCGGTCGGACGTTCTAAAAAATATACCATCATTTATTTCCATGTGAGATATGTATGGAAAGAAATGACGTACTGTTGGTAAAAGGATGTGTTGCTTGCTGAGACTAGATGTGGTAGTTAGATTTGTTGTTTTAACGATAACATTATTGTTACACCGTAATGTTTTTATTTTTCCTCAGAGTGCCAAGAGTTCCATGTGTTTACCGACTGCCGATCTCTTCCTGTCACATACACATTTTCAGATCCATCAATCTTTAAACTAGTGGAAGGTCGTAGTAAGTCTAAAGAAGATATTGTTTTAGTGATATTTGACAACTGTCCTTCATATGACAGTTTAACTCTTCAAGCCCTCACATCTGTACCTTCATACATGAATTAAGACATTCGATGCATGCTATGATTTGTCGGCCCGATCTGTCAGCACACTCGTAAGGCTAATTTACACGCTACGATTTGTCGGCCCGATTTTTCTTTTATTGGTATAACGCAAGGATGAGAATCGGCCCAATTTATAAAATCTGTGGCGCTCTGCTCAGTCCTTTCCTTAATCAAATCGGGCCGACAAATCGCAGCGTGTAAACTGGCCTTTAGACTGTAGACTGTATTGGCATGCCTTTAATTACTGTTTGTTTCTGTTTATTTCAGGGGATTATGAGATAACTGCTGGTAGCTGTATGTCAGTGAAGCTGCTCGCTCTCCGTCCCGGCTTCACTACTCTGACTGTCACATACCAGTACAAGGAAATCATTCTGAGAGCTGCCGTGACTGTTGGCGCCTACCATCCTCTTAAGGTCAGTCATTCAGCCTTACAGTAGCTTGGAATCTGTCCAGAGAGTTCGTACGGTGGCTCTGAAGAGACACAAAGGTTACTGCCAGTTACCTAGGGAACAGTCCCTGAGGCCTTTACTGACTAAGATCCCTTATAGGGGAAAATTTGGGATAATTTGTTCAGAACCAAAACATTAAGTTTTATATAATTTTGTTCCCAGGGTTTGTACCCCTGAAAGTCCTTGAAATTTGAAGCTTTTGACATTGATTCCTAACTTTATCTCTCGTACAACTGTAACTCTGGCAGTTCCGATGAAATTGTAGTAATGTTTGAAAGTGCAGAGACATTACATGACTGTACATGTAGTACTGGTACAGCGTGTTCTTGAAAATTGGGGTCCTTGAAATATATTGTATAGAATACGCCATTACGGAGTTTGTTTTACCTCTGTTTCAAAACGAGTCCTGGTGCAAAACCTTTCGTGTGAAAATGAGTTTTGATCGCACCTGCACTTGTTTTGAAACAGAGGCAAGAGACAACTCGGAAATGGCCAATTGTTTTTGTTTAATTTCAGGTTCTTGATCCTGTGGACATTGGTGTAGTTTCTTTGTGTTCTACGAAGAATCTCATGTTGGAAGGTGGACCCCTCCCATGGATTGTAGATACATCTGGATACTATGAGGAAGGTAAGACATGTAACTCTGAAATACACTAAAAGTAGCAGCTATATAAAGCGGTTTCAAGTCTAGTGACCTGTCAGGTAAAGCTGCACTCAGGCCAAACTGGCCCACACTGCCAGAGCTTACCCCGGTTTCTGTAGCACGAAGCCGACTAGGAGAACTGCTACTCCCCCTCGATGGGATGCTAGTCCATCGCAGGTTACAACCCCCTCCCCCCATCCATAGCATTTTCGTCATTACAGTTTGCTGGTACCGATTAATTTTATACTCCTGGATGGAGAGAGGCACTGTAATAAGAGTAAAGTGTCTTGTCCAAGAATGCAACACAATGACCCTGGCCAGTACTCAGCGAGTCCAATGTACATACACTAACCATGAGGCCACCGCGTCTCCCACAAGACCCTGGCGAAGAGCAGATCACGTGACCACAAAATTAGCCAATCGCGAGCCAAAGATTAATTCTGGTTTCTGTAGCACAAACTCAAGTGACTTGGAGTACTGAGCTCCACCTGGGTGGGATGCTTACTGTGAGAGTAAAGCATCGCGTGCAGTCCACGAGCTGGACTCGAAAAGGGTACAGTGCATTGCCCGTTCCGAAGTTCAAATGGAGACTGGGCACAAGTTTTTAAATTTAAATTCAATTAAAAATTGGAGCCCATCACAAGAAAGATCACATTAAAATTAGTCAGTTTACCAAGTTTGAGGTTGTTTTGTTAGATTGCAACCATGTAGAAGGCTTTCAAAAATCAGAAAAATTAGAGACTGTATGGATTTGGGGGACGCCATCTCTGAATTAGAGACGTTTGTATGGAATTTGGGCGACCTTTGACAGCTCACAGCCTGGTTGCTATGCAATGTAACATAACCAAACTTGATGAACTTACTAATTTTCATGCAATCTTTCTGGTGATGGGATTAATTTTTTAATATGACGTAATTTGAACAATAGGTAAACTAGTGCCCAGTCCCTTTTTGAACTTCGGAACGGGCAATTATACCATAGATCCAGAGTCCAAAGCACTGGCTCCCCACCCACACCACCACAAAAATGTGCCAGCTCCACGTTCTCATTCAATTTGTCTGTCAGCCCGAAAAAATTAACCTTCAAATTGTCCATCTTTTAACAGTGATTCCAGATCCATTAAAAGCTGAACATATTTCTATTGGTTATTACCACACGGCAGATTATCTTGGTAGGTGAAATATTACATAATTAAAATAAATTTCTGTACATTTTGATTATTGGAAATTCTTTCCAACTGTATGCACTGTACTTACAAATAAATGTCCAGGAAACCAAACTCCGGCTACTTTGCTGGGATACGATTGCTTGCACAACTGTTCCAACCTATACATGTATTCAGGTTTTTATTATTATTTGGAATAAATTCTGATACATTTTGCATAATTACACAAATGTAATGTTTCAGACAGTATAGTAAGCAATTAATGATCAGTGAGATATGAAAACTATGTGCAATCTTCTTGCAGTGGATCACAGTGGATCATATCACTATTTTAACGTCATTTGTCGAAAGCAAGGTGAACAGGTGAGAACAAATAATTATTATCTTAGGTAATGTTTAATCACTAAACATACTGCAAACTTCTAATCAAATCTACATTCCTCAAGTGAAGAAATACATTAATACATTAAACCTGTTTGCACATGTATGTACAAGATTATATTTTCATGATTCATCACAAAAAATTGAAAATTTTAGTCTTGCTTATACATTGTACACATGTCAGGTGACTGACTTACACTGTAATTCTTTTATTAAGGTCCTGACTGTGAAGATTGGAAATAAACCATCGCCAAAGAATCCATACCCAGCAAGCTCCTCTGTACCAATCAGGTTAGCTGTAAATTTGATGATTCATTGAGAGCTTGTCCTTACAGTAGGGCTGTTATTAGTGGTGGGGCAGCTAGGGAGAACCTGGCAGTAGAGGGGACGGGAAGTCTATGGCAGATGGGAGAAGAAGAGAGGGCGAGAACCGGGAGAAATAGGAATTTTTTTGTGCAACGTTAATGGCCGCCCAGCAATTTTTTGTCTAACAAGGTTTTCAAGGATATTGATGATATCACATTGCCAAGCACTGCAAAATATGTTATCCTGGGAAGTTTGAGCGTTTTTAGTTTAACGGTTGCAAAGTTATGGCTGTTTCAAATTTAAGACATTTGTATGGGAAATCAAAACCTGGGTCACAAGCCTCGTTTTCATGTTTGTGCGAAAATTGAAATGCATACAACTTCTTCCAAAAATAGGAATATGGCCTTAAACGTACACATATTGACTCATTTTGACATGATCATTGTTGTTATTGAATTCTTTCTTCAGTCACAGGCATTTCAATTTTCAAAACATTGCTGGGCGGCCATTTATGGAATAGGTGTATATTGCAATAGAAAAAGCACAAAGAAGCAGGAATCACAACGGAAAGGGTGGGAACCAAGAGTACAAAGTACGGGAAGTTTGGATCCCCCTGCCCCTCCTATCCAGGGGAGTAGCAATACTCTTAGAATCAGCTCTGACAGTGTGGGCCACTTTGGTCTGTATGCAGACTCAACCTAACTCTTGTGACTAACAGCAAGAGTTTATTTTCTTGTTTAGATTTGCATGTATGGAACCCGCATCATTGACTATTGTTCCTGATATTAAACTTCCAACTGTGGATGGGCGCCAACTGTCTCCTGAAAATTGTGTTAGCTCAAACAAAGAGGTAAAAAATGCATTCACAAAGTAAAATGGTATACTGTACATGTACCCTGTTGTCAGTAACAGTTAAGTTAAGTTATAATCAGTGCAGAAAACACGGCAGTAGCACTACCCTTTGGTGCTTTATGCTTTTTGCCAACCTGATGTCAGCCACAAGGCTTTTTAAGAAGCTATGTCACAATAATTTAAGTCATTTTTGGGAAGTGCAAAATCACCTTCAAATTGAAGAAAGCCTGAAAATAATAGTTTACTAAGGTAGAAAAACACCAAAGAGGTGATAATAAACCAAACAGGAACAAGGATGGTTGAGGATGGAGAAGATTAAGACGGATTGCAAGCGGCGAACTTGAACAACTTGGCCAATTTTTTCAAGATGCGTTATCTGTGATGTAGAGCTCTTTAAACACAGAGGGCCGATTATTTAAACGAAGTCTAAGTTAGACCTGGTTTAAGGCTAAATCGAGGTTTAGACAAGGCTTCCATAGACCACGGCTAGGCTGAGTCTAAATTGCGTTATTAGAATGTGGATTAGCCGCATTTCACGGAGGCCACGTCTAAACGTGGTTTAACAGGTCTAGCTATTGTTTTTTCTTAAACCGCGCTTTAAAAATTCGAGTTTTTGCTTAGTCGGATTTGCGCACTTTTCTACGCTATAATCGCGCTAATGATAACACATGGAAAATAATTCAAAACTTTTACTTTGCAAAACTTGATGGGCTATCTTTCATCCTGAAGTGCAATTATAGCGTAAATAATGTTAGCCAAAAATTACCTGCTTTCTACAGGGAACTATCAGATTATTTTTATTAATGACTTGCGAAATAAGATACTTATTGGTTTTCATTTTATGGAACAATAAGGACATGCTATTGAAGTAAACTTTTTTTTCTTGAAAACTTAGTATGATGTAAATATCCGCTATTAAAACTTAGCTTGCTTCTTTCCTGAGCCTAAACCGTCGACGGAAAGGGAAATTGTCATTTTCGTATTCTTCTGGCGGATTTAAACTATTCCTCAACTGTCTGATTCTTCGGACTCGGCTTGTTAGCCTATTCCTGTAACGTTCTATACTTCGAACTTCCATCCATGACACAAACCTTCACTAATAAAAACGTTAGACTACGTCTAAACCTACTCATGACCAGGTCTAAGTTGCTATTGTTTGCTAGTCTGTGTTTAGACCCCGCTTAGGCGAGGTTTAAAATAAAGGACGTTTAAATAATCCGGTTCCCCGGTTTAAACCAGGTTTAGACCAAGACTTTCTTAAGCGATGTCTAAACGTCCTTTAAATAATCGGCCCAGACTGTCCACAAATCATTGGCTTATTTCTGGTTTTAGATCCATGTTCGAAACAATCAGCAGTTGAATCTTGCTGTCCACCTGCGTGACTCCCTTGGACGATTGTTTGACAACTTCACGTCACTGACTGTAGTATGGTCGACCAGTGATGGCACGCTGGCAGAATTTGTCGACATGACTAGCTCTGTGAAGATGATGTTTGTCAAGTACAAGGAAGACGAGAACCTTAGACGAGCAATATGTATGTATTTTGTTTCTTTGCTCCTTCTATGCACTATTAATACATTATATTTATCTTGGGATGCAAAATAAATAGATTTTCCAGGGCAAGTTAGAGGCAGTTGGGTGCTAGCCAAACGGCTGTACTTCATTTGCCAATCCATCAGCCAGACAGAAAAAAATCTGCTAGTGCTAATCTATTGGGTGGAACTTCCTTTGCACACTGTTTTTCTCAGTAAGAAGAAAAAGTTACAATGATCTTAAATCATTAAATTAATCATTTCCTAAGCCCCTCTAAGTCATTTTTCATTCACATGTTTAAGAGATGGGAGAGAGCTTATTTGAGAGGAAAGTGCTTATTAGAGAGCAGAGTCCCAGGCAGTGCTTGTTAAGAGTGGAGAGTCTTGATCAAGGGGTGGATATAGGGGGGGGGGGGGGGGGGGGGGGGGGGGGGGGGGGTAGCTAGTCATGCCAATACCTGTCAGGTCAAAATGTTACCGCTTGTAAAGACAACTTTCTTCAAACTTAAATTTGTAGTTTAGCAAACAAAATTAATTTTCATATAATTAACTTCAAATTTGAGTCATTCCCATTCCATCTGTTCTTAATTATGTGTAATCATACTGGCTCAGCAGATTGCTGCAATATGCATGCATGCTGCAATATGCATGCATTGCCAGCCATGAGCCATTATATGGTTCTCTGTCAATTGTTTACCTTGAGAAACCTACAAGGATCACCTACACCTGCGTGCTTTCATTCACTGTTTCTCTCCCAGAAGTTGTTGTCAATCGTAGTTTAAAATTCAGCCATTTGAGCCTCTTCTGTTTTATTTGAACAGCTTATCAGACTGTGAGTTTGAGTGACAGGATGGGCGGGGTTGTCATCCAGGCATCTATTGAAGGATATGAGTGCGACATCCTCAGATGGTGCGGACATGAATTGAAGGTTTGACAATACTAGGACGACTGACACTTTAATAAAGTTTTACATTTACATTACAATGTTATTATTATTATGATCATAATAATAATTATTCCATTCAATTCAATCCTCTGCATTGCAAGTGGCACACAAGGCCTCAATGAGGCCCCAATAATAATTAGCGTTAATATTGATTTCAGTTTTGTAACTTTTCAGTGAAGTTTTCTGTTGTCTGTCAGTTTTGACTTTGAGTACCTTTTCAGTCTGTGGATGAAACCCTTAAGTGTGTGACCATTCAAATGAAAGCTATTGAGCAGTACCTTCAGGTGGTGCTTTTTGTTTTTACAATTTTGCAAAATGAAATTAAAGATTTTTTCTGTAGTTTTGAACTTAGCACTCTTGGGAGTGAAATGGTTAATGGAGTACTTTGTTAATAATTATTGTTGAAGCTATTACATTCCTAAATGAATGAAGCTGCCCTCTTATGGATGTTTAATTGCATTACAATTATTGTCATCATTATCTTTAGGACCCAGCAAAGTTCAATTTCCGTGGACATCTGAAGTTGTTGTTAGTGCCTGAGAGAAAACTCATTCCACCAAAGGCATCGATTCTGAATCACCTTGATAATCAGGTACAGGCTTTATCACTCTGTTTGGAAATTCATCTGCTGATTATTGCCATCATTCATCACTCAAGAAACCTTTGTGGGGTTTCTGGGTGCTTATTGTTTACCATAATGATTCGATTTAGCACCGTCCTTCCAATAAGCGCCCCTCCTCTTTCTAATAAGTGCCCCTCCCCTTTCTAATAAGTGCCCCGTCCCTTTCTAATAAGTGCTACCCCTTGAGTGTCATTTTGTTAATAAGAGCCCCTATTCCAATAAGCTCCCCTATTCCAATAAGCGCCCCTTCCAATAAGCACCCTATTGCATAAGAGCCCTGTTCCAATAAGCGCCCCCTATTCCATTTTAATAAGTGCCCCATTCATCATGCATGGCATTGAAGATATTGACAGTTTGCCATTGGAATAGACAAGTGAATGCTACTCTGACTATGCAAACCCGTATTGTTACAGTTGTTGTTCATTAAAGTGCTTTTTCACACTCCAATGTTTATGTAAAAAAAAGCACCTCATCCCTAATAAGCGCCCCCTCTCCAATAAGCGCCCTCCCTTGAGCTAGCTACCAAAAGTAAATTAGCACGGTAAATTGAATCATTACGGTAAGATACTAGGAAAATATTACGGTATTAAAGATACTAAGAAAATATTTAACATTCTTGTAGGTTGTTTTCCACATTGATGGAGGCTCGGGTCACTTTGCTGTTAAAGGAAGCAGCAATTCAATTGCCAAGGTCAATTATCAAGGCAAGAGTGACTTAGTGGTGAGTTACTTAACAACATGCAAACTTCTCCGACCAGCCTTTTTATTTTGTCAATAGGCCTTTGCAGGTAGGGTCATGTGCAGTGGTAGATCTAGGGGAGGGAGTATTTTTTCGGGCCCCCACCTTATAAGCAGGTCTGGATCCGCCACTGATGTGACCAGTTTTTCATAGCTGCAAAGGGACTATTCCTCAATACATGTATCTTCTCTAGCATTGAATGTTAGTTAGCGATCAAGAGCATGGCGAAAAGAGAGGAAGAGTAATATTAATATTATGTCAGATCTCCTTCTCCATCTCCCTTGCAGTTGGGGAACAAGTGTCATTTTTGGCAAATCTTCATCGAAGCACTCAGAGTTTCTGATCCTTAATACCGGGTATCCAATCAAGAAACAGTGCAAGCACTCATGAGAGCATAGCGCAATGAGGATATGTCATCGAGGCACTTGAATAATTTCTGATTCTTAATACTGGATATCCAATCAAGAAACAGTGCGAGCACTCGTGAGAGCATAGTGCAATGAAGATACATCATGTTACTTTAAAACAACTTTAGGACGAAAAACTGCTGGCTCAGTCCCATCTCGGAGGTGGGATTTGTCCCTCAACTTGTACTTGTTTCCCCGGCTGCTTAGTCAAAACTTCCATTTCCGTCCATATTCTCTGCAGGTTATACCGAGGACTGAAGGACTTTACACTGTGATGGTGCATGACCTTTGCCTGGATTCCACTGGACCAGCTATTGTAAATGTGCAAATATCAGACGTGTATGGAGTGGATGTGGCTGTTGTCAACAAGGTGAAGGAGTAGAGGATAACAAGAAGCTCCTTTACATTTTCATTGGCCTTAACTTTTCATCTGTATGTTAGTTTAGAGAATGAAGGCATGATAAGGGAAGAGGAGGATTAATAATTATGTCAAATCTCCGTCCACTGAAAGGCTATCATGAGATTAACACCAGATGACAACACAAAATACAATCAACATGTAATTTCATTTTCATATATTTGCACATCACCAGATCCCTATGTGGGGAATAGGGTAGGGAAATATTACTCTTTTCAAACTGATCTATCTGTCCCACCACTATTTTTTGCCCAAGATCTTAGACCCATCTGTTGCCGTTCCCTCTCCACTGTACACCTCCATGTTTCTCTCAGTCCGCCCCTCCTGCTTTCTGATGCCTGGTTGTGCTCAGTGGGTAATATATCTGCATGCCGTGCATTATTCTACATCTCTATTAATTTCTGTAACTTCAGGATATGATTATGACATGCTAAGCTTTATACCCTTAGCTTACTGGATCAACCTGTTGGGGATGTTTATTGTTTTTCAACTTTTTTTCCTTCTCATCAGATTGAGATCTACTCATCAGAGACTCTAAGACTGCAGCTGCTGGATATGTTTGGTTCACCACTGTTATTCAAAAACCTCAAATTTCTCACATTAACCCCGCACTTCACTCCAGATATTCTAAACATCAGGTAAAGGGAAGACATATGATTTGCGAGTTAACCCTCCAAATCCCAAGCTTAAATTGTCAGTTGTAGTGTAGCAGCTGAGCTCTCGTAAGCTACTAATTTCATTGGCCCTTGGTGTGTAGCCGACCCTGAAAAGGTTATCAGTAACCTTAAGTCAATATAGTATTTGTGATGAGCAGGGGAGCATCTGTGCCCCCCCCCCCCCCCCCCCCCCCCCCCCAGAGAGGGGTCTGCACATTGCACATGTAAAATCACCTGTTTTGTTGTTATTATGTTTAGACGAGACACTGAGCTTGAAGATGAGATCAAAGTCAAACCAGGACACAGCCTTCTTCACTGTCAGGGGCCTGTCTCTTGGTACTGCAAGCCTCACATTTACAGCATCCACTACTGGAAAGGGGAGCGCCACAAGCGAACCTAAGGACATTCAGGTATGTAATTGTTGCCACAGGTACCGGGTAACTAGTTGCTCATCAATCAAACATGCTATGTGCCTGATGTTGTTTATTTACTAGTCTGAAGTTCACAAAAGATCAGCCATCCAGTCTGAGCATTTTCACTTTCCTTTTTCTCAGATGTTTGCAAATGCATGTGGCTCAGATGATCACTTTATATAAAACAAATTGGCAGTCTTTATCCAAAACAATTTTGCAACACAAAAGAACCACAGCCTTCTGGCAGTGACCCACCTTCAGTACAAGCAATGTGATCAGCTTTAGTATGATATTCCAAAAATGTTAGAGCCACTATTTTAGGGTTTATCAGCTCAAAATGAGACCACAACTACTAAAAGGGTTGCAGCCAGTAGTCATTGGAAGGTTGCCAAGCACTGGTCAAAAAGTAGTTTGGTGCACCTTTTTTCACTAAAATTGTCCATAATTAATTTATTTGTGATTTGTTTTCTTTAATAGGTTTTTGCACCCTTGCGGCTAGACCCAAGAGTTGTTGTGCTGATTCGAGGGGCTTCATTTCAGGTATAATTTATTGTATGCTGGTTGCACCTTAAACCCTGCTATATATGATATATGTCAATTTCTTTTCTTTTTATATTAATATTAGTAAATTCCGACTTATTTGTATATACTAGTTCTAAATTTATAAATGTAATTTTTACAAATGTAAATTCCTAATTTTTAGTATAGTAGGTTCCACATCAGCCCTTTGGCTGCCTTTTTACCAACCTACTCATCAAATAAAGTATGTATGTAATAATTATTATTTCTTATTGTCAAGTTGAAAGTGAACAAGAAAATTTAGTAAATTTCGTGTGACCAAATTCTTTAAATGCACCTGGCTATGTCATGTAGAGGACAGTAAACTGCAAAATAATAATGTAGTTTACCAAGGCAAATCCCTCCCCCACCCCTCTTCGGGAGGATTCGGGGCAAGCTGACAAAATGCCTATGAGCAATGGACCAGCATCTTCATGCTACAGAAACTGGAATTAAGTGCTGGCACCAATGAGCCAAGATCCCTTGCCTTACAGTAACGGAACACATAGGGGTGAGATATATTATAAATTATTCATTTCATTTCTTGATACAGGTGCGGAGTACAGGTGGGCCCAGTCCTCAGGCGGCGACAATCTTCAATATCGCCAACCAAACAGTGGCAACTGTTAGTAGTGTGGGCTGGTTGAGGCACAGCAGCTTGGCACGACAAATCTTACTGGTCAAGTGCAGGCTGCTGATCCAGTCAAGGGCCAGACAGTGCTGCATTCCAAGGTAACTCTGCCCATGTTCTACCAAATTTATATACCCCTTATCAATCAAGTTTGAGGTCCGTTCGGTAAAATACAGACCAACTTTTTTCCTGCTCGATTTATGGCCCGCATGCTTTGCACTGACTTGGTCCTTAAAATCGAGAGGGAAAAACGAGCATCTGTATTTTACCGAACGGACCAAGAAAACGAGGCCAATAAGATGTTTATTATATCTCTCACTCTGGAGAAAGGAAAGCATTTCAAGTCTAGCGCGCATACTCTCAAATGTCAAGGGTCGTACTGTAGAATACGGCCTGCAAATTGACCAATCACAGTTCGCATACTATCTGAGAGATAATTTATTTTATTTTATTGTGATTGCCCTACTGCGTTGTTAGAAGGGTAAACATGTGAGTCGTTAGTGAAAATGAATAAAAAACTGTTTCCAGCTATGTAGGGACCAAGAAATGTAGTCCAGGGACTATTCTAGTGCAGAGCGTGGGTTTACGGTATGCCATTTTTGTAACACATTTTGATTCAGATGGCAACGAGTGTCCACTTTTTATGTTAGTGTGAAACAACAACAAGGGGTTTTTGAAACTATTAGGTTTCTCATACAGACATCTTTAAGACCTAGTCAGGACCACTGGCACATGCAAGCTATTGTCTGTTAGCTGGAAGTTTGACTGCGACTCTAATTTTGGAAAAATAATCTGATTTTAGAGTTAGTTTTTGTCTATAACATTTTGTTTTATTATTGTCTGTAGGATGTTATCATTATACATGTTGTACAACTGAAAGGAGTTAAGATCAATGTTGCCTCCACTAATCTTGTCACTGGACGAAGGTACGCATAATTATACAGTCCAACTCTCTCGCAAGCGACCACCCTTGGTGCACAAAAAAATGGTCACTTACGGGAAAACTCAACAAAATAAGCCCAAAGTAATTTGATTAACTAATAATATTATTATATAAAGTTATTGCGTTATCAGCTAAAATCAGACAAATAGACATTACGACACTTTTGTTAAAACTAATTTATTCTTGGTTTTTGCAACTACATTTTGAAGTTAAACTCATCTGTCTGACCTGAATTGAATTGACTTGGGATTTTCATCAATTGTCGTGAGCTGTTCTGTTAAAGTGGTGCTGGTCGGTGTCCCTGTGTTGTTCTTGGGCATTAGACACTTTACTCTCACAGTGCCTCTCTCCACCTAGGAGTATAAATGGGTACCGGAAACCTGACAAAATGCTGGGGGTAACCTGTTAAGGACTTGCATCCCATTCAGGGGAGCTTTACTCCTAGTCAGCTTCATGCTACGGAATCTGGGATAAGCTCCAGCAGTGTGGGCCAGTTTGGCCTAAGTATGGCTTTGCTTTCCTACCTATATAGTCAGTCATAACATGATCAACTTGAAAATTCAAGATGTTTTAAAAGAAATTTACCAGGGTTTGGTTTCTTTGGCAACCACTATTACCAATACATTTTTAGGCAATTAGCGTGGTTACGAAGCAGTTACAATGGCCAATCACAACAAATGTAAACAACAAAATGACCCACCACTTTATTGCTTCTCTTGACATTTTTTCCTGTTGTTAATCTAACAGATCAGCATGTATGCGACTGGTTTAAATGATGAAACGCCATTCACCTTTGCCAATGCTATACCTGGTTTGAAGTTCTTCTGGAGCTCAACTAATCCAGATGTGTGCCAAGTCAAGTCTGTGTATGCTCTGGTGAGTTTTGTAATGTCAATCTTGCATTCTATCCTGTGAAGCACCAGGGGGGAGGGGTGGAGGGGGGGGGGGACTCTCATACAAATAAAAGTGATGGGGGTGATCGTTGGAAATTTTGAAAGCAACCCTTAAAAGTCTCGTTTTGTGGGCGTGGCTCAAATCCCCCCCCCCCCCCCCCCCCCTAACAAGTACCATTTTTAAAACGACAAGTAGTTCTTTTAATATGTATGTTTTCCCTCTCGATACCCTAAAAGGTACCGGAATATCTCTAACGGTGGTGATTTTAGATTTAGACACCCTAAGCGGCACCAAAGCATGAATTTTAACCCCTAAAAGGTACAACAATAATCCCCATCACTTTTATTAATTCTCAACCTTTTGGCTCCTAATGCGAGCATTCTACTGACTGCTTTTCATTGCTAAAACACAAATAATAGCCAAGTTGATATTATTCATAATGTGAGTCAGTTAAGATTTTGTTGGCTGGACAGCCGAATATTGTGACCTATTTTTGAGTTCCAAGATATGGACATTTGTGCAATGTGGTTGTAATGTATGAGCTGATTGAGAGTTTGAACTGTCAACAACTCTCATCCCCATTTGGGTGTGCCATAATTTTAGGGACCACTTGCCAGTCTAACTGCCTAGTACATTGTAAGCTGAAAGTGTAAAGAAGTGCAGACTCACTGAACTGATTTATTTCTGTTGCATCTGTAGAGTGGGGTGGCTGTAGAAAGTGAGAATGACTTTCGTGTAGACATACATTGCGTCAATCCTGGACAGACGACAGTCCGCCTCAGTGTGGAGATAACTGACCACAGGTATCAGCAGGCTCACTTGGAAGCCCTGTTACGAGATGATGTCACATTTGAGGTAAGAAAAACAATACATGTATTTGATATTGTTGTGGCATTGGTTAAATAAGGGTGTGGTAAAGTCTGCATTGATTTGGTTTTTGTAAAGCCATACTTCCTCAGCAACACTCCTAGTCGACTTCATGCTATGGAAACTGGGATAAGCTCCAGCAGTGTGGGCCAGTTTGGCCCAAGTTGGCCTCAAGTTCATACAGTGGAACCCCGATTTAACGAAGTGCCAGGGACTGGGGAAATTGGTTCGTTAAATCGGGGTTTCGTTAAATCGAGAACCCAGATATAACGAATTTGTTGAAAACTAACCAAAAACTTGGTTAAATCGGGTTATAGTTAATAATTAATTTGCAGTAATGTTAAAAAGACAAAGAAGATAAGCTGATTAGATGGCCACGACAGTACTATTTTTAGCAACATGTATGACTGTAATGGATTGCTGACAACTTTCTTAGAGAATTAAAATATTTTACTGTAGTCGATTATTTATTTTCTGCGGCGTGATGACATTTATTCGTTAAATCAGGGTTCACTGTAGTCTGCTTATGTAAAGTTTTCTTGTATGTTGTGTTTGTTACCAGGTCTATGAAAGGCTTGAGTTGATCTTCCCTGCAGATGGATTTCTGCTTTTGCCTCACAATGTGAACACAAAAATTAAAACCAACAGGTATGTCAACATCTTAATACATGTTAACCGGTAAAGCTTCCAACTTCCAACTTAGTGTAGGGTACTGTCTCACAGTACAAGTTCTTTGACTAAATAATTGAAATTTCTGCAGGGATGGCTCGGCAAGGATAACGTATGAGCTTATAACCGATTGTTCTCAGCGCAATATGGCTTCCAGCGGTGCCTCTGTTGTGACTGTCAATAGAATCGGTCAGGTGTCCACAACATCCTTGTCTGGGACAGCTGTTGTGCTGGTGACTGTCCATGAAGAGTTTGGGATCAATCAAACTGTGGTAGTACATGTGGAGGTAAAAATGACTGATTCTTATTCTAATTCTCCCATCCTTGATTTTGATTCTATTCTCCCATACTTGATTCTAATTTTTCATTCTGATTCTGATTCTAATTTTCCATCTTTGATTCTAATTCTCCCATCCTTGTTTCTTATTCTAATTTCCCCATCTTGAAGTAGAGTGATGCCCCATTCAAGTGATGGTTATATAGTTAATAAATTTTATCCGCTGGATGAGGACTTAGTCACTCCATAACCATTTTCAGGTCAAAGCCGTTTCGTCGCTGTCCATCACTTGTCAGTCCCCTGTCAGAGCAAATTCCGACAAGTTTCAGACATTTCCCCTGGGTATGAACGTGTTATTTGCTGTGATGCTACATGACAATATTGGCCGAACGTTTGCTGTGGCCAGTATTCCACTCAAATACAGGCTAAACAGGTAAGTACTATTGTAATCAGTGCATAATCAATACAAATAGCTAACTAACACCGCCTTTGGAGGGAATTTGGGCTCCTGAAAAGGGTTTGGTGTATACCCTATTTGGGTGGGATCTTCTGTCTAAAAGTAAGAATTCTATGTGGTGCGTTGTCAAATAGAAATCAAAAGTTTGTAAGCACGATGATAATATGAATTAAAAGTGATCACTTCAAACGTTATTAAAGGTAGGTGAAAGCTCTCTGAACATACTGGGGCAGTTATGAAAGACAAAACAAGAAAGTCTTCTATCTATCATTCTTTGCGCTTGTTGGAGGCGATAGGCTTATTATAAGAATTTGTGTATTTGATGTGGCAGAGGGAGAAAAGGGGCTTATCATGTCATTTACAGTATTTTAATAAGTGCAGTACAATTTGTCAAACGTTTGATCAAACAATATAAGAAGGGAAAGTATAAGGACGTTCACAAATGACTTTTTTGAACCCTTTTTGCGATAAGTGTTTGTTATCCAATTTCTCCTGAAACTGTTGATACAATAATATGTGTGAAGACCAGCAGAGAGAATTTGTATGTTGACATAAATTTCTTCTTCCTGATAGATTTGATGCTGTTCATGTTGTCCCTGGACCTGAAAATGGAACATTCTATGCTCGAGCAATGAACTTAGGGGAAGCTATTCTCAAGGTTTGTAGCCAATTGGATTGCGACATTTTATTTCTTTATTTGTCTGTTTTTTCGTTCTTTTTTTTTCTTCACATAAAACCCTTGCTTTTACTACTTTTGCTTTTCCTTAGGTGTGGGATCCGAGTGCTGTGAACATAGCAGACTACATACGCATAAGAATCGGTCATGGTTTGACTCCAACAAAAGCCACACTGTTACTAGGCATGGTTCAACAGTTCAGCACAAGTGTTATATCTGAAGGTATTTATACAAGCTAAACAAAAAATTGTGCGTCTTAAATGTCTCTGCAACCTGTCACCTAGTGTGTACTGCATCGGTGACAGTGATAATTTACATCATTTTGTCGCTGCGACCTGACGTACGAATTCAAACCAGTTTGAATTTGTACGTCAGGTCACAGCGACAAGGATTTTTCATTAAAACGGGCATGTCACACAAAGGGAATTGTCGCTGCGACCTGTCCCCACGTCATGTCGCTGCGACCTGTCGCCTAGTGTGTTCCCGACCTTAAAGGAGCTATGCTACGATATTTCAAGTCACTTTTACAATGTACAAAATTACCTTGAAATGGAAGGAAATCTCCAAATAACATATAACTAAGGTAGAAATACACCAAACAGGTGATAATAAACCAAAAAGGAACAAGGATGGTTAAGGATGGAGAAGATTGAGATGGATTGCTAATGACAAACTTGAAAAATTTAGGCTAAATTTTTCAAGATCCACAAACCATGACCAGATCAAACAAAACAGTAGTAGACGAGAGTTCAAACTCTCGCACTTGTTTGACTGCCAACTGTGCCATGTGCTCTCAATCTAATTTGAACCTGATGAAATTTTCATGAGAGTCGTTAAGAGTTTTGCTCTTTTGACAGGCAGATGATGTCAACTCTCACATACTCTCAGCTCGTTTGATCACACGCTGATGATAATCGATGATAGTTGTAGAAAACTTTGTTTAACTCTCAAGTATTACCGGTAGATTTCTGCAATGTTGATCATCTAATCCGGAGGTCATGCATCCCATCCAGGGGGAGAAGCAATGCTCCTAGTCGGCTTCATGCTAAGAAAACCGGGATAAGCTTCGGTAGTGTGGGCCAGTTTGGCCTGAGTGTAGCTTTACCTTACCATGGAACCCTGACTGACTGTGATGTTTTCGAAGACCTTCCCCTGAGAGTAACACATTTTCCTCTTCACCTGTTCATTCTCTCAAGGTGTCGGTGGTGTTTGGTCTTCGTCCAATGACAGAGTGGTCAGCATCAACTCAACCACTGGGGTTGCCTTGGCAACAGCTGCAGGAACAGCCACCATCTACTACAAGATTCCACAGCTGTACTCTGCACAGATGGAAGTTAAAGTCGAGAGCCTGAGTTATATTCATGTCGCGAGAGATGATTCTTTGGTCATCACCAACATTCCTCGGCAAGATGGTCGGGGCTATGTCATCCCTGTTATCTTTGGACATGATTATTTGTCTCAAGAACTTACATCGAAACAGTCCGGCCTTGAAGATGGAATTTTTCTGTTTGAAGAGCTTGGAGTGAAACGATCAATACCTTTTCAGTGCGTTCTTAACTTTGGCTATGACCTCTTTGGGGATGTTAATTTGAACGATTTGTTTGAAGTGAAGCCCGGTTTCATCAATGGAAACTCAATGTGTTATGTGATTCCAAGAAGTGTAACAGCAGATGTTGTCCAATCCGCGAGCTCCAGCGCAGCTCAACTGAGTCTCGTTGTCAGAGTTTTTGATGAGATTCAGGGTCGCAGCATCTCTTCAGAAGCGATCACCATTCCATTTGTTCCTGCATTTGTGCTGAGTGACACAGAACTGGAGCTGTCTGCTGAGAGAAGAAAAGCACAGATTGTTGTCATGGGTAATGCTAAGCAGTTGGATAGCCTAGAGGTAAAATCGTAATGCGCATCTACTATTTAAACTTCTCACACACCACTGGGAGCCATGTCAAGCCGACCGCCGCAAGCCTGACATTTATTATATGATAACAACTTCACAAAACAAATTCTTACACAGTGTAGAAGTCAAAATACAAAAAACCACTGCGCATCACAAAATCCAGAATCTAACAGGAACCCATAGAGGGACAGACAAAAACTGCTGAAATTCTAAGGGTGGTGGTGGGAAGGTCAGACAATGGCAGACAGCAACAAAAAAACTGCCCGCCTTTCATGTCATGTGACCTTATCCCACCCCAGGCCCCAGCGTTGTGTGAGAAAAACAGTTTCCACTTATTTCGTTCCACTCAGCCAGTGGAAAATCACCCTTATAGGCCATTTCCAAGTTGCCTTTTGCCTCTGTTTCAAAACGAGTCCTGTGCACAACCTTTCACATGAAAATGAGTTCTGCTCACATGTTCATTCTCGTGCAAATCAAACTCATTTGAATGGTTGTGCACCAGGACTCATTTTGAAACAGAGGCAAAAGGCAACTCGGAAATGGCCTATTCCAGCTATGCCCATCCCCCATTGGGCAGAGGGGTCTCAAAGAATCCTGGCTTCATTTCCAGTGATGAGTTCATCAGCAAAGATACGAAATGTGTGGCCAACTAGCTCTAAGGAGGTCAGAATGAGCTGGCACATCCATGGAAAGTTGGTTACTAGAAGAATACTGAGAAGTAGCACTTCTCCGTGTCTTGGTTAGCCTGCATGCAGAGGTCTCCTATTTCCTTGCTTAAGTCACTTTTCTGCGTAAAGCAAGGAAATAGGAGACGTCTGCATGCAGACTATGTCTTTGTTTGCTCTCAATTAACTTCTGGATGAGCCCATAGGCGAAGAGCTTGCCTTCTGTTTGTATTGTACCGTGGGACATTTGAACCACTGTATTGTCCCCACCGTGAGGCATTTTTTCACAAAATGCTAATGCCCGGGGATTGGGCATTGCTGGAATTGACTATTGCATTACTAGCTGCTAAATAAATTGCATAACTTTTTACTTATCAGGTTTTTGAATATTGTTTTTATTTTCTTTGCTGGTCAGGTAAGATCCCAGGACTTGTCGTTAGTAGATTTCACAGAGCCCTCCAGCTCCGATGACAAACAAGCTGAATACGAGGTAGAAGTGGTTGGAAAAAATCCCAAATCATTCAAGAAAGTGTGGGTCGAATTTAAAAGCCATGTAACAGGCCAAAGAGCCTTGGTGTACGTGTCGTACACAGCTCCATTTGGAGGCGCGGTTCCCGTTTTGCTGCCAGGAGCCATTCCAAGCAATGAGCAGTGCCCAACCGTTGCAGGGCCAGCGGACAGAAGCTTTCAAGGATTTTTCCTGGCTTTGCTTGGACAAACAAGTGCATGGATAATTGGACTTTCCTTTTTCATTGGGTTAATCATTCTAGCGTTGATTCTGTGCTGTAGTCCGCGATACAGGGGCACTGGTCCTCATGGCGTCGCAACGCCTGGGTCAAGATCTCAAAACCCTTACGGAGGGACTCCAATCCATGGGAGTCCATATGGGCAGGGTCAATATCATGGGTCAGCTGCGGGTACCTATTCCTCTGGAAGAGGCACTTATCTGTCTTCAGCAACAGGTGCATATTCTCCTGGGGCTGGGGCGTATGGATCCCATGCTGGAGGTGACGACACATCAGCTCGGTCCCTTCCAGAGGAACATGATGACACTCGTCGAGAAATGCTCACAACATACAGGCATACCAAGACTGCCAGCCGTACATATCTCTCTGGGGACACGTCTCAAGCGCCTGGTGCACTCTCAATAGGCCGCATCTCTCCAAACAAATCTCCGGGACTTTTTAGTGTCCATCAATGACGTGTTTATTAACCCTTGACTTCCTTAGTTAGAATACTTGAATGCAAATTTGACAATTTTCTACAATTATTGCTTCTTGTGGCGCATTGGCAAATGAACAGTACCACAAGGAAGTACTTCTCAAGAACTGAATGGTCACACGTTAGGATTCAATCCACGGAGTTAAACACAAGCACATTATTTTGACTCGAGGTCTAACTCTAGGCACCCACTTTGCTTGTCATGTTGCAATTTTGCACTGCACCTTTCAGTTGTGTTTTGGTTTATTTTTCACTGAAGCGGTCGGTGAGACTCGAGCCCTATTCAGAGGAGATCAGACTGAATATCTAGATCCTAAGGAACTGTTAACAGTGACATACAATGACACAAAGAACAATGGATGACGTCCGAGACTTGGTGAACCTCTGTGTTTTTTATGCATGTATAACCTTATCCAAACAATCTAAGGCCCCACCCACACTAATGCGTATTCGAAATGCTCTGTTTTTACCGAAAAACGCATCAAAATCTCTGCTTCCACACTCGTTTTCACAGTGTTTTCCCCATCCACACTACATCACTCGATTACGTTCGAAAATGCTGCAACAGTCATCTACGCATGCAACAAATAGAAGCAAATAGAATGGATCGGAGCTCACGTGATGTGAATGATGTCGGCGTTTTCGAAAGCCTCCGCTTTCGCTGTCCATACTAATAGGATAGGGCTTAGGCTTGATTTCAGCCGCTCCCTCAAGTCCGGTCTTCATTCCTTTGGGGAGGAGCATGGACTAATTTTCCCGAACAGCGGCTGGTAGTTGAGCCTAGATAGGGCTCAGTTCTCAAATGTCTCCTCTCTGGGCAGCGTTTTCAAATGTGAAAAATGATCAGCGTTTTCGATCATTGTACTGTGGATAATAGGTGAAAACACATCGAAACGTATGCGTTTTCAAACGAAAAGCATTAGTGTGGGCGGGCCTAAAAGGGAGTGTGGATAACTTGAAAGTCTTTGTATAGTGCACAAGTAGTAAAACATAAAGCAACATTTTTGTAAACCTCATGAAAAAACAGTAGCCATCGAATCAGAGTGTATAATGTATAACCTTAATATTTAAATGTACTTCTTTTAACCGAGCACGAGGCTTGTTTCGCTCTGTCCGTACCAGAAAGACCGAGGGCAATATTATTCTCCCAGTATGGTCCCGAGCTAGTGAGAGTTAATAAGTTTATTATATGGCTCTCCCCAATATTTAAACTTTGCCAGGCTGTTTCTCACACTTTGCCAGCCGGGTATTAACATCACTCATAATGTCCGTCGGCATTAAGGAAAATCAGGCCCCTGGTGTTAGCCAATCACAGCATGCATTATATCTTTACAAGCTCTATAGCCATAATATATAATAAATAAAATAATTATTATTACCATGATAGCTTGTTACCGTAGAATCCTGGAAGTAGTGATGCCCTGTGGCCCCAAAAGTAACAACGAGTCCGGCAACCATCTAGTATTTATATTGACGATATATTTGGCAAGTGTACGACCCTTGCTACTTTCGGGATGGTAATAACATTACAAGTATTTTTATATTTATTTTAGTTATAAAGGTATTCGCGTTTCAAATATAATGGACCCTTTTCGGGAGAACCCCGTCACGTGACCTTGTCACTACAAAAATGTGGTTCAATTCAATTTTTTATTTGCCCACAATCAAGTATTACAATTTTGTTCTCATCGCTGGTGTGGTTAATACGAAATGGCCAGAAATGGTAAGAGTGCAATGGAAATTGTAATAAATTATTGTAATAAATTGATTGATTGATCGATCGATTGATCAGTAAGGCTGCCAATTTTGAGACCACTGTGAGATGTTATGGCAATTTTTAAAATTTAGAAGGTTTGCATGGGAAAACGTTTGTGGTAGCCTTCTTGGCAGACGTACAAAGGGCAGTGGGGAGTAATGACGCCGTAGTAGGAACCACCATTTTTCTGATCACAAGGTCACGTGACAGGGTTCTGCCAAGGACCTATTGATAATTCATCGTTTGGTGTTTAATGCACATGTAACATGTTTTGTAGCCTAGAACAGCTTCAATTATACGTACAACAGTTTTGATGACTTCTTGTTTTCGTGATTTTTCATTTATGTACCTTACCTCTTATTTATTGCACGTTCACCATAGAGCAGTTTTCAATAATATTTATTAATAATAATTATTGAGTGTCGTGAAATCAAAACCAAAGTAATCTCTGGCCAATCACAACAGACGAAAACAACACAAGGAACCAATCAGAACTTGAAGCAAATACAGGGAACCGGCGCCAAGCGCGGAAAAACCTGTGCAACCAAGTCATGATTGGTTTTAGTTTGGCATCTGATTGGTTAAGAAAGTGGTGAGAGTTTTTCGAACCAATCAGCGAGCATAGTAAAGCAAAACCAAAGCAAATGGATGTCCCTATCAACAGTCAATTCAAAACCACTCTATAGCAATACTGAATGATCTGTTCACAAGACTATTTCGGTTTTTGTTTTGAGGTAGACTGAACTCCTTGAGACATTACAGTAGTCCTTGCAAGGCCCAGTTCTCTCTAGCCACATATATCACACTTGGCATCCAATGAAGACTTGACATGTCTTTCTGTTTTCTCACATCGTTTAAGCCTGGTTCACACTTACGACACAAGCATAAGCGCAAGCAACATATGCAGACGTAGTAACGTGTTGATCATTAGTGCCTTTTGTTAGAACAAATGCTGCTAATGATCAACAAGTTACTGCGTATGTTGCTTATGCTGCTTATGCTTGTGTCACAAATGTGAACTGGATATTATAATTATTATATATTTGTGTAAACTAACTGACAGTTTGATCTGTTCGGATTCTTCAGCTGAATATTTTAAAATTGGCACCAAGCCTCGCTTCCATGCCATATTTTCTCACCAGTCCCCACACACATTCATGACACATGGTACCCAAGCATAAACATACTTTGTTGGGTTTCCTATGGTTTATAATATGGAGCAGAATGGACAGATCATCCCCTCGTTGTCTTAACACTACAATACTGTATATTTTGGGTCTGTTATACCCTCAGCTGGTCTGTAATTTTGTTTTGCCAATTTTGCTTTATGCAAGACAGGGTAACCCTCCCACCCTTCTAGACAGGCTTGTAAACAGGCTGTATGAGCCTGGAACAGGCTAGGTTACAAGGATCTAGTAGGATGTTTGGCTGGCAAGGTCACCCTCCTTCCATGTAAACAAACAGGTCCTTACCATCAATTTCACTGTTACGCGATCATTCATTATTCAATCAAAAATTTCTGTCAATCATACCTTGCATGGGAGTATTCAATTTTACCGTGAGTAAAACACCTTCCATATAAGCAGTGAAATTGAGCGACTCAGCATGAGTGCAAGCAACATATGCATGCAGACGTAATAACATGGTGATCATTAGTGCCTCTTGTAAGAACAAAATAATGCTGCTAATGATCAATGCGCTACTGCGTCTGCATATGTGGCTTGTGCTTGTGTCGCTGGTGACAACCAACCTTCAGGCCCCAGTTGTTCAAAGGGTGGATAACGCTATCCACCGGATAAATCACTATCCGCTGGATAGCATAGTTTGTTTTGTTAACACTTATCTACTGGATGGCGATTTATCCGGTGGATAGCGTTATCCACCCTTTGAACAACCGGGTCCAGAGATTCAGTTGATTTCTCATAGTATAGTTGTCTGTTGGGTGATGACAATGTAGGATTATTGGTGAATGATTAATCAAAACTCCTAAAATCCATTTTTGTGGTCCATTCAACCCGTTTCAGCTTTCTATTGATAGATCAATCAAAATTATGTTAAAAGGGCTTTTGCTGAGAAAACAAGGTTCTTTGCATAATAAAAGATGTTTAAAGCAATCATACATGACATCTTTATTTGTGCAGTTATGATGACTAATGAAAACTCAACCCTATACACCTTGTAAGAATATTGCTATTAAACATTTATATTTTCAACTTACTGTGCACTGTAATCATAATGTCGATTCTAAGATTCTGATTGGCCCTCCTGTGCCAATGTGCGTTAGTGGAAATTAGTAGCCAAAACCATGTGTTATACTTTTAACCCATAATAATATTATGCGAATATTATTACCTACGTAAAATTCACTAATGTTGATTCATAACAGATTGGGTAAACAATAAAACAAGCATCTGTGTAAGAATAAATAAACAAGTTAAATAAACATGCAAATTTTTGTTGCAATGTTTCGGCGCACTCAAGTTGAATATTTGAAATGTTAATTATAAAGAAGCACTTTTTCCAATGTGTTTCATAAAATATAATTTATGCACTAATTTAAAGTGAACTTGGCAAATGTCTCGTGGTAGTTATTTTACTTCTTTCTCATGCTAAATTTACTTGTACAGATGCATTTGCTGTCAAGCATGAAAGGGTATTTTGACCCCTAAAGGCCAATTTAGACCGTACGATTTTGTCACATGTGACTTTTGTAGCACACACTGCTTGCGTCATGCAAACATTGTATACAACTTTCATCTTTTAACATTGTTTGTAGCAACGACATGTCGTAGGGTTTTAAAACATGTTTCAAAATCCTACGACATTTTTCGTGTCATACACGATAATCGTAAGCGAGTTGTAGGTTTGATTTACATGACACAATTCATGTTGTAGGCTTGTCATAAGCATGTCACATGCGACAAAATCGCACCGTCTAAATCGGGCTTAAAATTATTTGCTAATCTCAGTCCAACGCTGCTATTCTAGCTTCCTGGGGCATCAACCAAAAAGCCCCTGCCAATGAATTATGAACTAAACGTTATTTTTGGATTCAAAATGATAAATAAAGACTAAACTTGTGAAATATCTTTAAATATCAAATATATCTTCAAACAGTAAAAATAATAACTCTTAGAATATGATCTGTCTAATATTTTTCCCACACAGTGGCTCTATATACTAATTTATTTTAAAACATTGTCCTTTGTGAAAAGTCTGACTCAGTCAATATTGTACTATAATTCTCAAAGTAAGAACAATCTACAGGGATATGCAGAGAGATGCAGTCCTTGAATATACAGTTTTTTGTCTAATGATCTATCTGAGTGAAATGATAGAGGTTATAGTATACTAAATTGCGATATTTCATATTACATTTGTGCCAACCATATTGGCTGTTGAAATAAAGACTTATTTTGTTCAATGGTTGGCAAATTCAAGCTTGAAATATCCCCCTTGCCAAGCATAATCCTGCCTCTCAACATAAATAATCCCACAGGAATGGGAACTTCAGGTATTTTAAATTTGTAATCAGGTAACTATCAACAAATGGAAATTAAATTATCTTTGCCAATCATCAAATTCTCCCAACTGAAAGGAAAGTCTGGAGACTAGTGAGGAGAAACTCAATGTTGAGTTTGGAGCTTAAATAAGACATTCAAAATAATATTTGGCCTGTAGACAGAAATTTGAGCTACAGCTACTAAATGCCCTCTAAATGAGGGAAGGTGGAAGGTTATTGAAGTTTCAAATTATATTAATTGTGCATTGCTCTGTAGTGTTAAGGCCCGATCAAACAGTCACAACATTTGTCACAACATTCTCACAACATTTGTTGTGACATGTTGTGACCATGCCCAGTCCGATGGCCACAACAACCTCACAACATTTCAAGAACAAATGAAATGTTGTGACGATGTTGAGACAAAGTTTAAATGAATTCAAACTCATCACAACATGTCACAACACCTCACAACATTGTTGTGAGGGGTGGTCCTGAATGGTCACAACATCGGCTCACAACAAATGTTGTTGTGACCGTTTGACCGAGCCTTTACATGTACAACATAGCTGGGCATACAGTACTTCAAGTCAAATGTAAAAAACTCTTAATTCTTGTCAATCATACCCCCCCCTTCCCCACCCCCTAATTCATAACATGTTTTTATCCATTCACTCCCGATGTATTCCTGGGGAGCTTCTCAGTATATCGACAACAAAATCATATTTTAATTTATATGCTTGTTCTATAAAATACCTTGCATTGTTCCTACATTATCATGATTACATTGACTGCATTTCATTTATTGTGTCGTTAGAATTTGTGTTTTTATGGTTGATATATTGAGAAAGAGCCCATAACAGTAACAAGTTTTAAAAATTGAATAATTTTCTATCGCGACAGTACATACATCAGTTAGATTAAAATTATTATTAAAATTAAAAGAAAAAGGCAATTGAATTTTGAAAAACTCTCTACCAGGAGAGTCATGGAGTTTCTAAAATAAATTATACAACCCAGGGGGGCTAGCAGCGAGGCCTGGGACCTAGTATATATGATTGCACATTTTAGAAATTTGGCCGAGCGAGACTAAGTACTGGTTGTTTAAAATAAACATGGCGGACGATGGCTGACATGACGTGTGTTTGTGTTCGTTCAGAAATATTTTGGCGATTCCACGTCCAAACATCTATGGGAACGATTCGGTCGCTGTTTAACTGAACTTTGGTCATTGTGGGACACCATGGATGAAAATTCCACAGCAAACTCCCGTAGAGGTACGTTTCTCGAATGATTGACAGATTTCTTTACTTGTGCGATCATGTATTGCGGAAAAGCGGCAAGATCAAAGGGCGCTGCCTGCCCCCCCCTGATACAACCTTTGAACAAATAAAAATTATTGAGGAGTTGTCAAAAACTCATCCTGCCTGCTTCTACTGGATTTCAAGCCAGATATAACATTTTTGTATGTGTTAATGTTTCGCAGGATAGAGCCACTCAAAACCTACATGTAGTCTCCTCTGCAGCCGTTATCTGGGTCATTACATAATCCTTCTCTCCACTTGTGGCTGCTGAAAACTGAACCACATTGATTTTGTTCACGGAGGTTTATCAAATCACAGTTAAGCCTTTGGAGCATTTATTAGAAATGTTTGGAGCCAAATTCATGCCAGTATGTCACCTTTTGAATTTGGTACACACCCGACATACACAGAGAAATAAAACAGTTTTACAACATGTACTAAAAAAACTCTGCTGATTGAAAGGTAAAATATGATATGAAAAGAATGTTGATAAACTTCATTAGAAGTACAACAGGCATCCCAGTGTAGTTCAAGAATTGAAGTGATCTAGCAGCTTTTAGGCAAATTGTAACTGTCATTTGTTGCCAATACATGTAGGTGTCAAAGTTGCTGCGGTTAAAAAAAGAAAAATAATGTGATTCAGGTTTCAGAAGCTGTTAGTGGGGAGAAGTGTTGCGTGACGACCCAAACAACCACTACAAAATAGATAGCTACTAAAAACACTTTCCTACCATTAATAATAAAATCTCTTTGGATTCCCACCCACCACATACTGTACATACAATTTATGTTTGAATTTTATTCTTCTTCTTCAAGCAACTCTGACTCAGAATCTGACGTTGACGTTTCTGTCTCCGTATCTGTTGCACACTCGTCACTCATCTTGCATTCCAGTACTATCTGGTCAACCTCACTGTCTTCATGTCCAGGGTCATATTCAAGGCCTATCTCGCTGTTTCCACCATTACTGCTGCTGTGCCTTGGATCATCAGGTTGCACAATGAAACAGTAAACTGAACTGCGCTGAAGGTACGCAGTGGTCAAAGTATTTACATTCTTCCAAGTGAGCTGCCATGAATGGTGAATTGGAGTGGACCCACTTCTCGACCGGTGAAAAGGATGTAGAAAAATACCATCTCTGCAAGGAAAGCAGTAATTACATTGTATAGTTACTACATTGTATGTGGGACACGTGGTGGTCCAATGGTTATAGTGTGTTGGACTGTACTCCAGATAGAGCAGTCTGGGTTTGAGCACTGGCCAGGGTCATTGTGTTGTGTTCTTGGGCAAGACACGTATAACTCTAGTGGTGTCTCTCTCCACCTATGTACATGTAGGAGTATAAATGGGTACCAGCGACAAAATTCTGGGGGTAACCTGTGATGGATTGGCATCCCATCCAAGGGGAGTAGCAATACTCCTAGTCAGCTTCAGGGCTCGGTTGTTCGAAGGATGGATAACGCTATCCACCGGATAAATCACTATCCAGTGGATAGCGTAGTTGGTTTTGTTAACACTTATCCACTGTATAGTGATTTATCCGTGGATAGCGTTATCCATGCTTTGAACAACCCCAGGCTACAAAAACCAGGATAAGCTCCGGCAGTGTAGGCGCCAGTTTAGCCTGAGTGTGGCTTTACCACCTACATGTACATGTATTATAGTAACTGTTGTTTTGTCGAAGAGTGAAATGGCTAACCAATCAAATATCATGATGGACAGGGAGGGGGCTACACTCAAGGGCAACAGTGACAGGGATTTCATTGTTGTCAACTCAACAAAAAGAACTAACTTTAATTTTAGATCTTTATTCTTTATTTATTTGCGATTGATTTTACGATAATCGTGCTATGGGTTAATATCACTTAGTGATATTTATTAGTAGTAAATAATAATATTATTATTAATTAATAATGTCATCAATATATTATTAATATAATAATAATAATAATAATATTGATGACATTATTATCCACACCAACCTTTTGTCTTATTTTCCAAGACCAGCTACCATTGTCATAGATCCTCTTTTCCCATTCAAATAGCACCATCCCCTTTGTTTCCAATACATTCCTACAAACCTCCCTCAGTAACTTACAAGTGCGAGAGAAGTTACACAAGCTGAAGCCGTCCAACTGGCGGCAATCTTTTCCAAGATCTCCAAAGGCAAAGTTGTGAGGAGGTCCAAACTAGATTTTTCAAGCATCTGTGTGCAGCCTTGAGGACTTTCTGCCAAGGAACACGCACTTTTTAAGGTTGCAACACTAGTTGAATGTTCACATGGTTTAATACCAAAGCTTCCAAGCTCTTGATTGAAAATCACAGCTCCATTTTGACTGTGGGGAAGGAGCCTATAGCGAACAAAGGTGCAGCCATACTGTGCCAGCGGGCAGCGATGCTCCAACCAACCATTCAGACCTCCCTGGATCTCACTGTGGACATTCTTGAAGTGGCCGCTGTATTCGTCACGACGGAACACCTGGTTGCATGGTATGGAATACATGGGAAACTGTTTCTGGAACTTGGGGAGGGTTTCGACCACAACATTCAGACCCAGGGGCTGGTCAAGGTAAATTGGCAGATGGGTGGGAGGGGGTGGTACACTGTTGTCATGGAAACTGACAGGTGCCACATCTTGTTCGTCACCTTTAATGTTTTCACCGTTGTCCATTTGCAACCGGTGAAGTTCTATGTCCTGTAGATCACCATTCTTATGATCGTTACTTTCGTTTTCAAGTCCTTCGTCTGTCGCAGAAAGCAAATTACACAAATTGTTCTCTTCGTGATCATTTTCAGCTTCGAGTAAATTTTCATTTTCGAACTCTTCGCCAGAAAATTCACCGTCGTCGCGTTGTTTATGTAGCTTGTTCTCTAACGAAGATAATGCTAAAGCCATCGCCATTTTTCTTGATTCCGATTTCACAGCCGGCGGTTGGCAGCCATTGCCATGCTGTTTCGGCGTGTTCGTCACGGACGTTCTCAACATATCCACTTTGGCTTTTCCTTTCCTGCAACGCCTTCGAAAGACTTCCCGAAGCATTCTCTGATCCCTGAAAGCCAACTCTACATCCAAATGACCTTTTACTAAAATCGGATTCGGTTGAAAGAAAGGCACCCAGCTCAAACGCGATTTTGAATAAACTGGGTATCTATTCCACTCCATTGTACAGAAAATCACACTAGCTGGACATCTCTGTAAGTGATTTCTTAGGTTTTCTCTTGTCAGTACAACAGGACATCCATAGCCTGAGTTTATACAAGGAATTCGACATTTTTGGCACACATTCTTATGGTCTTTCATTTTACAGCTGTGAAATTGTGCTTCGCATCCGAACTCACAAAATGACATCTTACAGCCATTTTGGGCGTTACAGTAGAGCCGTACACAATTCTCGCAATGTTCATGCCTTTCAAACTCCATTATCCGTCCAGTGAAGCGTCATGAAAATGCAAAAGAAACATCCACGTACCGGCGAAGGTGATCTTTTGTGCTTCTTAATTTCCTCATGGATATTTATTTACATTCATGAAGATCGCCGCTGTTTTCTTTATTTCACGGCTCTCTCCGAGTGTCTTCGGCTCTCTCCGACGTACACGAAGAAGTATCGATTAGCTACGTCATATGACGTCAGTGCTTGACCAACATGGCGGAAAACGACAGTTCAATAACTTGTCATTTTGTCAATTTCAGATTTTTTCCTCGAGAAAATAGCGTGTTTTTTTCACTTCGAATTCGTTAAGATGACTCTTATGGTTTTCTTTGGATGCGCTTTTATAGCGTTTGGGCCGGCTTTTGCGTTATTTTCTCTCACTGTAGCGAAAGATGCTCAGCAAGTGATCGTGTTGATTGCAAGGTAAGCTCACTCGCTTTTTGGCTATCTAATGTTTCTTTTGAGAAATGTATTTTAAGGTTATTCCTCTATCTCAAACTTCCCGATGTATGATTCCCAAACTCGAGAACTTTCCGCTCATACGTGCTTTCAAAAAGCTTCCTTGCTATAATACCGGCATTTGCAGTAAGCTTATGTTTGTCATGAAATGTACAGGACTGTTAAAAGGGATCACTGTGTGAATAAGGAAAAAACCATATACATGACTAACCACATCTTTTATTTATTTATTAATACAGTCGATGCTCTCGTAAGCGACCACCTTGGGAATAATAATAATAATAAAATTCGAAAAAGTGGTCGTAACTAGAGCTGGTCGCTTACGGGAATGGGCTGTCCTAAGTGACCACGCCCTGAAACAATAGAGGCTGGCCACTTACAAAATGTACGAAAGTGAATGTACTGGTCACGCATCCACAGAGATTGAAAACTTCTCTTATTCAGATGATTACAAATGAGTGATCGCTTACGAGAGGAAAAGACCAGTTGGTAATTCCCAAAAAGTGGTTGCAGTCGCTTACGGATGCCGGGAGCGGTCGCTTATAAGAGCTTTTAATTACAGAGTTTGCGTGACAATTCAAACGGGGTTTCACAATAATGGTCGCAACAAGACCTTCGAATAAGATTTGGCATAAACACTTAATATACACATGATGCCAAAAGTGGTCACTGCTTAGGGTGAAAAGAAATAATTTATTATAATGCAACAATCAAAATATTATTATTCTTCCAGCAGTGCCCATCCCTTCCCCTGGGTAATAATGGGACATTAATTTTGCTCATGTTTGTATGTGACTAGTGTTGTATGTCAGACAAGTCTTCTTGAGCAAATGTCCAAATACATGTATGACAAAGTACATATAACACGGTACAGTGATATCAGTTTTGTATGGATGACAGATATCACAGGCTTCCTAGCCATATTATACATGTATGGGCATTGTGTTCAACGAAGGAGAACACTTCTAATCTGGTGGGTCCCATGCCATGTGATCTTGTGGGTATTCTGTGAACGCAAGCGGAATGATTCAAGCATTTTTCATAGTTCATACAGTAAACACTCGCTTATAAGAACCTACATTGTTACAAGTCAACCTGAATAGGTTCTTATATATCGGGTGTTTAGTGAGAAATCAGGCTGTTTAGGTGCTTAATTAGGTTCTTATAATTCAGGGGTTTAAACTGTTTGCTAGTAACTGTGCAGAATAGTACTTTAATCCCATTATTTCAGTCGTGTCACAGAAACTGCTAAATCATACAAAATCCAGGGAAATTTAATACATTTTCCACAGTTTATTTACAATGTTGAAAGTTCTACTTGTCCTACAATGCTCAGCGCTAAAATATTTTTTGACCCAAATCTTGCAAATAAGAAACCTATTTCAAATGTCACGCTGAATGGGTTCTTATATAATGGGGGTCTAATTTCCAAATTTCAGCCTGTAGGTTCTTAATCCACTAGGTTTTTATAAGCGGGTGTTTACTGTACTGTATGCTCACTTGTCTACAATTTTGGCTCCATTTTGAATTGATTATTTCGGGCCATGCATGCACTGGCATTTAGTACGAGGTGTAACAAAAATTGTGGACGATTTCAGCAAGGATATCAGGAGATTTGTGCCGCAAGAATTGATGAAACTTCGGTTTCACCATGAGGAAAGATATAGTAAAATGCAGGCCTGAAACAGGTTTTGATGAGAAACTCGACCGAAGTAGATCGATCATAGCCCAATGCAACGGTCATCAATAAAGATTATTAAACATTGCCTTCTGAACACACAGGCGATTGTTTATTGTTTTACAGTGAAGATGACGCTACCGTTGCCACTCGACAAAGTTTTTGATTAACTTTTGACATCTTTTTGACAACTTTTTTGACAAAATTAAACGCAATTTCTTAATCTAGGCCTGGTTGTTTGAAAGCTGATTAAAGCTAATCCAGGATTAAAAGTACATGTAAATCAAGGTTTAATTGCTATTGTTTAAAAGTGTCTTTCACTGCTATTGTTTTGTAAACTTTGAGATTATTCAAAGTTGAAACTGAAGGACAGAAAAATAAACAGAAAAACGTCACTGAAAAGTTACAAAACTGAGATTCGCGCTAATCCTGGATTAGCTTAATCGTCCTTTGAACAACTGGGCCCTGGTGATTACTGCTAGTGCACATTTAATCAACTCTACGCTCAGTGGATTAGAACTCAAGCGCAGATACAGGGCAAAATATTACTGTTTTCCAACTGTGCACTTGGGGGGTCTGTGTGCATGGTCCCTGAAAGCCTTTCAGATTTGATTCTATAAAACAACAATTCCTGCGATCTTGAGGCTAACAATCAATTTGTTCGATAGAAAACATTTGTCAGCAGGGTTTTGAAATTAACGGATGTCCTATTGCTCGGGACATGTAAAATTTGGCTTGGGCAACTGAAATCTTCAGGCCAGTTGCCCCAGTGGGCAACAGGCTTCCACCATGCAGGGCAACTGCTGGGACTTTGAAGTGATAATAAAAAAATTCTAATAAATTTGAATCATTGAGAAAGATAAAGAAAAGAGAACCAAGAAAAGTTGTCTTTTGTAGTTAAAGCCACCTGATTTTTCAAGCTCGCTCTGACTGAGATCACGACAGATTGCAACGATTCATCAATTTGACTTACAGTGTACTGATGTCAGTGGTGCACTTCATGAGAGGATGCGCAGAAAGATCTTGAATGCACATGTGTTCAAAATGGCGGGTAAACCGGGAAAATAAGAGAGTATAACTTGAACATGCAGACAAATTTTCAAAGAAAGTAAAACATACCAAAGGTACATGTATACTGCACATTTTTATTTCACTGTCACTAATTTCAGTTCGTTGCCAATATTTGTGGTGGGCAACTACTTTTTGAAACAGGGCAAGCACAATTTTTGGGGACAACTAAAACTTTAATAGCAGTTGCCCAATGAATTGCCTCAGAATTTAATTTCAAACCCAGTCATGTATAACTTGCAACTAATATTTGTAGAATGAGTAGAAATATCGCAGGAGACCAGTTAACCTATTGGTTGTTGATAAATCCCTTTGTTTTGCAGTGCATTTTTCTGGTTATTGTCGCTGCTACTGTCGTCCATCTGGTGGACCGTCGTGTCACCTCTTAAGAAGCATCTGGCATTTGGTATTGCATTCTCTGTCATCTTTCAGGAACTTTTTAGACTGGCTTTCTACAAATTAATGAGGTGAGAAAAAAATTAGCATCAGTTACAACTAATTATTGTGAACACAGGGTGCAAAAACATGATGTTAGTGGGTATCAAAGATCGTATGATTCAGATTGGCCACCAAACTTAAAAGTTTGAATGTAAGTTAGGAGAATGCTCACATCCTTAACCAGAAATGAGTGTGGTTTATTTATCTACAATGACGTATGGTTCAGCCCAGTCAAAATGTTTCTGAGTAGTAGCAAGATGGGTTGAGTAGTAGGCAGAAAAGGCCGAAGGCCTTTGAAGCAAGGGCGTAGGCCCTTGCCTGCTAGGGGGGCCGGGTCTGGACATGCCCCCCCAGAAAATTTTGAAATCTAGACTCAAATGCGTTTTCCTCGATTTTCAGGGGTTAACTCATTGCCATTTTGGACTGTTCTCAGTAAGCAAGAATCAATGTTTTTCTGTTAATAAAGCTGTGAAAAACTTAGTCTTTTGTGTCTTTTATGTTCCTTACATACAAGAATAAATACCACAATTCAGTTAATAAGCAAGAGCATTGACTGCTGACCGTTCACGCAGCTTGGCGTACATTATTTCGCATACACGACGTAGAGGACACCGCTGGTCAATGAGCCTTGAGCAAACACGATCGTCGTTCAAAATGGTGTGCTAATGCGTGTTTACAGTCGTGTTACTTACGGTAAGACGATAACAGAGGTATAAACGGTCAGAAAAGTTACAAAATATTTGGCTAAAAACATTCAGGAGAAAGAGGTATCCATTTTAAAGACTTTACCGGCTCCCGGCTATTATCTACATCCCTGACTTTAGTGTGAAGTAGGTGGCAGATATTTTGTTGTAGGCGGCAAAATCGCCGGCTGCCGGCACATTTTGACTGGGCTGATGGTTATAAGCATGTTTCATTCAGAATTCAGTACAAGCAAAGGAATAGATAATGTAGAGAGGTTAGTGGAGCCTAGCCTCATCGCAGACGTTCTTTGGGCTCGTCACAAGATTGTGTGACGAGCCCAAAGAACGCCTGCGAGGAGGCTAAGTGGAGCCAGGCAACATTCTGGAATGACCTGGAGGAAGTTCCCTGGTATCCATGGCAACCCTACATGTACAACAACAAAAACAAACAAAAAGAGGTTAACTGTACATTTAGTAGCCTGTTCACAGACGTTATTTTTTTTCGTAAGATACTGGCGGCGCGCGCCGCTGAGCGCGGAGCGCGACAGGCGAGCGCGAAGCGCGAAGAAAAAAATAGAACGTCTGTGGACATCTTTGGAGCAAACTGAATTCTCCGTTTCTCCAGAAACGGAAAATTCCCATTGGCTAAAAGGCGATTAAATTGTCATCGCCATGTCAACCGCTCGTCAAGCGGGAATCAGGCGCTTGGCAGCGGTTGTCATCACTTTGCCGCGGCACTTTTCACAAGTCAAATCACATGAACAATCGATCGCGAAGGTGAACATCTTGAGTTGAGTTGCTTCTAGACTGCGAGCATTAATGTTCGCAGCGTTTGGAGCGTTTGGTTGACGAGTGCGTGGAGAAGATCCCCAACATTGTGTCGCTTAAGAAGCCAACAGAAGGACGCTATTGTCAACTTGCTCGAGGAAAAAGATGTTGTCGCCATTCTTCCGACAGGTTTCGGAAAAAGCTTAATTTACCAACTGTTTGCATCTGCAAAAGAGCAGCAAACAGCAGAAAGCACTGTCGTTCTCGTTGCATCGCCTTTGCAGAGCATAATGAACGATCAAATTGAACAGTTGAATGAATTGGGAATTTCAGCCGTGGCCTTGCCAACACGCGCGCGAATCGGGGCGCGAATGAATGTTGTCTTGTATTTTGATCCTTCCAGATGTGATGCAAAATGATACTTAAGCCAATTACACGAGCAATTAAGTCTGGAAGTTTATTGGTTCATTTTAATTAATATATAGAAGGCGGAGGTGATAACGATAAGGTGGTGACATGGAGGAGTGGCCAAAAAAGCGTCTTTTTTCCAAAGATGTCCACAGACGTTCTATTTTTTCTTCGCGCTTCGCGCTCGCCTGTCGCGCTTCGCTCGCGCGCGCGCGGCCAGTATCTTACTAAAAAAAATAAACGTCTGTGAACAGGCTATACATTTAGCCATATTACTGTAAGACAGTTATAATATGTGTTGGTATACAATAATAGTGTAGCTTCATTATGGACTAAATCCTTTTTATCCAGGAAAGCAGATGAAGGTCTTCTGTCAATGATCAATAACCAGTCACCACTAAGGAAGCACAGGATTGCATATGGTTAGAATCACAGTTTACTCACTTTTACTGAATTGAATGGCACAGTTATGCAGTAATTGTGTTAAATTTGTTGTTTCAGTTTCTGGTCTAGGGTATGGTATAATAAGTGGCCTCTTTGCCATGGTGAATGTGCTGGCAGACATTACTGGTCCAGGGTCTTTAGGACTGCAGGGTGACCCTCAAAATTTCCTGATCGTTTCTGGTAAGTTGCATGTTAGCCTGATAGATGTCTCTCTTGAGCTGAGAGATCCATGAGGTGTCTGTGTAGTGTTTGCTCAGTTTTTGAATTTCGGCATGCAAGTAACAACCAAATCAAGCTCTGTTGAGCATCGTCATAAGTATGGAATCACATTGTGCAACAGTGGCTGAATGTGCAATTTTAATCATGCACTGGGGACAAACGTTTTTCAAAATGTTGTATGTCCTGTGCAGGTGATTGTGAAGAACAGCTCCCCTCCACCGACTGTCAGTCAACTGTCAGCCAACAGTCGGCCAACTGTTGGTCAACAGTCGGCCGACAGCAGTGGCCGACTGTTGGCTGACAGTTTTTTTCACGGTGTAAACCATCTGTCGGCCGACAGCTGGCCGACTGTGCATACAGAAGCAAAACTTCGCAACTTCATATATTCACAGTTTAAATACATACACCTTATTCATAATACGCGCGAGATATTTTGCGATTTCCTTATTATTTTTCCGAGCCCCGTAGGTGCGAGGAAAAATGCGAGCAATGAGCAAAATGTCGCTCATATTATATGTTAAACCATCGCTTGCTTGCTTGCTTGCTTGCTTGCTTGCCTCTGCCTGCCTGCCTGCCTGCCTGCCTGCCTGCCTGCCTGCCTGCCTGCCTGCCTGCCTGCCTGCCTGCCTGCCTGCCTGCCTGCCTGCCTGCCTGCCTGCCTGCCTGCCTGCCTGCCTGCCTGCCTGCCTGCCTGCCTGCCTGCCTGCCTGCCTGCCTGCCTGCCTGCCTGCCTGCCTGCCTGCCTGCCTGCCTGCCTGCCTGCCTGCCTGCCTGCCTGCCTGCCTGCCTGCCTGCCTGCCTGCCTGCCTGCCTGCCTGCCTGCCTGCCTGCCTGCTTGCTTGCTTGCTTGCTTGCTTGCTTGCTTGCACACTGACATTCTTCACACTACATAGCAAGGCCATAATCTGATCAGACTACATGTTATAAAATAATGTTTGGCCCTAATTTTATGAATTTTAATAAAAGTAAAATTATTATTAAAAACTTGTATTTTGTAGAACGATTGCAGACTTTGTGAAGTTAATTTATCATTTGTGCCTTTTTCAGCTTTCTTGACATCATGTTTTGTGCTTTTGAACACATTCTGGGGAGTAATATGGTTCAATGCCTGGGATGACAAGAAATGGTTCAATATTTTTCTGGTTGTAGCTAGTCATCTCTTTGTCTCACTGATGGTATGTACAATGTAACAGTACTGTTCTATTTTGTGTATATTTGTAAGAAGTTGAATCATTATTGAATATGCCACTTTACAAACGAGAGGCAATTATCTGGGGTAAGTCACATCTTGCAGTTGCTTGTGGGACTGTTACTGGGGACAAAACGGTGACCATCTTGACTACGCGTCCCCAATAACGGTCCCGCAAGCGACTGTGAGATGCGACTTGCCCCAAATTGCTTCTCATTCCTAAAATTGGCGAATGTTCTTTCAAGGTTTACTTTCAATAACTTAACAAACTCTGCTACATCAACTGTTGCTACAATTTGCATTTGTGAACCATCAGATGTTTGGTTTGTAGGTTGGAGCAGGGCAAAAACTTTCACTTGTCCACCTGTCCGAGATGAGTAGTTCTCAGCCCGGACAACTAGGATTTCCAAAGCACTGAGACATCTGACCGGACAAATATTGAGGGTTTGAGGGGAGGTAGACATGTGATGGACTATAAACATAACAGGCATCTGGGAGGAGTAGCAATACCCATAGTCACTTCATGCAATGTAAACTGGATACATGTAGCCTATGGGCAGACATTTTTAAAAAGGTTCAGAGAATCAGAGACTGCGATTACATGTTAAGTATGTAGATATAAGACCATGGAAAATGCATCCATGTGCAATATACCCGACCTGAGTTGGGTTGTCTCAACCTGTCTCACCGTATGTTTTGTTTAATAATTGCTTGTTTTGTTTCCCTTATCAGACCCTTATGAATGCTAAACACCAGTATGTGGCGCCTGTAGTGTGTGCGTACATCATTATGGTGATTATGGGCGCGGTGGCATTTAAAACCGCAGGAGGAAGTCTCTTCAACATTTACAGACTTACTTCACAGCACACACACCGTGACTACTAACATGAAGCCAATGTTGGACCAGCTAAAAATTAAAACTGTCAAAGTCCGTTTTGTGTTTTGTCAGTCAAGTGACATCGCCGCTTGTTTCTCACAACTTCATCGATCAGGTTTTGCGACTTCGTCAACTTGAAGCAAGTTTTGTACATGATTGGTTTTGCAAGCTCATTTAACCCTTTGATTCTCAACAGTAATAAACATCTAATTTATCCTTATTGTCATCAACTTAAGTACATGTACATGTAGTATTACATTAAAGAAAATTTGTATGGAAACACGATAAGGAGAATTTAATGTTTGAGCTTTGGATGGAAGGGTTAAATGAGGTAGCTTGTTCTCAGTCTAACAGATGCAAATCATTGAAATACAAGACAAGACACGAGACAGACGTAGACGCCAGATGTAGTCAGAATAGTAGTAGACTAAAGGCCCGGTCAAACGGCCACAACATTTGTCACAACATTCTCACAACATTTGTTGTGAGTCGATGTTGTGACCGTTTGAATTCATTTAAACTTTGTTTCAACATCGTCACAACATTTCTTTTGTTCTTGAAATGTTGTGAGGTTGTTGTGGCCGTTTAACCAGGCATGGTCACAACATGCAGACCTGCCAACCCCCCAGAAGGGTAAATCTGGAGATGACTCAAAAAAAATCTGGAGTTCATACAAAAAATAGTGAGATCTTATTATTTTTCCCAGGTCCAAAACTTTTGCCAGCGCTTTGCGCCGTTCGCACCGTTTACATCTTCACCCTTTTCACCTGTCGTTTATCCCAAGCCAGAACACTGAGGTCGGTTTATCATACCTTTATTATTTTGTGCTCTCTGTTGTACGTTGATGTGGCCATCGCTATCATGAACTCGTTTCGCCATTTTTTCAGTACCTGTTCGAGCGGGAAAGACGCTCGCAAAGGATTCCAGGGAAAAAACATGAATAATGGCTACTGACTAAACATCAAGGGATTGTATTGCATTTCTGTTTGCACCTTTGGTCTGAAGTTCAAATTAATACAAATTTGATGTCAAAATAACTTCTAGAAAAAACCCGTGATATACAGCCTCTTTGTCGTGAGATCGTGAGAAAAGGTAAAAAATCGTGAGACTCACGGCGGAATCTTGAGAGTTGGCAGGTCTGCAACATGTCATAACAAATGTTGTGAGAATGTTGTGACAAATGTTGTGACCATTTGACCGGGCCTTAAGTATAGCTCAACTGAGAGGTAGATCTGCCATATAAAAGTGACGGGGGTGACTGTCAGATATTTTGAATAGAACCCCTAAAAGGTACCAGAATCTTGTTTGTGGGCGTGGCTCAAATTCATTTTCCCCCTAGCAGGTACCATTTCTAAAACGTAGTTCTTGTATATTTTTTCCTTCTCAATACTCTAAGAGTTACCGGATTGGCGTAATAACTCTAACAGTGGTCATTTTAGATTTAGACACCCTAAGTGGTTCCAAACTACAAATTTTAACCCCTAAAAGGTATAACGATCACCCCCGTCGCTTAGTGTAAGTGTGTAAGAAAGTAAGTGTAAGAAAATAATTCTGTCACAGTTTTTCCAGCTTTGTGATGTGTGGTTCTCTGTACTTAAATGTTTGTAAAAATTAAGATAAAAACAGTTATTCTATTGTGCTGAACAAAGCCTGTGTTTATTTTGTCCTCAACCCACCCCAACCCCTAGTGTTCTTACAGCCTGTTACTGGCTCAACTCTCACAGTAGCCTGTGTGGCAACCTTGTTCCCAGGGTCTCTCATCTCCCCACCTCTGGGGTCGGGAGATGATGACGTCTATTCAATAATGTTGCAATTTCATGAAAGTGATTGAGAACGTCAGTGAAACTTTAGTCTTGAGACAATGGAAACCAAATCTGTTGTAGCTCTCTTGTGCTTTTTATAATAAACAAAATAACACACGCAACACATGGCCACTGTAGTGTGTTCGAGAATATTTCAGCACAGGTAGCCAAAGCTTTAGAAACGACTGAAAATAAATAAAATGATCCGAAATTATCAAAAATTTATTGTTTTATCATACTTTAATATATTACATTTCCGTGTTAGCTTTGTTCTACGAGCGAAAAATTTTGGGGGTTGAAATTCACGATTTTGGGATTTTTTTGGGTAAGAAAATTTTGGCAAGTGTTTATTGGGGGGAGTTTGATTTTAGCAGGGATTTTTGGGGGTATTCAAAACAATTGGTTCGCGGTAGGAAAAAATAATACACGCACACTTGTGTTGTTACAGTAAAGCGGTTGTTTTAATATTTACAGCTCGCATTTATACATTGCATCTATTCAGCATGGGATTTTGGGGGGTTTAAGTTTGGTTCAGGGGATTTTTTTGGGTTCTGCTTCTAGCCCTAGGGATTTTGGGGTTTTTTAATTTATGCACCCATTCGCACCTCCCCGTCACTTTTTAAAAATCCAGAGAACCCCCCTGGGGAGCCCACGTTGGCCCACAAGTACAAACAGACAAACAACTCGTGCCTAGGCCCCGCCGGCTAAGAGACGCGAAAAGTCGTTCGAGAAAGAATGTGCTGACGGTGAAGAACGTGCGAAGGGAAGGTTTGCAGTTGCAACGTTTATAGTTGAACTATAAAGTTGGACAAGATATTCACTACAATCCGTTGTTTGATGATCAGACCTAAAGCTGACAGGTATGTGTACATACAGTAACTACATGTGTAAGGTTTTACTTCAGATTAATGCTTTCTTCATTGTAAGCTTATATAAGCTTAAGCTTATACCGAAGAAGCTTGGAAGAAAGCACTTTCACTTTCATTTGCGCCAGCAATTTCATATTCAGGGATGTAGATAATAGCCGGGAGCCGGTAAAAATACCCGGCTGTCACGCTGATTTTCCCGGCTGAAAAACCAGTACAGTCTTTTAAAATGGATACCTCTTTCTCCTGAATGTTTTTAGCTAAATATTTTGTAACTTTTCTGACCGTTTGTACCTCTGTTATTGTCTTACTGTAAATAACACGACTGTAAACACGGCATTAGCACGCCATTTTGAACGACGATCGTGTGTTTGCTCAAGGCTCATTGACCAGCGGTGTCTCTACTTCATGTATGCGAAATAATGTACGCCAATTCGCGTTAACGCTTTGCTTATTAACTGAATCGTGGTATTTATTCTTGTATGTATTGTAAGGAACATAAAAGACACATCACAAAGTTTTTCACAGCTTTATTAACAGAAAAAACATTGATTCTTGCTTACTGAGAACAGTCCAAAATGGCAATGAATTAACCCCTGAAAATCGAGGAAAACGCATTTGCGAGAGTCTAGATTTCAAAATTTTCTGGGGGGGCATGCCCCCATACCCCACTAGTAGGATGGTGCCTTCGGCACCATGGGCCTCCGGCCAAGTATTTCCGCCTGTTAGCTATATAATCCCACCTGTCAAAAAATGAATCTACATCCCTGATATTGTGTTGGTTTTTTTTATGGCATGTTTGGATTAAATTGTACACGCCCATAGGAGCAACTATAGAATGCAGGGCCACTTTTCTAGCAGTGTTACTGAAGTGGCTTGGTGGCTCGCCAGTGGCGTTAAGACTTATAGAACGAGTAAGGTATAAGGTTCGATTGCAGAATAATTTTTAACAGCCGCATTTATATTTTCAGCAATGTATCTGATTGTTACATTGTCCACCTAGCAGTAGCTTATTGTCGAGTCGTTCAAAAACTTTCTGTCGCGTTCTGAGAATCACTTCCAACTCCTTGACTCCTTTCTGTATGGAAGCTACAACTGACTCTCTTTATCTTCAAAAAGCTTTTGTTCTTTTATTGTATTAAAGACCATTAATAAAATACAAGAGTGTGTCGATTGTTTGGTGGTTGATTCGATTGAGGATCAAGGAGGTGTAAAGAACAGGGCGGTGGCTGATTGCGTTCGACTGAAAGAAGAACAACCTCGATCCCAGGCTCTCTCTCCTTTTCCTCCCTTGTCGTTGAGGGGAGAGACCCTGGTTGCGGCTGGTCACGTGACTAGGGGGTTACAACAATACCGCAGGGAGGGTGGGTCTTTAACTCTTTGCCGTCTGCCCAAAAAATGTGAAATTTGATCCTATTGTTTGTTTATTTATTTTCTCAACAGTCATTTACAATTATAATATGATTGATGGCAGCGAAAAAACAAAACCGTTGATTGAGCAGAGTTCCCGAGAGTTCGCATGTTATCGAAAGGCGCAGTAATGGGTAAAAGTCAGCATGTTGTCGGAGTACTAGTTCTAGGTTTTGATTGAATAATAAGAGTCTTTCATATTAATTTTTTTTGCCAAAAATGTCACTTGTTACCCAAACTGTATTATTCTTTCCTAAAATTCACAATGCTGACAAAAAGTCCTTGGGACACTTGATAAATACCACTCAATGGCAAAGTCTTTTGAAGTGGAAAGTCATTATACAATTTCCTGATCCTGAACCCCTCCCCTCCCAAGGTTGGAGGGATAAAAATCAACTAATGGAAGTTGAAGACAAAGATCAATATTCTGCAAAAAATTGAAGTGTATCAAGACTGTAGACCAGGATTGTAGGTTATTAACAGTGTTTTTGGTATCATACATTTTTGTATTAATATTATGTCTTCACAGTATAGTTTATGACCTGTAAGTGCATTCTGCTGCCATCTGAATACAGTCAACAGTTATTTTACACTCGCTGTAAGCCTGTTTCTTTAAGGTTAGTTCAGAATTTTGCAGAATGTTTGACCATAATAGACTTCATTTTATTATATGACATAGCATTTTAGAGTGCGAATACGCACCAAAACGAGTGCAAATATGAGACCGTATTACACGGGTCTTAGTCCCCCTGACCGCATGCTACGGAAAACACTGTTGAAAGCCTATATTTTTGGAAAGATATGTCGTATAATATAATATGGCTGGACATTTTTACTCGTCAATGTTTAAAAACTGACTCGTAAAAATACCCAGCCATATTACACAACTTTCCGCTGAATAACCTCTTTATTTATATACATATTTAATACATGTATTATAAATTTAATATTAATGTGAATTTTCCTCAATAAAGTTGTCACAATGATAGTGATTAGTTAGTACATTACATTACTCTAAATTCTCTTTTTATTTTTATTTATCTTTTTCCAGTCCCTCCAGGACGACAGTTCACTAGCTTACAACAACAATTGGAGCAAATTAATAGACTGATTGAAGATGATGGTCTCTGACGAGGAAAAGAGATGGCTGGTTGCTGGAATTGCCATGAACAAAGTAACAGTTCCCGTTTACGGCATTTCATCAATCAAGGAATGGACACTCATTATGCAAACAACACATACTGCAGTGGTCTGACCGCACCCTGTACCCTGAAGACACTGACTTATCACCAGGTCAATACTGATCCTAAGCTCAAAAAATTCAAATTTCAGAATATTAACAACAATCTTGATTTGTATGGCAATCGTAAAAACCGCTACAACTACAACATCAACAGTTCAGTCGATTTGGCCAAGTTATATTTGCCAGATTATCTTGCCAAGTTTTCATCCTTTGATGAGTCGCTGGACATGAGTGCCATCCTTCGCTTGTTGGGATGTACTTATCCTGCACCCATTTTCCACTCCCCAAATCCATTGATGTCTATTCAGACTTCAGCTGATGATGTCAGGGACAATGTCAGGGACAATGTCAGGAACAAGTGGGGCCATTGTAATGTCACTGACTGGACGGAAGTCCTCTTCAATGATTGTTTCTCCAAACTAGAGACGTTGGTGAGAAGTCTGGGACTGACTGGTGGTATGGAGAAGACCATCTTAGATCAACTTTGTGATTGGAAAACAAAAGGTAACTGGAATTTATTTCTGCGTAGGTTTTAATACTTACAGTCAGAATGTATGGTCCGTAGGAAAAATCTTGATTTGCTAAAAACCATTAACGCATAGGTGATCCTGGGTAATGATAACATGGAGCTAATGCACACTGTTGACATTTCAAAATTCTGAGGTGCAAAAAGTGGAAGTTTTGCTTACGATCATCAAATTTCATTTGGTCAGCAAGCAGGGAAAATATACGGGATGAAAGGACTCGTCTAAAACTATGATTTGCCTATCCCCTGAACACACATTGATTTTCACTGAGGAGAAAATCAGCCATGCGAATTGCTGAATTACAAATCAGAGATGAAGCGTATAAGTATAAAAATGCTAAACAAGAGTACATGAAAGATCTCCTTTCATTTTCAATTGTGTAAGATTAACCGTTTCAGGCTCTACATGTAACTCCAGCAAGCCGCCCTCCTTCAACTGAGACATCCCATCCCCTACAAACCCTATTCACACCCCATCCCCTATTCCTATTCACCCCTACACTACCACAACTAAATCCTTACCACCACTATCACACACCATCCCCTACAGACCCCTTTGACTTAAACATCCCATCCCCTACAAACCCTATCAAACCCCATCCCCTATTCCTATTCACCCCTACACTACCACACCTAAACCCTTACCACCACTATCACACACCATCCCCTACAAACCCTTTGGCGTTAACATCCCATCCCCTACAAACCCTATCATATCCCATCCGCTACACTACCACACCTAAACCCTTACCACCACTATCACACACCATCCCCTACAGACCCCTTTGGCTTTAACATCCCATCCCCTACAAACCCTATCAAACCCCATCCCCTATTCCTATTCACCCCTACACTACCACACCTAAACCCTTACCACCACTATCACACACCATCCCCTACAGACCCCTTTAGCTTTAACATCCCATCCCCTACAAACCCTATCACACCACATCCCCTGTTCCTATTCACCCCTACACTACCACACCTAAACCCTTACCACCGCTATCACACACCATCCCCTACAAACCCCTTTTATATCCCATCCCCTGCAAACCCTATCATACCCCATCCCCTATTTCTATTCACCCCTACACTACCACACCTAATCTCCTATCACACCCCATCGCCTACCGGCTACCACACCACACCCCATCGCCTACCGGCTACCACACCACACCCCATCCCCTACCTCACCTATTCCCATCCACCCATACCATACCACGCCTCATCCCTTACTGCCCCTATCATTTCGAAAACAGCTGTCCATGGGGGTGCTACTCCACTGGTAATTTGGAAACCCATAGTAAAGTTTTATTTCTTATATTTTATTGTTCTTTTACATTTATAAATAACAAGTACAACATCCCTTGATAATGATTTATTCACATACCATTCCCTGTCACCCTTGCCACATTCCGTCTCCTACCTACCACACCCCATTCCCCTACCACAACTGATTTGTTATCACCTCTTCCACATCCCATCCTCTGCCACCACACCTCATCCTTTAATGCACCCCTACCACATCCTTCCCCAACCGCCAAAACTCTGCAATCAGCCAGGTGGCAATTATCGATCTCCTAACAAACATGACCTTTGTTTTTGTCAATTCATGGATATTCTGTTTGATTGAAGGTTGCCAGCTGTGTATGGGGCATGCTGTGGATCAAACACTCCTTTCTCTTGTGCAACAAGATGTGAAAGAACTCGTTGATAAGTACATGAAGATTGAAGCAGAGCAGTCAGCCATTCAAGAATCACTGGATCAGCAGAGAACAGAGCAGATTGAAATGCAAAACACTGTAGCCTCCCTTCAAGATCAGCAATCTTCAACAAGAGTTCATCTGGAGGAACATGACGAGCAGCTGGAAGCAGTGATGGAGCTGATGAAAGAGAATAAAGGAATATTGGAAACACTTGTGTCTGTTGAGAAAACCCTGAGTGAAGAATTATTGATTCGAGTTCAAGATGTAGAATCCCACATTTCCCAGACAGATGGGCGAGTTAAACAACTGGAGGAAAATGCCAGAGATCAGAAGATGAAAGATAAAAGAGCAGGTTAGTTTTTAATTTCCATAAACCCATCTCTTAATTCGCTGAGTGCAATTATTGTATTTACTTTTATTGATATCTCAGCTATGCAGCATTTGATACATCACTAGCATCAAGAAAAAGATCTTCCAAAACTTAGTTTCTGTACGAATTTGAGGGCTAGAAACTTCAAAGGGACAAGTCCTTAACATCCTTATTTTCAAGTGTTTTCATACTCAGAATAATTAAACCCTATAATGTATAGTTTAAAAATTGAGCTATGTGTTTTATCAGGTATAAAGACACAAGGCGAAGCCGAGTCTCTTTAAACCACTAAAACACTGCTGCGATTTTTTTAAATTCTTTCACTCCCAAGGGAAATACCGTATTTTTCTAAAATGGTAACTGTAGATGCAAAGACCACAAATAATATACCATTTGAAAAGTATTGTTTGGGGTATGTCATAATCACCCCAACAGACATACAGGAAGTCACAGATTGGATTTAATAGTGTCCAAAATGAAAAAAGAAAAATGTTCAAAACTATCTTATTCCTTGTATATGTTACAGGTCAAATTTAATTTGCAGCTCTTGGTGTGTGGGTTGTTATCACACATTAACTTGACATTAAAAGTGTAAGAGGAAAAAGTTGCAAATGTTGAAGGGGTGGTTAATGAAGTCTACTATAGGAGGGGGTATGATTTTATGCTTCCAATGTGTAGATCTCACCAAAATCGTTTTGGTGCCCACATTTCATGCAAATGGCTCCAATATTGAGCTTGTGAGTAGCATCTTGTGCCATATGGCACTATTGGCAGTGAAAGGGTTATTAAACGGCTTCACAAATTCCCCCTAAATCTGATCCTAATCTTGAAATTGTAGTTTGTTTTAGATTAGAAAATTGAGCTAATATCTTTATCAAATATAAAGACACTCATTAGCTTGATTTTCACCTGACTGTATGGCTTCATCTTCGTCGTAATTTTACAAGTGCAGTGGGCTCAGAACTGTCTCGGAATTGTGTTACTCTCATCTTTCCATCCCTTTGCGTCTCTCGTTCTCGTTTGGCCCGAGCTTAACACTTCCATATGTGTGTTTAAATTGCGAAATCCTCAACTCGAGCTGTTTTCCAAAACAATGCGTCAAATCATTAATGACGCTTTAACTCCTTATTCTTTTTTTCTCTGACCAGAAGCTTCTCCAATGGAACCTTTCGATGTGAAAACCTGTCGAAGTAAACTTGCAGAGCATTACAAAAGAACCGCTAAGGTGCCCACCTCTGTGTGGTCTAAAACATCCCCCGTGGACATTCATCAGATCTACACTCGACTGTCCTTGGTGAAAGAGGAACAAACCCCAGCTGGGTCATCACAGTCAAAGCTGACTCACTACACTGATGTTTTGACTCCAAACAAGAACGGAGATGTACCAAAGAGGATACTCGTGCAAGGGCAGACGGGGATAGGGAAGAGCACCTTTGTTAAGAAACTGGCTGTGGACTGGGCTGAACTTGATGACGAAAAGATGGAAGTCAAACAGGGAGATGCACTGGAGAGGTTCGAAAATGATCCAGACGTGAGTAAAAATAATGAAGAAACAAGTCAAGATTATGAAAACACAGCAAGTGATGACGAAGACACATCAAGTGACGAGTTTGAAGAAAACCAGAAAAATGCCTTGAAGAAATTCGAGCTTGTTCTTGTTATCAATCTCAAAGAAGTATCGAAATGCCAAAGCCTCAAAGATGTTGTAAGTCGCTGTGATATTTTCCCGAGGAGGAAACTGCCCTAACGGAAGGCCTGCTGAGTTATATCGCCAAAAACCAAGAAAAGTCCTGCTGGTGTTTGATGGCTACGACGAGTATCGCTGCGGAAGCAACTCTGAGATCTACGAGATATTCAGAGGAAAGAAACTGAGAAACTGTTGCGTCTTGATAACGACTCGAATTTCCAAAGCTGACGAGCTACGAGAATTTAAAGACGTGCATGCTGAGATCACCGGGTTTAGTCGAATGGACAGAAAGGCGTTTATGAAGAGAATGCTTGGCGGCGAGACAGAAGCAGAAGAGCTGAGGCGTCTTCTTTCACGGGAAGACCTGCAAGACCTAGCAAGAGTTCCGTTACTTCTTCTCTTCTTTTGCACTCTGTGGAAAATGGGAAAGTTAAAGTACTTTCCTGAACCAAAACGAAATTGTATTTGGCGATCGTCCAGCATGTTTTAGATTACAATCAAGGGAAGCATTCTCCTGCTCGCTTTGGCGAAGTACAAGATTTCAAAGAGATCCTCGCTGAAATCGGGAAGGTGGCTTTGGAATGTCTTCTGAAGGACGATCATGTGTTTGAGTATAATCAACTGCCCGCTGCCATTCTTTGTGAAGAAAGTCTCATTATTGGCCTACTTCAAGTTACCGAGTACGCTGAAAATCTGCGACCAGCAGGGATGGTATCCTTCATTCACAAGAGCTTACAAGAGTTCTTAGCGGCGTGGTACATCACCTACAGATGTGTCCCTGAAGGAAATCTTGGTGGAATTGAGGAGCACGTCCTCACCTTGGATGATGGTGAAACCTGGGAGAATGTGTTTCAGTTCATTTGTGGTTTGTCTAATGATGGAGCAGTGAAGGTTCTTGAACACTTGACATCAGTTCGAATCTCTGACCCAACACTGGATTTATCACAGACAATACCTGATGTAGAAAACGAGACAGACGTGCCACTGTGTGACGTCACTGATGAGCAGTGGAGGTTCAGTAACTTGGTTTATAATTTCTTCCAAGAAGTTCACTGCAAAGCTGAATTCTTAAGGCACTGTTTTGATTGCACTGGTGGATTCGTCCTTGTTACCAAACGACTTACTAAACTTCTACAGAAGGTGAAGGCGAAAGATGTAACTCAAGATACACATTCTGGAGTTTTCTTTTATGTTGAACAGACATTCAATTTGTCAGTATTCGACAATAATCCCAGGGAAAAAGCGGACTCGATGCTTGATGACTTGATAGAAGTTCTAGATTGTCTGAATGTCCCACTGAGAATAACCAAGAGTTCTGACGTTCTCACAGTTGGAGACTTTTTAAGAAAGTTCAAGGTTAATATTGGCTGCCGCCCCTGCATTTCCAAGTCCATCCTTTGTTTCTGTAATGGTCAGGTTCAGTTTTACATAACAGAGTTGAATCTGTTCTGTGATGACCATACCAGACTATTTACAGAAACTACTGACATTTGTGTTCAATCTCTCTCCGCAAATTTGTGTTCAGAACACGAACAGTCATGTCTGAAATTCTTAACATCTCTACAATGTTATCGTCTAAGCGACCAAACAGGGAAAGCTCTTGGAGGAGTGATCAGAAATTGTAAACATTTGAATAGTATTAAAGTCCAAGGGAGCGGTGACTCCGTATGTGATCTTTTGGACCAAGTAGTAAACCCCAGTAAGTGCTCGTTGGAGATTGGCGTCGACATTCTTTCCGGGAGATGTGCCCTGACATCAGCTGGAGCAGTGAAGCTTGCCAGATTGTTACCACGATTTAACAACATTATCTATCTTTACCTTAACTTGAGTGATTGCTGTACTGCAGCAGTGGACACACTGGTTCCTAATATCACGCACAAGACTCTCAGGAGACTGGAACTGAGTGGAATAAGCCTGACTCCAGCAGCAGTCGCGGCACTCGGTCGGTCACTTCCTGAAATGTCGTCCTTACAAGCACTCAAGTTAACTAGGGTGGATGGAAGCATTGTACAAGCTGAGGAAATGGAGGCGCTGTTTGATGGATTTAACAAAACTTTGCCTTTGTGTAATCTTACTTTCAGTGGTTTCAGCGTAAGCAGTTGCCTTGCTCCACTCACCAAAAGCCTCCGCTTCTTTCCCTATTTGAGAGAATTGGATCTTGACAAGTTAAATATGGATGAACGTGACTTGCGTGGTTTGCTGGAAAGCTTAAGATTCATTCCTAATCTGGAGATACTGAGGTTAGATTGCACACCACTGAGTCACGCACATTGCTGCACAGCGGAAGTAAACACAGCTGCTGGTTTCACACACAAGACTCTCAGGAGACTGGAACTGAGTGGAATAAGCCTGAATCCAGCAGTAGTCGCGGCACTCGGTCAGTCACTTCCTGAAATGCCGTCCTTACAAACACTCATGTTAACTAGAATGGATGGAAGTATTTTGCAAGGCGAGGAAATGGAGGCGCTGTTTCGTGGATTTAACAAAACTTTGCCTTTGTGCAATCTTACTTTCAGTGGTTTCAGCGTAAGCGGTTGCCTTGCTCCACTCACCAAAAGCCTCCGCTTCTTTCCCAATTTGAGCGAGTTGTATCTTGACGAGTTGAATACGGATGAACATAACTTGTGTCATTTGTTGGAGAGCTTAAGATTCACTCCTAAGCTGAAGATACTGGTCGTACAGGGCAAACCACTGAGTCACGCACATTGCTGCACAGCGGAAGTAAACACAGCTGCTGGTTTCACACACAAGACTCTCGAGAGACTGGTGCTGAGTGGAATAAGCCTGACTCCAGCAGTAGCCGCGACGCTTGGTCGGTCACTTCCTGAAATGTCGTCCTTACAAACACTCAAGTTAACTGGGGCGAATGGAAGCATTTTCCAGGCGATGAAATGGAGGCGCTGTTTGGCGGATTTAACAAAACCCTGCCTTTGTGCAATCTTACTTTCAGTGGTTTCAGCGGAATTAGTTGTCTTGCTCCACTCACCAAAAGCTTCCGCTTCTTTCCCAATTTGAGAGAGTTGTATCTTGAAGAGTTGAATATGGATGAACATAACTTGTGTCATTTGTTGGAGAGCTTAAGATTCATTCCTAATCTGGAGATACTGAGTGTAGAGGGCAAACCACTGAGTCACGCACATTGTTGCACAGCGGAAGTAAACACAGCTGCTGGTTTCACACACAAGACTCTCGAGAGACTGGTGCTGAGTGGAATAAACCTGACTCCAGCAGTAGCCGCGGCGCTTGGTCGGTCACTTCCTGAAATGTCGTCCTTAAAAATGCTCAGGTTAACTGGGGCGAGTGGATGCAGTGTGCATGCTGAGGAAATGGAGGCGCTGTTTGGCGGATTTGACAAAACTTTGCCTTTGTGCAATCTTACTTTCAGTGGTTTCAGCGCAAGAGGTTGCCTTGCTCCACTCACCAATAGCCTCCACTTCTTTCCCGATTTGATCTGGTTACATCTAGACAAGTTAAATATGGATGAACGTGACTTGCGTGGTCTGCTGGAGAGCTTAAGATTCATTCCTAATCTGGAGACACTGAACCTGTCAGGCAATCCACTGGGTCTCGCAGTAACATCTATCGTTCTGCATGTCAACAAGGTGCCCAAGCTTTACTGTCTTGACATCAGACAAACAGGATCTGAGGAAGAGTTGAATTATGTTCGAGAGACCATCAAACAAGCGAAACCAAAGCCTCACGTTTCGTTTATCCTCACCGGCTGTTAGTAAAGATGTAAATTATTATTATACTGGGAGAAGGAATGATTGTCTTCAGTGTCACGTGACTAAATCATTTTAGATGGTACTGAGATGGCGGATCCAGACTTGCATACAATGTGGGGCCCGGAGTAATAACAGGTGGTGGCCAGATTGAAAACGTACCTGACTGGAAATTATTTGCCCCTTCGAGATTACTTTTTCACAGACAAAGTGGGGCCCACCGTTGGGTAGTCTCCTTCACAGCCGTTATTTGGGTCGTCACGCAACGTTGCAAGAAGCGTTGCGTGACGACCCAAATAACTACTGTGAAGGAGACTAACCGTTGGACCCTGCCCTGGATTCACCACTGGTACTTTGTGTGAACTGTTCTTGACTTAAGGAATATTTTCTATTTCCAAATATTATCGGCAGTGCCCCACAAATCGTACAATCCTGCAAGATGTCAATGAACGCAACACAGCCACGGATTCGTTTTCCCGCGATTTGTTTGGGAAGTGAAAGAACGATTTGATTTCTTTCCTTGTTTCCTTTATTTTTCTAAAGTTGGATAACACCTGAGGTACTTTCTAAGCCTTTCCAACTTTTTACTGAAGAAGCCAAAAAGATGACGCGTAGTTTTAATTCATTAATTTGTAAGAAAAGCAAAGTCGCCGTAAATGAAGTTTAGCTACGTTTGTTTCTTTTAGCAAGGTCAGGGAAGGATTTACAGAAAAAACCTGTCCCAGGTCAAATGTTTCACTTCTCAAACTGACTGCTGCAGGCCAAGCTTACTGATAAATTGTTTGTCATTACGTTTATGAAAGAAACTCGCTTGAATAGATTCTTGCACTGCAAGCATTCCCAGTTTTTTCGAAGGCGATCGTCAAGCGAGAAGCGAAAAATAACATTTTTTTCCTCTCGCGTTTTGTATTCGCGTTGGACGATGCCAGGAGGAAATTAAACTAGGGACTGTTCGCAGTCTAGTAGAGGCAACGAAGGACCAGTATTATCCAAATCTGTATATTTTCTTATTTTCCAAAAAAGTTGTCCCAGGCGTTCCCTTGCCCCTCACTCGATTTGGCGCGAAATGTAATGACGTCACCGAATGACACGGCTAGAACGCGTTCTCTCGCCGGCAAGCAGCCCGTTTCTAGGCCCTTGCGTGTATTTAGCGCTCGCCCGTGAGAGGGACTAGTGTAAAATTCTGAAAGGGCCAACGGACAATACAAAGGTACCGAATTTAAGAATAAAAATACAACAAAGAAAGGCTGACTGTACGGTTGGGATAAATGTGAATATATTTTACAATATTGCCTGACTTCTTCAGGGAGCTAACTCCAAGAAAGAGGGACTCGGCTGTGGTGTAACCCAATATAATTCTCCCCTGCATGTTGTGGATACATGCTGCTTCGCCGCTTGTTTGGCGTGTAACATTGCCAGACCTCAGACTTCTACGCTGAAAGAAGTTGTAATCAATAAATTTGGTCACCAGTATAACGTGCAAAGTTTTTATCTCTAGCTAGTGTCTGCAGCAAAAATCGGATTCTCTCCAAGCGTAACCTATCTTAGGGAGTGGCAGGGGAGCATATGCTCCAGACAGGAGCATATCACCCTGGAGCCTCCATCTCCCTTATTGGGCCTATGACACGGCGTAGTTACACCTTGAGCTATTTTTAGAATTACGTTTTCCGCGAAAATCACCCATTGCGAGGACGAGGTTGTCATTCATGTTTTAGATTAAAAATAAAAGCAGGAATGGACGACAGGAACGTGGAATCAGAACTAGAACGGCGGAATGTCGTTACACGGAAATCTTTTCACGGGAGAACGATTCTAAAAATAGCCCAAGGTGTAACTACGCTGTTGTCATTCATCAGCACAGATAGAGGCTCCGGGGTGATATGCTCCTGTCCAGATAACCATTAGGCCATAGGAAAGAATTGCCAAAATGTAAGAGGACAATAAAATGTTCATGGAGTGGCTGAGTTATGAAAAAGACGTTGCGGACATAAACGATAGACTTTTTAGGGAATAAACATAAATTGTGTGCTCATAATCCGAGGGCGCGCCTTAAACTTTGAACAGAAGCTTATATCCCCAGGTCATGGGTTTCTCGCAGTCAAACCTCAAAGCAGCCTCGTCCCTGAGGAGTAATTATAGCGCAAGTTGGAGGAGCGCGCGCGAGGGACGAACGCGCGCGAGTAAGGAGACTAGCGCGAGGCCAAGAGACGCTATGTTTTCGCCTCGCTCGTCTCCTCCCTCGCAACTACCTCGTTCCAGGGAATTTCATTGTACCGTAAATCTATTTAGTGCCCTTCGACCAAATAAACATTTCCTTTGGCGTGAGGCCCCAAAGCTGCTCAGTTTGAAGGTGATTTTTGAAATAGATGTCATCCCCACTTCACTTCTAATATGAGCGCTCAGTATCTCGAAGCATTCATGGAGTTTAGTTTAGACTGCGAGCTGTCTCTATTTTCGCATAAGTCCGTGAGGCGAACGCGCGAGAATAGCGAGCAGTTTTTCTCTTCCTCTCGCGCCGCTCCTTTTCTCGCGCGTTCGCCTCACGGACTTATGCGAAAAATAGAGACTGCTCGCAGTCTGGGTAACAGACACGTGAGATTTTAATTCTCTAAATACTACGCAAAATATTTTATTGATCAAATTCGAGAATGTAGCAGTACTAGCAGCATGCAGACGCGTTATTAACACGTATTGTCGGGGGAGCCTCCATCTCCCTTATTGGCCGACACGGTGTAGCTACACCTTGAGCTATTTTTAGAATCACTTTTGCCGCAAAAATCACCCATTGCGAGAACAAGGACGAGGTTGTCATTCATGTTTCGCTACAAAAATAAAACCGGAATGGACGAGAGGAACGTGGAATAAAACTAGAACGGTGGAATGTCATTACGAATTATCACTATTGTCCGCGGACGTACACGGAAATATTTCGCGAGAGAATGATTCTAAAAATACAGTACAGTACAGATAGAGGCTCCGGGATGATATGCTCCTGGTACGTATTATTGTCTATTTTTTTTCCTCACTGACTTTGATAGGGTTTTACTAACAAATGTATGGAGTGCGAATTAAAATTGCAATTGCGCAAAAAAGCCGGAACCGCCGGCTATGCAGGGGGTCTCTCCTTTCTTCTCCATGTTCTCATAACATGTTCCCATCACTCTTCTAGGCTGAATCCTCGAGATCTACATGACATTCTGTTACGAATGGTATTGTGTGACAACCGTTAGAGCGGCGATTTGAATGTATGAGAATGCCCCGCCCCTGAATGGGTTAGGTACTGGACCAAAGAGGCGGGACTGCAGACGAGCGCCTATAAACCTCTGAACACTGATTCTGACATGACCAGCGTATCAAACAGCATTACCTAGTCAAGGTCCTACTAGAACCGTGCTCGATAGCTAGATAGCGTGACAGAAAACCAACAGGTCCTACAGGCTGTTGGGCTGAGGGCTACCTACCTGTATTAAACCCACTCCCATCAAAACGTATTATTACGGAAACCGTACATCTGGGTATATAGAGCCTCAGGAGCCTGGACTCCTGTTTCTCTAATAGTACGCGAAAGTTGTACCAGAGGCAGGACCTGGTCCGGTTATACGGTATTCATGAGGGCATGGTCAGATGGTCTTGGGTCGTCACGCAACGCTTCTCCCCACTAGTGGTTGTGTGACGACCCCAACTTGAAACAGTACCCTGGGTGCCAGAGGCTTTTTCTTGCGCGGTTTCTGGTTTCAACTGCTTCGAGGGTTTTTCTCCGGTACTCCGGTTTTTCCTCCCTCCACAAAAACCAACATTTCAATCAAATAAACCTCTGGTACCCAGGGTACTTGAACAGGGCGTCGATAAAGTCCGGAACACGGAACATTCCGGAACATTCCGGAACATCCCGGAACATTCCGGAACATTCCGGAACATAAAAAAAAATAATGAAAAAATAAAAATAAAAAATTAATTAATTAATTAAAATTAAATTAAAACTAAACAAGAAAGAAAAACAATTAAAAAAACAATTAAACAATAAAAAAATAAAAAAATAAAAAAAATAAATGGTCTCGTCTCCGAATATGAAAATATATTTAGTGGTTAATGGGCTCCTGACTAACCGCAATGACTGCAGGCTCGCCTTTTTAAAATCATGAAAATTCAAGGTAACTCACAGGGTTGTTCTAACTACCCCCACCCGGCCACCCTTGCCAGTTGTTCGCCATGGGGTCAATCATGTGACGGTCATGATATCTCCGGCTCTGTGATTGTGAGAAACTTACCGTAAACGTGAATTTCGTCGTAGTGTATGGCTCCACTCCACTTCGTTCTCCTCCCCAGTCCCCAGTCGATTCTTTCCCCGATTTTCTTTTCGAACTATGCCCCACTTAGGAGCCTGTTCACAGCCTAATCTCGTCGACCAAAATAGTTCTTCTCGCAAATCATGACCGTCACCAGCTGATTGACGTCCTGGCGAACAACTGGCAGGGGTGGCTGGGTGATAGTTAGAACAGCCCCCCCCCCCCCCCCCTTTCAACGTCCTCTTGAAAAATTATAACGTGAGCCTTCAGTCATTACGGTCAGTTGCATAAATTGTATTTTGTTCACTTCATATCCAACACCCCCTCCCCCGCACAACTTCCCACTAATTATATTCGGAGATTGGACAATTTTTTTTTCATCTTGTTTTTTCTTTTTCTTTCGTGTTTAGTTTTAATTTAATTTTAATTAATTAATTAAGTTATTTATTTATTTTTATTTTTTAATTTTTAATTTTATGTTCCGGGATGTTCCGGAATGTTCCGGAATGTTCCGGAATGTTCCGGGATGTTCCGGAATGTTCCGTGTCCCGGACTTTATCGACGCCCACTTGAACAGCTGCGAAGAAGACAAATGGTCTATTGACGTGACCGAACGTGGGATCCAATAATTTGTAATCCAGTTATCCCAAATAAACTGGTTAGATAAGTTAATTTGACGAAAGGATCTTGCCTGTCCTGGTGTAGACTTTCTAAAAGCCCTTTCCAATATTATTTTTCCCTTTCGTTGGTTTTTGGTTCTCTCGCGACGTTCGATCGTTGTCGCGCGTCGCCCGGTTTCGCTCAAAGAAGACGACGACTTGTGGCAAGTCTAGGCCTGGTGACGACAAACCAGGCTCCCATCATGGGAATCAACCGTTGAAGTCTGGAACGAGACAAGGTGCGGCTCAGTGCAGAAGGAATGCAGTGAGCTTGTTGTGTTTGGAAGGTTTTGCAACGTATAAGACTAATAAGTTGGACAAGATCTTCATTCCAGTCCGTTGTTTGATGATCAGATCTAAAGCTGTCAGGTATGTGTACATACAGTAACTACATGTGTAAGGTTTTACTTCAGATTAATGCTTTCTTTATTGTACCGAAGAAGAGGAAGTCACTTGCGCAATTTGCTTTCAGTTTCACTATCATTTTCCTGGCCTCGTGTCCTTTTATTGTTGGTTTTTTGATGGCATTTTTGGATTAAATTTCCCACATCCTTTCTCTAGTTCGTTTTAACAGCCGCATTTGTATTTTCCTCCAGGTATCATAACGCTTACAATGAGTCTACATTCCAGTTTTAACAAATCGATGATCAATGAGAATCAATGAGTAATCAACTGATTACTCACTGGTTGTGTTTTCACTAGGACAAGTTTGACTAGTTAAAGCGAAAAAAGTCCGGAAGCGCAGTGAAAACACTTTGTTCTGTGTTGAACGAGTTAAAAATGCAAGCTGTTTTCACTATTCAAAACAAGGGATTATCGCGCCTTGATCGCCGGAAATCGCGACCAAGTTATACTACCTCGCGAGATGGTATAACTTGTCCTGCCGGGCCAGCTGAGGACCAACGAGGCCACAAATGTGTTCGAGAGTATCCCGGCTTTATACCCTGAAGTGCTCGCACCACATGATCTCGGTAAATGCGCTAACGGCAATAAGCATTGTTCTGCTGTTGGATTGCCAGGAATACAACATTTTGTCGCATCCTCCTCATTTGTAGAGACATTAAACGCATCCTGGCCTCTGAAAGAAACTCCTTCTCCTTCGCAAGAATACAGCGAGAATCAAGACAAGAGAAGTCTTTACAAGCGCTTCGTCACCCACCATTGTTTTGAATTGCGCGCTTTGTAATTTGAACGGTTTATAACTTAGTAGCTTAAATTTTGCAGTGAAAACAGTTAGTCACGTTTCACCAGTAAAAGTCGGTCTGTAAACAAACACCTAAAAAGAATGTTCAGCTAGTAAATCGGCCTAGTGAAAACACAACCACTGAGTAAATATAATCGAAGACAAAAACGTTTGTGGCCTATTCATCAATGTAAAAGATTATTCATTGATGTTATTGATTACTATTGATTACTCATTGATTATTCATCTTCTATTGTGCTGCACAACATACAATTACGAATTTCCAGTATTTTTCTTTATTATAACTTGTCCTAGAAGGTTCACGACGAAAATGATAGGCAAAGGCGAATTGTAAATGCAAACCTTGATGGGAGAATCGTCAAGGTTTGGTTTAATAACAAACGCCAGCGAGACTACTGGCAATACATGTATGATTTAAAATGGGGTTGACAGACCTGCGCGACTCCTGCTGTGTGTCCAATGTATTGTTTAGAAGCCTTAGTTTATAGTTTAGCTTTAACCCGCATATCCTTAAGAGATTTTCCTCTTTTATATGATATCAAGGGAGGCTCCTTGAATATCTCTCGTAGTAACGGCTGATTTTGTATTAAATGCCATTTACTCATAAGTATGTTTTTGAGACAATGGTAGCGACGGGTGATATTGCGTGACAAAAGGTAGAATTTTCTCACTTGCTTTTGGTTTCTGCGTTAGCGCTTCCTTTCTCCCTGCAAATTTCACTTCATAGAGGATTTTATCTACCAGATGTTTGTGGTAACCTCTCGAGATCAGGCGTATTTTAAAATTTTGTATGTTCTCCTCAAACGTAATTCTTGAGGAATTTGTTCTTAGGGCCTGTTTACATGGAGGGAGGGTGACCCGGGTACCCGGGTCACCCTGCTAGCCGGGCTACCCTGGGAGGGCCAACTTTTCATACATTTCTTTACAAAGCACACTGAAGTGTTTACATGACAGACAGGGTCACCCGCCTACCCGGGTCCTGTCTGCTTGCCAGGGTCACCCGGCTAGGCGGGCTATCTTTTCTGCATGTAAACGGTCAAACCCGGGTCACCCTCCTAGGCGGGCTATCTCTGTTGACTTGGAAAAACCTGCGAAAATGGCGGAACAAGCGATAAAAACAGCAAAATCACCGCTATAGCCTTTCTTCTTGCTGCCATGTTTGTTATGTAGTGCTTAATAAATCGCGCCGTTGCAATAAAAAAGTCCGCCAAAACATGAGCCCGCCAAAACAAGAGCCCGCCAAAAAAGATAGCTCCCCTATATGATAGCCCGCCTTAATAGCCCGCCCATGTAAAGGCAGGCTATGTTTTAGCCCGGCTGGGAGGGTGACCCTGGTACCCGGGTCACCCTCCCTCCATGTAAACAGGCCCTTAGAAGCCTGAGGGCTTCTCCTTTGACGAAACCTTTTCTAACACCTGGTGGGTGGCAGGAATTGAAATTAGTGTACTGAAATGTTTCAGTAGGTTTGTAATGAGTGTGCTCGTCTAGAATTGATTCTTTTAAGAATCATTCTCCCTTATAGACTGTAGTGTCCAGGAATGTAGTTTCTTTTTTTGAGACGTCAGCTGTAAACTTGATAGTTGGGTGGTAAGAATTGGCTTGTTCAATGAAATTCTCTATTTTGTCTTTGTTAGTATCCCACAAAGAGAACACATCATCAATATATATATATATATTGTAGATATATTGTATTGCTTGGCTGCTTTCTTTGAAGACAAAATAAGTTTTCAATCATTGGGATTGAACTTCAAACATGGGAATGAGGTTGGAAAACTTGTACCCAGGTTTCGCTCTAACATTCGACCATTGGGCTATGGTACGGACAAATCGCTAAGCTGCTTGACTCTGGGCCATTACCGTAAAAACCGGTGTATAAGCTGCACTCGCAGATAAGCCGCACCCCGAGTTTAGAAGCTCAAATTTTTGAAAAAAAAGAAAACTAAAAAAGAAAACAACAACTTTGCTTCAGTGAACATAAGCTTAATAAAGGCCGTGAAAGCTATCAATCGTATAGAGTGTTCAAAGATTGTATCAATCGTTCATGTCGATCGTGTTTTTATAGTTTTTTTCACGTAATTTCAACTCTGTTATTATGTGAATTAGGGAATGACTACCTACTTAGGCACATGATTGTTCTCTCCATGGAAGTTTTTTGTCATCATTTCTGCATTCAAGTTAGTTTTTTTTGGAAATTTGCATGTTAACACAAAAGCACGCTTCATTGTGTCAAGAGCTTAGTAACCAGGCACCATTGGGCTATGGTACGGACAAATCGCTAAGCTGCTTGACTCGGGGCCATAATTATTCATTCATTTTTTTTAATTACTTCGGTGATAGCCTTGATTTTTTGGCACTTTTCAGATTATTTTGTTCACCGTGAGATTTGAGGTCACACTGTGAGACCGTGAGTTGATGCCTCAAACCGTGAGTCTCACGGTCAAACTGCGAGTCTCACGGCCAAACCGTGAGTCTCACGGTCAAACCGTGAGTCTCACGGGTTAGCAGGTCTGTGATATGTAAACAAAAGGAGAATGAAGATTTTTGCCTTCAAATTTACAACTGAAAAGTGAATTTGAACAATGATGAATATAGAAATCTAATGAATATCCGTCCCAAAACACGCAACATACATGTATCTTCAAAATGTGGCCATAAAGTTGCCATTTTTGGGACAAAAACAGATATTGTGACAAATTGTGATATTGATATTGATATTTGTAATACATTACATGTGTAAGTATTATTAGTTTTTATAATTAAGTAGTTTTTATTTTTTAGGGGGGCCACTGATTTGTCAGCTGCGCTTAACAAATAGATTCTATTTGGCCGTGCGTCTGTACTCTATAGAGTACAGATGACGTCAAAATGTGACAAGAACAACTAAAGTGGCCGTTGAGTGGGTCACTGTTGTTCTTGTCACGTTTTGACGTCTTCTGTACTCTATTAGAGTACAGACCCATGGCCAAATAGAATCTATTCGTTTTATATAATTTTGGAGATATTCGCTTCGGATTTTCACTTGAATGTACGCTAAATAAGCCGATAAAAATTATGTCAACAAACATCGAGTTTAGGCCACAGTGTTTTCATGCACTCAAATAAAACTTTGTGAAAACTAAACGGCTTAAAATAAACTACAGCTCAACTCAGCAAATGTTTCGAAAAACAAATATTTAGAGACTAACCTGATATGAGGAAAAACAATCTGAATTATTCCAGTCCAAATCCCGTTGCAAGTCGCTTCACGGCGAGCGATAATCCGGCTAAATTTCTCGGATTCTGTTCACAATGTCCATCATATTTGCCTCCAAGTTCTAGCCAAGCTTGAACAGCTGATTTAAAATTCGTATCAATTGATCTACATTGAATTTCCTACGGAATATTTCCATGCAGTTTGATGAAAAGTTTTCTCTGTTTTGAGACAGAGCAGGGCGCGCGTGTTTCCCGCCACACGTGACATCATTCGTCCGTCTGTACTCTAATAGAGGACGGTTCTAAACCAATCACAGCGCGAGTTTTACACAGTAAATTATATAATGTTGTGTATTACCCTCGATAAATAAAGTTATTTATTTATTTATTATTTTATTTATTTATTTATTTACTTACTGTAACAAAGCCACTCACTACCCAGGCAAGGCTAAGATATGGGAGGGAAGATTTAGCCTAGGCAGAGGTTTGCATGACAGAGGTATGCAAAATAGTAAGATATCACCGAAGGGGAGGTGGGTGGGTATAAAAACTGGATATAAACTGGCGAAAGAGGCAGGAAACCTGAATTTACAAGCTTAAATATACAAGCGAGTCCTCTGGGGACTTGAGGGTCATTAGCTCTATTCTCTGGAGTGCTGGGAGCAATGTTAGCATGGCGTGCAGGCTAGTTTCGTAGATTTTTTAGCAGTGAGAATAGTCATACTTGTAGTGATTAAAGTTAGTACATTACATAACTCTAAATTCTCTTTTTTTGTTTATCTTTTTCCAGACCCTCCAAGATGTACAGTTGACTTAATAAACTGCATGAAGATGATGTCTGATGAAGTGAAGAAATGTCTGGAGGAAAATGTCAAAGATCACGAGATGAAAGATGAAACACCAGGTTAGTTTTGATTTCCCATAAATCCATATCATATATGTAAATGGCCGCCCTGCAACTTTTTGTTTGGGTTGACTTGGTCATTAAAGGGAGTGTTCACAGTTCAACGCATGTGCTGGCTTATCAACTTTATCTGTTTAAAAATCCCCACTCACATGTAGTTCTTGATACTTTAGTAATCACATACTATAAAATTAGTCCAAGAAAAACAACAAATGACCGAATTTCACAAAAAATTTCAACGGATTACACCGAGAATCAACAATGGACTGATAGCGGCAGCCAGCAGAGCTAGAGGTGCCTTCTATAATGCTGAAGTCCGATCTCGTTGTAAAATACAATGTAAGCGGACACGTCTGTTGTCAGCTCATAATCCAGACAATCATCATCAGAATGTTTACATTTGAATACCAGAATAAATTACCAGAAATAAATCCTTCGGCCAACACTTTATATTTCACTGTCCTTAGTTGGTGATATTTTTAGTGCAGAATGCACTATTGTGATAATTTTAGTTGCGTGTCTTGCAATCAGCTGCTATAGAGCTATATATGGATCTATGGTTTTAACTCCTGTTGGGGGAGGGGTGAATCATCTATCTAGTACTATTGTATTTTGTTCATGCTTCAGGTTATTTAACGTACCTATAACATAGCAGGATGCAAAATATAACTTCAAATGAAAGTTTTAAAAATCCAAGTAAAATTACCTACCTGGGGTGTGGTTAATGGGCACTATCATGAGCATTACTTCGAAAAGTGAAAAGCCAAAAGACATATTGACATCAATGAAACCTAAAATAATGGTCCAGTTAAAGTGTTAAAAATTACTATTAGTGCTGTTATGCAGTAGCTTTTTATATCAACTTGAAAAAGTCTCTCGGAGTCACTGAAAACTAATTACAATGTACATTGTACGGTTTGCTCTCCCTTCAACAATTCACTTGATATCTTCCTCTTGATGTTCTAGCCACATTTCATGTATGAGCGAAGGTACTTATTAGTATAATTATTTTTTAGCACCTTTTAGGCCACCTTTCAATAGTGTACTATTAATTAATTAAAACATACCATGTTATTTTGTTACAGATAAATCAGAAGAAGAGAAAAGGAGATTGTCTGCACCCAGTTGTACATGTAGTACCCAGAATCCTAAGCGAGTCAAATTAACTGTGGACAGAGCAGGTATTTATATTATAAATTTTGTTCATATAACGCATGCTCTGATTGGTTGCATAACCATTTTAGATCAGCTTATGTAAACACGGGTATGACATCTGGTAACATTTTGTAGACTTTATTTACGGCTCGGGTTTCACATAAACTTTTGAATTCTCCCAAACTTACTCTTGTGTTTGCATCAGGCTATGTAAACACATGCGCTACATTTTTGTATTTTCTATTTCTTAAAATAATTTCACACATCTTCAGTATAAAATAGCCCATCTCTTTCTGAGTCCTGTGTATTGATTTTTGAGTTATTTTTTTTTTCAAAAAAAATACTCTTAGTCGGCGGTTTGGACGGGCAATCTTGCTGCCATGTATGTCACACCAATCAGATTGGGGCTACTATGAACAACCAATGAAATAGCTGATTCTAATATCCGAGTAAATCCGAGTAGATATCGATTTTTAAGAGTCATTTGGTGACGGCCATCTTTGTTGATACTGTTGTTGATGTTTAGAAGAATGACGAAGAGAGCGGCTACTGCGATGTACAGGCTTTCTTTGTACATTTCGTTGTTTTTACGGAAAGTGGTCAAATTGAGGAGATAATTTGAAATGTGCTTTAGGAGTTTGTCATGATCTCTTGTCAACAGTTGATTGGAGGAGGTAAATCTGGTTGGGTCGATTTATTCAGTAGTGTTGTGCAGTGTTTCTGTAAAAATTTGTATTTTAGTGTTATTGTCGTTCGATGTATCTTGGTAAGGCGATTTAATACATCACTATATACGTTTGTGATGGCTGTCCATTAACTCCAACGGTAAGTATCAAAATACTTCAAGTTGTCGAAAGAAGACGTGATTTCGTAAATTTTAGCTCGGACGTAAATAGTTTCAGAAAGTACGAATAAATCCGGTCAGTGTATTAACGCAGAGTGCGAACTGCATGCAACGAAGACTACAGACCAGGGGTAAAATGTAGACTAAAGTGTGAAATAATGGAAGCATGTATATCAGATTGTATTATACAAGTTGTGAGGATTAATTTGTGGCGAAATGAGAGGCAGCCGGTCAAGGTTTTGAAATAGACTAAATGATCGGCAGTGAGATATATATATAAGTAAAAAGAGTTTTAAAAAAAGAGAATAATAAATCGAAAGCCGGTCGATCACAAAGCAAGCGAAAAGAAAAGTGAGACCAATTAATTTTTATACAAATTCCATACTATGATATCTTCGAACTACGAGCAGGCTAGTACGTGCATGTAAAAGCAGCCTTGTTTACTTTTTAAATCGAATTACTGACTGACCAATCAGAAGCTTTGTTTCCACGCTTGTATATAAAAATAGACATAGACTTCCAGTCCAGTTTACTTCAGTTCAAAATATTAGAAAATAACGGATGTTACTAAAACGGGGAATGGGGAATGGGGAATGGGGAATGGGGAATGGGGAATGGGGAATGGGATATGGGGAATGGGAAATTGAAAATGAAAAATGAAAATCGGAAAGGCTGAATCAGATTTAAAAGATAGGAAAAGATAAAAGGAAATGAAGGGAAAAATTTTAACAGAAGCATATCACCCTATTCTGGGTGATAGGCTTCTGATTTTAATTACTGCGCCTTTCAATAACATGCGAACTCTCGGGAACTCTGCTCAATCAACGGTTTCGTTTTTCGCTGCCGTCAATCATTTAGTAATCCATTCAAAAGTTCACGTTAGTGGATTGTGATGCAGATTTCCTTCACGGTCCGTTGGTTCGAGTTGTTTGTCGTCGTAATTTTATGATCGATGGCAGCGAAAAACGCAATTGTAAGTTGGGTTTTGAACTTCAGAGTCCGCGTGTTAGAGTTTCACTGCCATTACCGGAAGTGACTGTATTCTCAACATGGCTCAAGCTACCGTAGAGTTCCGATAGTAGCGACCCTCATTACTTTCTTGGGGCTCGCTACTTTCGTGGGTCGTTACTATCGGAACTCTACGGTATTTATACGAGTAAGTAACAAGGAGAATATGGAGAGGAAAAGTTTAGCGCTTGCCGGTGACCTCGTATGGGATTTTGCATCGCTCTAGCTCGCTGCGATGATTATGCCAATTTTCGGGATTCGAGTCATTCGACCTGTCAAATTCTTACGTGCATGGCGCGTCTGATCTGGCGTGTGTGAAAACCAACAATTTAGAATAATTAATACAAATGCTCCGAACGCACAGCCTTTTCATTCGACCAAAAAAAACAGGTTTGAATTTAAAAACTGATCAGGTGGAGAAAGAAACAGAACATGGAATTTTCTAATTAAGGGACAATCTCGGACGCGTTCCATTCAATCAAAAATTAATCGCTTTCCATATCGAAAAATTTCAGGCGGCAGAGGATAGAACACATTTTCCGGTTGACTGCACCCGTCAGAAAATAGAACCTGTTCACATTCAGAAGTTTCTTGCCATTCCTTAATCCTTGCCACTTTTATTTGCCTTGCAGTAAGAAAGATAATGGAGCAGACCTTTTCTGTTTCCAGATAAAGAGGGCAACATTTATATTTCATTAATTCTTCTTATCTTTTTGCATCGTGAATAAATAAATGTTATGCGTATGTTAACATCGCGATGTACACCCTGATTTCAATTCCCGGAAATATGAAAGAATGGAAGCGCTCTTCGAGAGGTAATCAGTTTCTTTCTGAAACTTTCTCTTCCATTTGATTTACTCCCCGTAAATATTTGATATTTTTCGTCGGGTTTCGGAATTCTCGAGTGATTTACAGGGAGATTTGCTACAGCGCCCAAGTTGGGAAGGCTATTATGATGCTGTGAACCATTATTATTTTAAAAGAGGACACCTGGATGTTGTCAACAATTTTAAAATTCGTTTATATATCCGAGTTACGGTTGTAAAGAATATTTACCGTACACATTTCTTGAACGCGGCGAGATAATTATATCCGGGTTTATATTCATATCACATAATAAGTGCGTGGCCAACTGTGGGCTCATTTGGAGTTGATCGTTGATGGGCACAATAATAATCACCACTGACGTCACCATCTTCTAAATCTGATTCAACATTCCCGATTTCTCATTTCCCATTTTCAATTTCCCATTCCCCATATCCCATTTCCCATTCCCCATTTCCCATTCCCCATTCCCCATTCCCCATTCCCCATTCCCATTCCCCATTCCCCATTCCCCATTCCCCGTTTTAGTAACATCCGAAAATAACCTTGACTTCCAAATGTGTTATTTTGGGCTGCATGAAACAGTGAAAGATCGAAACGCCAAAATTCGTCAACGCAGGTCGATTTGCGACATCCTTGCGACCGTCGAACGATCTGAAATTTGAAGCGAAACTGCTAGTCACGCCCAGATTGCGTTACGAGCCAAAAGAAAGTCTACGCAGGACCGCTCGGGTATACACAATCTACGAGGCAGCGAGGCAGCGAGGCAGACATGTGAGCCAGGCGAGGCATGCGAGCCATCGACCAAAACTTGCGAGTCAGACGTGCGAGGCATGCGAGCCATATATTATTTTGAATATATGGAAGCGAGAGATGATTGTAAATGACCGTAATTCTTCTCTCCCTGCTGCCATTTTGAATACCGAGAAGGCCTCGGGGAAGACATTTAAACCAACAACACAAACTGTGACGTATTATGCGTGAGTTGTCACGCATTATGCGCGAGTCGCGAAAACATATATTTCAAGAAAAGGGGGTGCTTATTCGAGGATTTACGGTATGTAAATTCGATTCATTTTAGACAAAACAAATATAAATGGAACAACATCTCGTGTTTGAATCCTCCAAACCCATCTTCGGCAACGTTCAGACATCGTCGGATCATCTTCGGCGACGTCCGGAAATCGTCGGAACATCTTCCTAAATCCAAAACTGGATTTAGGAAGACATGTAAACATAGCAAACTTGTATTAAAGTACAAAGTTTGCTTTTCCCAGTAGGGTACCAGTTGACGGTATAATGTGTGACAGGCCTACACGACTTCTACAATATACGTGACATTTGTACTTTTGTCGTTTTCTATTGAATTCGGTCTTCTGACCTACACATCAACACCAGATTGGAATGGTTTTATAGATGGATTTCTTGGCAACTTTGATACGCATTCTTTCCGTGGACAGAAATAAAATGTCCTTTTTACCCACGTTAAATTAAAAGTTATGTAAGGGCCTCTATGCTAGCTTGGAGGTCTCCAAATGAAATTGAGGTATTGCCAGATGCGCACTTTGCCTCTTTGCGAGTTTTCTTAATATCAATTGTGAAAACTTGATTATCCGAAAGAATAAGAATAAGAATAAGAATATTCAGCCTGGGCATGCACATATATATTCTTACAAAAAAAGAGTGTACAGTCAAACCTGTTATATAACGGTCACCCTTGGAAATGGCCAGGTGACCGTTATATATATCAACCTCGTTCCCAGGGTCTCTCATCTTCCCGCCCCTAGAGCGAGAGAAGAGAGACCCTGGTCTGGTCTGGTCACGTGTGTCCCAGAATCTGGGATGTAGCAAATAAAAGATTAGTGGGAGGGGCAGATGAGTGTGAAATTTGTCTCCACTTTGCCTAGGGGTGAGCGGAAAGTGTTGTAAATCAAAATAATCGCATGTGGACGTGCTTTCGTGGTAAACATTTTGCCGTTCCGAGACGCCAAAAAGACGATTAACGGACGATTAAAGAATTGTGTAGCCTTCATGACCGTGATCAAGGAAAGCTAGGGTTCTTAGATGGTCTTAGATGTATCGAAAGATCGCCATCTGTACACTGCTGTACAACGCACATTTGATCAAGATCTGCGAAGACGAAGGAGTCGAAAGCCCGGGGTCTAAAGCGGGTTAATGTTTCGAATCCAGGACAGGAAAGGGATAAGGAAAATCTTTATAGGTTTTATTTATTCGGCGGCGATGTTTTGCTTGATTCTTTATTCTGGTTATTTGACGGTCTCGTGTATTTCGTCGCTACCGGCGGCGTTGCGAAAATGATAAAAGGTGACAAAATGATCACCGACCAGAGCAGTCTCCGCGATCGACAAGAAAATTCAACCCAACTCCAGGTAAATTACGTACTGTTGCTTGTTTCTGTTTGTTTTTATTGCACTCGCCTTACCGTTACCCTTTTAGGATATATCTTTTAAAACAGGAAACTCGATATGCAACGAGCATTCACTTTGTTTTACATTTATGAGATGTGTACGTGATGTGTTAGATTTTACAGCGCTTAGACTAAGAGTCAGCGACTCGCAAAATATAAGCTTGGTTTATTAAACTTGAATTAAGCCCATGGTGTCTTAATATTTTTCTTTCCTCTTTGTGGAAATGTTCAGACGTCAGTGTAATTATATATAATGATGACGCTTTGACAATTGACTCCGATACGACATTGACCTTTCGAGACCTTGCCTGCCGTGGAGCAGCGCTAGCGCGCTGGAAATTCATCGATTTTCCATAGACATCTCGGCCACAGTAAATTGCCTCTAAACATTGGAGTAACTGCTGCAAACAGCGAACTGAAGACTGCTGTATAAAAACATTGCTTGCCTGACAGTGTGAACATTGGCCATTTTAATAGCTTCTGGCCTCGCTTTGTTGTCGACAAAAGAAAGCGCGACAAAGATTCGTAATTATAGGAGCCCTCCCTGGGGTTTGAAAATGTCAATTAGACACGTGACCAGACCAGACCAGGGTCTCTCTTCTCTCGCTCCAGGGGGCGGGAAGATGAGAGACCCTGGGAACGAGGTTGTATATATATAGGTTTGTTTACAGGTTTCCTTTAAACTCTTCTTGAAGTTCATGAATAACGTTTTTATATGTGGAAATAATCACTCAATTTACATTTTATTGACACAGGGCTCGACAAAAACCCAAAAACTTTCTCTGCTCACTTGCCCGACGGGCAAGGACCCAGCCAAGCCTTCTGCCAACTACATTGTTAAAATGACGATTTTGTGAAACAAAACAGTAAATTTTAAGCACATTTGGTCGGGGTAATCAAGGGTTTTAGATGAAGCTGAAATAGGAGACGCCTACAAACAACTATGCGTGCGATAAACTTACCGTTCGCCAGGCTGGGAAACCTGCTTTTTCAGTTCTAACTTTGCCATAAAATCAGTCACAGAATAAATTAAAGTTAAAAAACAATTTATCTGGTCTTGTTTTGCTTTCATTAAGAGAAATATAGGCCAAAACACGTCAACAAAGATTCTTTCGGCTCCACAAGCGGCCATGTTTTAAAATCGCCCCATAATGCATTGCAAGCCGTGCAAACCATTGAATACGTCATGTATGCTGATAGATTGTGTCTCTGGTGAGAGGCACAAGCACATACATTTTTCTTAGGGGCAACCCTGCAAACCAGTTTGTAACTTTGGAAGTAAATTAAACCAAAAAACACATTACAGTACACGTATGTAGAACAGAGAGCCAAACTGAAGGCCTAACCAGTGTATTTTCGTTTTCTTTGTATCATGAATAATTAATGATTTGAGAACCTGGGCAAGTGGGGAGGTACCCCGGGCAAGCAAAATTTGAGAGTTGCTTGTCCAAAGGGCAAGCTGGAATTCCAATTTTTTTCGTGCCCTGTCAGACAATAACAATTAACAGCAACACAATAAATACGAGTAAAAGGCCCCTTTAATGTTAGCCTGCGAGCGCAGACGTATTTCTGGCTCGAGTTGCCCCGCCGGGGGGCAACTCGAGCCGGAAATACGTCTGCGCTCGCAGGCTACTAAAATGTCCGTGGTGTACTTTTAGGGAGGAGCAGTACTGTATACAGTACTTGAGTTTCTCCTTAAGTTTCCTTGTAGCTAGTGATTTGATCGTAATCCAATTTGCTGACCGTTATCTACAGGTAAAAATAATGAAATTGTGGATTCGGGAAGTCTAAAGGGTGAACCGCGTCCGTTATATACAGGTGCCCGCTATATACAGGTAAACTTTACAGTAAATATAAGGCACGATTTTCGAGAAGTTGTTCGGTGACCGTTATATACAGGGTGACCGCTATAAACAGGGCCGTTATATACAGGTTTGACTGTACTCCGCCTCGCGCATAATGCATGACAGTTTGTGTTGTTTGGTTCAATGTCGTCCCCAGGGTCTTCTCGGTATTCAAATGAATAAAGATACATGTAGTGAATAAAGTAGTAGTAGTAGCTATTCTTGAAAGTCTTTGTAATACAATTTGACTGTCAACCGACATAGCGAAAAACTATAAAAATATATATATATATGGCTCGCATGCCTCGCACGTCTGGCTCGCAAGTTTTGGTCGATGGCTCGCATGCCTCGCATGCCTCGCCTGGCTCGCACGTCTGCCTCGCTGCCTCGCTGCCTCGCTGCCTCGCTGCCTCGCATATTGTAGACACTCGAAGCGCTCGTAGGAGCTTGTGTTCCCAGATCTATTATTGGTCATTATTATAAACTCTGTGTTGCGAATTACCATCGGTGGCAATTTAGATGGCAAGGACCTGCCGAATACTTGAGATCTCAGGGACACAAATAATACATGGTACAATCTGGTGTCGGGACGTTTAATGCGCTTTACCTACTGTATAATATTGAGCCTCTCTATGGGTATTTTCGAAGAAATCGAAGACGCGACGATTGCCACTAAAAAACGACGATCTTAGAGATTGAAGCGAAGATTTACAAATTATCATGATCAGATAGAAAATATTAAAAATGTGTCAGAAGATTATTAGTCATTTTTTCCAGCTTTTTCTCAACAATAACAACGATGTCGACCGCCAATGATCGTCAACATCGAACTGATCATCAACGCGTAAATTAAACTGGAAGATCTTTGGCGTGGAGCTAGGTTTTTACGCCAACTTTTGGCGTATTTCACAGGGCTTTTTTCTTGCTGTAAGCGCTGGCGTGGCGTAAATCCGAAACATTCTAAACAAAAAACTAACCTAAACAATTTTAACATTGCTTATGGTACATAAACAGTGGCGGATCCAGACCTGTTTATAAGGAGGGGGCCCAACAATTGTTTCTATGTGTGGCCTTACATTTAGGTAGAGGGCCAAACAAATTAAATTTTGATTCATAGCCATCTCAAATTTTCCATTCTCGTCAGGACACCTTATAAGAGCGCTGGTGTCGGCCGGCGTGTGGCGTATTAGAAAATTTTTTACGGCCGGCTGGCGGAACGATTTTTTTGCGTTCCCTGACTTCCCTTAGCGTTCCTTTTATAGTGCTCCACTTTGCCGTTCCTAGAACGCGTTCACTGTAGCTACATACTTGTACCTGTACAATCCCAAGTTAATTATAGAAAGATGTGCAATTACTGTGCTACTGCGATGTACAGGCTTTGCTTTTACATTTTGCTGTTTTCACGGTAAGTGTCAAATTGACCAAATTCTTGAGCTGGTATTTCTGTTCTGATTAGACTTGTGCACTTGTACCGGTATACAAAGTTAAGTTAATCATAGCCAATCAGATACCTGACGTTGTTATGCGCACGTGAAAGGACCATGCGACATTGCAGAAATGAAACTGAAAATTTATGGTTATGATGCTTCTGTGAGGATCAATTTCCTACAGCATTTGTCTTTGTTTGCTCCCAAGCGTATAAGATCTTGCTGTTGTTTTCCTCGCGAACATATGTAACATAATACTATTGTTTTTTTTCCGAAACCCATGTAATATGATAGTTTTGTTTTTCATGTGATAATTTATCCCAACCTTATTACATAAGCTATTTTTTTGCGTTCAGTTTAAATATTGCCTATTTTCACTCCTGTGCATTTATTTTCTTCTTATAGCCCTATCACGATCCATGCAAATGGGAAAAGAAGGATAAAATATAATTAATTTGGGATAAACAACAACATGAATTTTATCACATACTTGCATGGGATGGTATCAAAACACACCATTTTGAATGCGCGTTGTTTAAAATAATAACTCCCGCACGCCTTGCGTGCCTATGTTTAAAATAAAAGCCACTCGATCTGAGAATGCAAATGACTGGTTAAAATTTAGATCAAAGGCACTATGTGCCAACTCGTGAATGGAAAAGTAAAGAAATTAAGTAACATAGAAATATGCAGTAGTACCGGGTAAATGTAAGTTGACAGTCTCGTCCTCGATGTTTTGAGAATCGAGTTTCGAGTTTTGAGTCTGACTCGAATAGGGATTTCGATGAAACGATTTATTCCTGGAAACAGAACAATAAGATTCTGCGCGGCATTCACGCAAGCCGGTGTATTTCGTATTCACGTCCAAATCAGTGTTGGTTGGGAGGGAAACTCAAACGAAAAGTCTTTAATCGTACTGATATTCAATAATCCCCGGGCGATAATCGCCAACTTTATGGCCGAATATTTTTAAAAACAAGGTTTACACAGGGTATAACAAAACCATGGCCTAATACGATTTTAAACTGACTGGCCAACCTAAATGTATATATTTTTAAAAGCTCATAACCGTACAGTAAACGTTAACCCTGTTTTAGAAGGTGTATATAAACACAGACTAAAAAAAACATTTAGCGACTTAGACTGACCTGCTTATAAGTTGATTTAGACCTCATTAACTAACTTTTAGACGTTGCGGTTTAAATATTCGACCAATATGTTCGAACTGGTTTGAGTTTTATTTTAAAGCATGTTGCTGTTCGTGAAATAAAATATTTCAATCATTTCAAAACATCCTGATCTTGTTTGTGTAGTCTGTGCTTCACGCACAATATAAAACTAGTAGTAATCACAGATTAAGAGAGTGCGTTCGACGGGTTAATCTCAAACAGCTAAAGGATGGTTCTGTATATTAGTGGTCATGAACGAACTTAGAGCGTTTGCTTTCTGCTGATCAATATGAAAGGTGTTGGTCTTGGTTAACTTGTCGAAGAGCAATGCCTAAATGGAGGGTAGGTGCCGATTGTGAGGAACGTGGGCAAAAGACAAATGAACATGAGCAAAATGCAAATGAGGAGGTAACCATGGCAACCTCACACGGGTCAACCCCCCCTGGCACCTGTCACACTGATGTCTCAGTGGAGAATAAAAGGAAAAGGACTTACCAGATCCCAAAATACTGACTACGGACCAAGAGGTGGGAGGGTGGCGCAAACAAAAGGCAAAATACCAGCCGAGGTAAATCGCACAAGCAAGCCACGATGGCAACTCTTCTTGGAAACAACTCAAACTGCGCATGCATCAATAGATAACCCGCTGACCAACAGAAGATCTTCCAGTTAACTACCATTTGTCAATATGCAAGTGCAGCCCAGTGTGCCCCCCCCCCCCCCCCCCCCCACACACAAACATCCACTCTGTTTACTTTGCTTCCTGTGGTTGAAAGCTAATAATTATTGATAGTGAATGTCTGGGAGATGGCCATCCCAGTAAATAACACCAACAAATTCATTATATTATAGAGGCACAAATTGCAACAGTGACATTTATTGAAATTTCTTGAGATAAATTCAAAACGGTATTACATGTAAAACAATGCATGGTGTATACATAATATCCAAATTTGATGCTTTTCTTAAAAATAACATTCTAACAAATTGGGAGTTTTTAGCAACTTGACACATCAAGAAATAACAGTATGATTTGTTGATAATATAGAAATACACCTTCCACTTTTTCCATTGTTTTAATAGGGCCTGAAAAAAAAGGTACCAATGGATTTAACTCACATTTAAAGCTTGAACAGGAGTGTGTGCACCACCCTGATAGTATTGAATTTGCCAGTTAATATAATTATAAGCTTTTGCTTGCGTTAATTTCGCTCGATCGAACTGGGCTGATTCGGTCTTAAATCTTGATTCTACAAGCTACATGTAGCTTGTATATTAAGTAAATTTGTTTTGAAACGAGCTACATATATTTTCATTTGCCATGGCCGAGTAAAACGACTCGATTTATGACCACAAATCACGGTCACATGGCTCAATAATAAGCTGCAATATGAATAACTCGGTTTGTGTTTTCTGTGCTTCGGGACAACACTGAAACTGCAACCGCAGAACTATACAAGCACCAGGAGTCGTACACATTAATTTCTCTCAGACGTCGATAAATTGTTGAATAACATTACGTCCTATTGAAAATGGATATTCAATGTACTAACTTACCGATTTGAGCGAAAAAACCCACGAGTATCGCCACAAAACAACACGAACAACAGCAAACGCACGACAACGCAGTCACTGCTTCATGTACGTTAAAGGAAAAGTGGAGCTCGTTACCAGTTCCCGGCCGAGTACCCCTGCAAAAATGCTAGGGGCGGACGATTTTCGAACGCCAATCTTCACATGAAATCTCAAAATTTCCTGGGTGTACATGATGTATACAGGTCGACGACACGTCAGATTAGGATGCGTTCTCGTTCCTCGAACGCAATTAATTGTATATCATTATGTAAACATTCATTCGTCTTCAGTTCTGTCATACACGAAACTCTTGGAAAGAAAAAATATTACTTCAGTTATCTATGAAGTTGTAATTCTTGGACTAAAATTAGCTACAGTTAAATTATCAAAAATGGGTTTGCTCTCCTATTAACCCATTGACTACTAGAGATTTAGCGCGCGCCACCCCTGAATTACCTGGAGCTTTTTCGGCGGCGGGTCTAATATGCTGGTAACTGGGAACTGGTAACTGGGAACTGGTAGCTGGGAACTGGGAACTGGGAACTGGGAACTGGGAACTGGGAACTGGGAACTGGGAACTGGAACTGGGAACTGGTAACTGGTAGCTGGGAAGTGGGAACTGGGAACTGGTAGCACGAAGAGTTGTTCCCATTTTGTTATTATTTTTTATTACAAACTTTTCTCATACGAGGGTCACTAATGTTTTGATTTTGCGCTTGTGGCGAACCGATAAGTGTTACACAAAACCGATCCTGTAAACTTTGTGTCAGAACAACCGACGTGAATTCTAACGTTATGCGGTGATTTCAACTTAATTAATTAGTGTCCTAATTACTTTCAAACCCTTTTCGGCTAAACTATAGAATACAAGGCCATTTTTCCACAATTATTCATTCAAGTGGCTCGGCGGCTCGCCAGTCAAATAGAACATGTATTACGCAAGTGGCCCGGCGGCTCGCTAGTCAAATAAAACACGTATTACTCAAGTGGCTCGGCGGCTCGCTAGTCAAATTGAACAAGTTTCACTCAAGTGGCTCGGCGGCAAAGCAAGCTTACCTGTTTATTCTCACAAATTTTGCTTTGAGGCGTCACAACGGTAAGTTATGCAATTTGAAAGTCACGCTTCGTCACGGAGCAAACTTCACCGCTGGCTTTGAGGCGTCACAACAGGTTATACAAATACATTTCGCTGGGTTCGTGATAATTTTCTGTTGTTGTATCTCGGTTCAGAATCGTTTATCCGATTCATCGAATTCGATGTGTATAAAAGTAAACTTTATATCGAAATTTCGCTCGCTTCGACGTCGCGCGGACGGCTAGATAATTATGCGCACTGATTACAATCTTGTGAAATGTAAACAAACAATATATCCTTTCACATTTTCGCGGACTATTTTTTGACGGTTTAAGGTTTATTTCAAGTAAATTGCTTTCCGTGAAAGAAGAAAATATTATTTTCTATCATTCTTTCGGTTTCTATGAGTGAAATATACTATGTGTTGAAACAGTTTTTTCGAAGGAAACGCGCTCCGACTGACTGGCTTCACACGGACGTTTGCAGATTAAAAAAAAATACGCCTCTAAAATATACATATTTCTCGTTCTTTAAATTCTTAGAGGGACTGGCGAGCCACCGAGCCGCCGAGCCACTAAAAATCAAAACATTAGTGACCCTCGTATGAGAAAAGTTTGTAATAAAAAAATAATAACAAAATGGGAACAACTCTTCGTGCTACCAGTTCCCAGTTCCCAGCTACCAGTTCCCAGTTACCAGCTACCAGTTCCCAGTTCCCAGTTCCCAGTTACCAGTTACCAGTTACCAGTTACCAGCATATTAGACCCGCCGCTTTTTCGGATTTGAGCGAAATGTGCGAGTTGAACAAATAAACCATATGCGCAGTAAATACAGACAAATAATTAGCTTATTTTGTACACTTTTATTCCAACTAGACAGGTTGAAAGACCAATTTATAACAACAAAACATCAATGCCTTGATAAATTGATCTGATTACAAAACTTGAAAACAACGATAAAATTTTCTTCACTACTGCACGCCATTTTTGATTGATTTTAGAAACTAGCGAAAGCACAAAGACTTTGTACAAAAGACACAAATATCACAAAATACTCTGGTAAAAAGTCGGTTTTGTTTTGGTCAACTTGTACTTTCATTAATTCAACGGCAAAGAAGTATTTTCTTGCCGCAGAAAAGCGGTCAAAAGCGGTAATTCGAGATGATAAAATTACTGATTGCGAGTGTTATAACTTTAATTACCGCGGCGTAAATCGTTTTCGCTTTCGAAACTAAAGAATTTAACACTTAGAATTTCTCCTTTTTTCTCGTTGGTATGATGAATAAAACTATTCAGGATTCATTTCTGAAATACTGTGGTAATTTCCCGAAAATAGAAGCGAATAAACGGCGAGGAAATCGTCGTAAATACGCAGATCAAATATCACCGCGTGCGAGAAGTTTGTTGTTCATTTCATTTCTTTGAAAACCTAAAATTCCCCGTTAAAAGTGAATAAATTATAGAAACTTGAAAGAAACTATGTTTGATATTAACTTTCATTCAAACTGAAGCCGAGAAACGTGTCCAAAAGCATAATAATATTTATGAAAAATCTGGTGCCGCTGTGTGCAATTCGCCGTCAAATTCGTTGTTTATTACGCGAAGCAAAAGTTTTGGACTTTTAGCGATGACTTTTGCAGTCATTTGTTCAATCGATCGCTTTAAAAATCCTTCCACTAATTCCATACACATTCAAAGAAATAAAGTACATTACCATTTCGCTTTTAGAAGTCTTGAGAAGATCCATAATTAGTCTGTGAATATTTGTTTTGAAGCGGCCGCTCGATGTCTTCGCAATTCCCGGCCGCCGAAGGAGAGTATAAATTCTTCTCCAGCAAGGTTATTCAGTCTGTACTCGGTGATAATTCGTTTTGAAGCCACTTAGAAATTAATTGGTGTTTCTCCTTTTCATTTCAAGCTTAGAAGAGGTAATTTTCCGTGTTAAATAATGAAAACAAGGCCCTGAAAGTTTGTACATTCGCTCTCGGACATACAAGGCGCGCCATACTTTTCTTGTTCAATTTGATCCGGCAAGATCAAGACAAAAACCTTCTTTCTAGAGCCCCTAGAGTTCTCTAAAAATATGCGCAAAAGGTGGATTCTGATTGGTTTATTTGTCCTCTAAAACAATAGAACAATAGGGGAACCAAAAACTCTCCAGGGAGGGAGGGAAAGTGCATTTGTAAACACGTGTTCTTTCTGGCCGGTTGTGGCCGGTATAGGTAATTCAGAGGTCGTTGCGCCTGGCCGGTTTTGGCCGGTACAGGCGTCAATGGGTTAAAAAAACATATGAAAATGACAGGTAAATCTTAGTTTTTTGTCCCCCGTCACGCAACGCTTCCTCACACAGTCGTTCCGATAATAATATTTTACAATTATTTCAACCATTCATGCAACTAAAATAACATACATGCATATGATAACATCGTCCATCGCCAGAGGAGGTTGATCACTGATCACGTGATATAAATTGGCCAATCACAGCGGCGTAAATTTCAATCAACTTCTGCCGAATTTTGTCACGGATTTTTAGAACATCGACGTGGAAAACCATGTAGTTTGAAGGTATGTGAATTTAAATCTCCTTTTATATGCTTGTTACTGTTAGATTAGTACATGAACCAAAGTCATGCAACGTTTCTTTGAATTCAGATCGTTCTTTCTTATCGTTTAAGACATTTGAAATTCCTTCACCCAATGTCACACTGTGCAGTTTTAGACTGTCGAATGGCACATTTATAGGCTTATTTTTTCTTCTCTGTTTCACTCTACACGATCGATTTTTTTTGAAATCCTATGCTATGATTATGACAGATTTAAAAAATCGGGGCGCACCCCATCGCACCTCTCACCGTTTCCTCACAATTCTTCAAAGAAAGATGCCAAGTTGTCCTCGTATCACTTCACACTTCAGTGATTAGAGGGTTAAAAAAACAGCTTTTATTGTTGAGTTGTTTTTATTTTTGTCGTTAATAGAGAAGTGCAGCAGTTAATATTCATCTCATGTTTGTCTAAAACCAATAATTACACTGTTAGGACCGCTATATTCGATGATATTTTCTTCTAAACTCCTGATACATTGAGTGACTACCACTGGCCGCCATTTTGTTTCCTTGTGATATCTTTGTCCTGTGTCATTGTATTATTGCATTGAGAATTCCTTGTTTTGTTTCGTTTTAGACTGCAATGGCATCCAAAGAGGGAGTGTGCCCTCTGGTAACACTCCAGGAAAGCCTCCATCTAAAGGAAGAAATCGAGATGGGAGCGGTACTCAAGGAGAACCTTATTCGAGTCAGAGGGGCAGTCATTTATATTTATTACAACCCAGAGGACAACCCTCTGGATCCATTTCACATTTTTATCTTCAGTATTTATTATTTGTAGTTCCACATAATAGTATGTTAAATTGTTTAAAGTAATTTGTTTTAACATTTGAAATACCTGGTACTACAATGTCGAACCCCTATTAAGCTGCCAATTAGGCGGCTACTGACTTGCCCAGAGGGTGGTGGCCTAATAGGGCTTCAACTGTAAAAAATAATTATCCTCCACTTATAGGGTATATCAGCCCATTTGCCAAAAGCCCCCTGACCAGGTGTAAGCATGTCCTTTTTACACATGTAATATGGCTCCAAGTTGGTCAAGAGAGGAGCTAATGACTATCCCAAAATCAGTTGATATGTGGTACTCCAATGACCTATCATTTGGGAACAAATTGTGATGACGGTCATAGTGTAACCTGTTGCATTGTATGGCAAGTTACCATTCGGTATTTCGTAGGTAAATATGTGGGCTCAGTGATCCCCATTTTTTTTATCAAATAATGATCACTATGTTAGAGTAAAAAGCCACCTCTGAACCCAGATCATTATATGATACAGTGTAGTTAATACAAGCCATCCAAGCCAAGGGTTATGGTTGATATGGTAATCTATTGCCACAAATATGGTCCCATTATGTGGGCTTTCATTGTCGGGATCAATCCATCAAAGCACAAGAAACTATATGTTGTTGTGCATGCTTGCATGTACCATATAAAGTAATCTTCAGATATCAATACTGCATTTTTGGTTGCCTTAGATGGAATAAAACATATTCTGTGTAGAAATCATTCAAAGACACACCCTGTGTGAAAAATCATCTTGTCAGCCATAACACACCCTGTGTGAAAATCATTTGGTCAGCCATGTGGCATTGAAACCTTATATTTTTGTTTTGTTGTGTACAGAAAACCGGTTTTACTAGTTATTACGTAATCGCATATGATTTTGGATCACGTCGCTTTGGAGTTAGTCAAGACACTATTCTGTTTTGGGCAAAGTTTTGTTGGAAAATTTTCACAAGCTGTTAATTGGATATGTTGACACATTATATTGGTGTATAAAGTGTCATTGATTCTACATGTAGATGCAGGATGTAGGCATCGTTGGAGTTATATTTTAGAAATAGAAAATGGTGTACATGCTCAGATACACTGATGCAAACACAAGGACTGGGGAGAATTTTGTGAAAATTTGAAAGTTCGTGTCAACGTAATCAAGCAAGGAAAGGGTTTTCACAAGTACTGTTCAATTATCCTAGACTTCATGTTTGCATCGATTACATTCTATGTATACAGTCGAACCCAACCACAATTAATATTAGTATAATACTGTCCCCGAGGGTGGATGCTTGATAGGGGTTCCACTGTACTTGTGGTTGCTTTTTGATAGATGGGATAAAACATGTATATAATGCAAGAAAATAGTATTTTATTAATTTTAAAACTCATTTCTCTTTTTACGGTTTTAGTTCAAGAAATTAATTAGATCTATGCTGGAATATCATGCATAATCATTTGTAATAAATGATTAATCTATTGGTCAGTTGCCCAATGGCTAAAGGCCAAAGAAAATAGCTAATAAGAACATGTTACTGCCGATTCATTTCATTATTTTTATTAACTTTAAAATATCTTTTAAAAATTGTAGGTATGATAAATTTATCATCAAATTCCAATCCAAGGACCTGGGAAATGGATTATTGTCAGATAAATTATATTTAATTACAGCACGGACACTCGAACCGTGAACGCTTTGGCTTATTTTGACTTTATTTTGACTTTATGTTCACTTATTTTGTACTTATTTTGTATTTTTTTTTCTGAAAAAAAATAAAAAATAAGTCAAAATAAAGTCAAAATAAGGCCAAAATAAAGCCAAAGCGTTCACGGTTCGAGTGTCCGTGCTGTAATGTATAAATAAATTATTAAAATATATATTTTTTAACTTTTTGATGAAAATATTAAATCTCCCTTTATACAGCTTATATCACATGGTACAATGAAACTGTGGTACTGTATATGTGCTCCAGAAGAATGAATAAAATTATAGTCAACATCAAAAGTGTGACCACTTAAATTAATTCACATTCTTTCATGTGTGCAAACTAGAGCTTCTGATTGGATAGTCTGTGCTCACAAAAGAATTAATTAATCAAAGTGGTCACACTTTTGGGCTCCTTGCTGTAACTTGCATATGCAAATGATTGTAAATAAATCACAAATGTGTCTTCATACGTACACAAATGTGTATTACAATTCCGTATACTTTTTTACTGCGCCTTTAAAAAGCATGCAAACTCTACTAAAGAAACAGATGTTAACTTCAACGGCTTCAAAACTTGAAGAGTTTTGTACATTATTGAAAGGCGCACATAATTACGACAAGCTAATGACTTGCCAGTCAAAAGGAGACTTTACAAGACACCACGACTTTTGAATGAAACATAATGCTCCCATGTTCCCCATCTTGTGAGAAGAAGTTTCATATAGTTTCAACTGAATTGTACACTGCTTTGTACAAAACAATTTCCTTTGGTGTTGAAAGTGGGTCAGCATGGCACTTTTAAATCAGACCCCGTACTTCCTTCCCATCAAGTAAAAATACTGCAGATTTGAAGTCAATGGCAAGTACTGGAAAACAGGGGATGGTCCAGGATATGGCCTCACCAACACTTGAAAACTGTCATTTTGAGTCCATGATGATGATCTACAAACAATTTTATTATTATTATTTTTTCAAAATTATGACTCCTTTAAAAATGTTTATGTCTGTATTTAATATGACAACATAAAGAATCAAATTCTACTTTTGATCGATCCTGGGGGGGGAGGGGGCAACTCAAAACCTATAATACTAAACAAATTTCCGTACTCACTTATTCAACATGATAAACTTTGATCTATGTCTAGCAGTTGTTTCTTAGATTAAAGTGGGCTCAAGCAATGTGTGATTGCCCCCTAATGTAAAACTAATCGTCCAAAAAGTCCTATTCAAAATTGTTATTTGTTCAGACTGCTGTACATTTCACACTACAAATCATTGAAATCACCTGAATGACTTCGGAACCCACTTCAGAAGAGACATCCACTGCATAGAAATTTTCTGAAAAACGTTTCCGCTGCTTCAAGCTCTCCATTCTCTTCTAGCCGAAGCCCAGCACTCACGTTACTTTCTCTGTCCCTGTGTTATTAACCAAATAGAGTTTGAGTACACAGTTCGATCGAGATGAGAACAAAAATAAATATAAACAGACATAATATATTCGTGGTAAGCTTACTCTACGCTTTGCTTCGACGCCGGCTTTTCCTGGAAGTTCATGGCCGTCGAACACAACAGCTGGGTTTACGTTATTATCCAGCAATAAATGGATGTACTCTAATGCACAAACCTACAGCATGGTAAAAAGAAAGGCAGTAAGCTTATGTTTTAAAACGATAACAAATCGATTGATAAAAACCAAGCTGAGAAAATCCTTACCTCGAGGTCCTCGAGGTTTTCAATGCCAAATCTCGAGCGCAAGTCGAAATACTTCTATGTAAGATGCAGTAGCCATCGATCCCTGCTGTCTTGCCACTGAAATCACTTATATGTATTCGCTCCTGAATAGGCTTCAGCAAATTTAAGAGCCCTTTGCTGACTCCCATTGTTTTGATTTTGAGCTCCGGAGCTCCGCACAGCTCGACCTGCAGTGGCAAATGAGGCGTGCAACAATTTACGACCAGCATGCTTTGCGGTCAGTGATCAACCTCCTCTGGTCCATCGCGCTGACTAGCTAAGAGGTATTTAAATAAAAAAATAACTCAACAAACGATGCGAGTCCATTCGCCAGCGCCAAGGAAATGTGGGGGTGAGCCAAAAAACACTGTCGAGCGTCTAAATAGACCATGAATAGAAAAGATGAACATAGCCACTGAAACCAGTCCTTTGGTGAGTAAATCAAGCCACTTCCAGCTCAAACAACAGCAACTCGGTGTCCTCGGTGAATCTCATTTGAGCCCGCGATAGTCGTTCATTCGTTCAGCGGAGCAAAAGTACAGGGCCTCTGTCGCTCCGTGGGTGTCCCCCGTGAGTCAAAAAAGGAATCTTTCGTATCGAAGGTCGCGAGATCGAATCCCTGTGGAGGCACGTTTTTTTTTCTTTTTCCCCCCCGCAAGTATGAGAAACACAGGTGCTAATATCAGTTCGCTTTAAATATATAGGCTGGAAAAAAAAGCATTGAAGGGTTTTTTATAGTTCAGACGCAAACAAAAGAAAATATCATAGAATTCCATAGTGGTACAAAAGAAAATATAGAATGATTCAGATAAATTAGATTTTATTCATACACTTGGTATAAAGAAGATACAATATTTAACATACTTTAAGTGTTTTCCTAAGTCTTGAAGTCCGCAGCTTGGTTTTTAAAAGTTTCGACAGCTTGAGTCTTCATCAGAGCTTGAATCGATCGAAGAACGTACTTCAAACGTGACTCACTTTTAATATTCTAAATGTCTCCTCTTTGGGCGGTCGAGTATTATTTAGGGTTATTTCTTTCAATTTCGAACTCCAAAAAGGTGTCTAATTGTAATTGTAGGAGTGAAAATACCGTGTTGAAAAATAGAAGAGATCCGCGCCAGACGCCATTTTGTTTACTGATAATGCATAAATTACTGCACTACGCATACATTATTGTTTGAGGGATCGAGCGAGGGATCGAGCGAGTGAAATTTGTCCGCTATACGCTATAACTTTGTTCATGCTAAGCATTCACTCGTTAAAAATGTCGAAATGCTGTTAACAATGAAATCAAACAAGCCAAGGAACAATACTACAAAAGTGCACTCCAAGACAATGAAGGCGACTCACGTAAGACTTGGCGGATCATTAATGAACTCACTTCGAGAAAAATTCACAGCTCTTCCGTAAAAGAGATAAAACTTAACAATCATAGCCTTTGTGATCCGCGAGAGCTTTCATCTGTTTTCAATGACCATTTTTCAAGTATTGGCCCGAAACTTGCAAACGAGATCCAACACATCGAGAATAACCCGTCTCATTTAGATTACCTTAAGGAGATCGATCATAGATTCAAACTCAAAACAACTGAATATTCAAAAGTGCTCTCTCTACTGTCTAAATTATGCAAATCTAAGGCGACGGGTTTAGATAAAATATCTGCACGACTACTTCGTGAGTGCGCTGGATTTAATAGCTAGTTCTCTTTGTAGTATTTTTAACAGATCTATTGTGTCCGGTGTTTTTCCCGTAGAATGGAAATACTCTAAAGTCATCCCGCTGTTCAAACATGGAGAACGTTCCGATTTAAATAATTACCGCCCTATCTCTATAATTCCAGTTGTGGCTAAAGTCTTTGAGAGAATAGTTTATGATCAGTTCTATGAATATTTAACTGGCAACAATCTAATTTCCAGTTATCAGTCAGGGTTTCGATCTATTCACTCCACTGTTACTGCTTTGCTCGAAGCCACCGATAATTGGGCTTTCAATATCGATAAGGGCAACGTTAATACAGTGGTTTTCTTAGATCTGAAGAAGGCTTTCGACACCGTTGATCTTTCCATTCTGTTATCAAAATTAAAAGCCTATGGTGTCGGATGCGCCTCATATAACTGGTCTTATTTGGATAATCGCAAACAAAAATGTTTTGTAAATGGTTCTCTATCAGACAGCCAACATCTAACTTGTGGCATTCCTCAAGGTACAATACTAGGACCTCTTCTCTTTATACTATATATAAATGATTTACCAAACTGTCTGTCTAATTCACAACCAAGAATGTATGCAGATGACACGCACTTGACTTTTTCCAGTAACGATATTACGAACTTAGAACAGGGTCTAAATGAGGATCTGGCTAAGGTTAATGAATGGTTAATTGCAAATAAACTCACTCCCAATAAGTCGAAGACTGAGTTTATGTTGCTTGGATCCAGGCAAAAGTTGAGTACTCTCAATAGACCCCCGTCTCTTACTATTGATGGACGCTCTATAAAGCAAGTTGAATTTACTAAATCTCTTGGTGTGTATATAGACGAAAATTTATCTTGGAGCACACACATCGATAAAATCTCAAAAGATTGCCTCTGGCGTTGGCATCTTGAAGCGAAGTAGATCTTTTGTTCCGTTTGAAACACTCCTATGCATTTATAATGCATTAGTATAACCTCATTTCGATTATTGTAATGTCGTTTGGGAAACTATATATCAACATGAAGGAACTTATGAAATGCACTATCCGATAAACAGGATCAGCAGCGGCATCAACATTGGGCCCGATATCTCTCCACTAAGAACAGCTGCAGGCCGAAATGCGATCACAATGATCAATCCGAATAAGACCGAATAATTGGCGTTGCAAACTAGCCAAGTTCAATATCCGAGTTCTTCTACTTTGTAGCTTTGATGGAGATTTCTTTATGCGTAACCTGGAGGCAAGCGTTGAGCGTAATATGCTATTTGTATTATTTTGATTGTAGAACAAAGCTAGAAGTTGGCCCAGAAAACGCAGAATTTTCATTTCCGGATGTTGTTTAGGGACGTCACGGGAAGCCCTGCCGTTGACACATTCTAATTGACTTATAACACTCTAGCGGGTTATAAAATTTTATTTGAAAACACGTTTTTGCCCCCGGAGGGGTTTTGGCCCAGAGGCCAAAACCCCGAGGAGGCAGAATAGTAGTCCCCGCGTGTATATATATATGGAATTGAAGAAAATATAAAAATAAAAATATATATATTGAAATATATTGATATATATGTTACAGTATGCCAATGAATCTCGATTTGGCAAAACTGGGCGCGCGGGGTGGTATCGGGTAATTTTTCACCAGGGCCGCAAGGTGGTATTGGGTAATTTTGGCACGAAGGTCGGTTCACTTCAAAAGTTCGCTTCGCCACCGTTCGTCTGAAGAAAATTTGCAATTCAAAGGTGAGTATCTTGCATTACAGTGATTTCTTTGAATACAAAGGTCATTCAACAGTACCGGATAGAATTGTTCGGTACACAACTTGATTTTTCACACACAAATCAGCAACGGGGTTGACAGACTCGATCCAAAACTCTGCTAGACGCTGTCTGATATAAATATTAACTCGTTAAGACTAAGATTAGCAGTTACAACCGCAACATTCTTGTATTTCCTAGTGTATATAAGACATTGTTGTAAGAGGTTAAGGCTCAGAACGAATAGTGAATAGAACGGAACGGAATTGTGAGTGTAAAGAACTGTGAATCTACGAATAAACGCATTTTATAACTTGGAAAGATACGGTCCTCATTTGATTGTGAACCGGCCGGAGATATTCCCGAATTAACAGACGCAAACAGGTCAGAATCTCAAGTCAAAAAAGTAAAACCCAGTCAAAAGGATCAGCATCTTTTCAACAAACTTCATTGTTCAGTATAAATAAACCCAGATCGTTATTATTTATCTGAATAACTGAGTTTTGTTCCATTTTGTGTTATTTCAAGGATTGAACGATCAGTAAGTTGCTGTACACCATTGATCATTATAAGCTACATCACAAAATCTACTTAAAAAATGTCCGAAATATTTCTATAAACAAAACGTAATATCATCAAATGGCGGGGGCAGATATAGTGAGAACTATTACTAGTTGTAGATAACTCGAGCACGTTTCAAGGTTTTGAAACAGTTTTTTTTTTGGAAAATGTAGCTTAACTAGTAATGTTTAGTCCCTGGCCTAAAAAAATAAAATCCCAAAAAATCGTTCTTTGAAGGTCTACGGTAACCTTAAGTTAGAAATAAATCTACCTGTATGCCATTAATATTGGAACATAGAGAAAGTGGAACACGCTACAGGGAGCAACAAAGTAACACCACTCCTGAATAATTTATCTGCATACCCTTGTAAAAAAGCCACCGGGATCTTGCCGGGATCCCGGCGGGATCCCGGCAAGGAATTGGCCGCCGGGAATCCCGCTCCCGCCAAGAATCCCGGCGGGATCCCGGCGGGATTCGCGCCGGGATCCCAGCAAGGAATTGGCCGCCGGGAATCCTGCTCCCGCCAAGAATCCCGGCGAGATTCACGGCGAGAATCTCGCCGAGAATTTGGCTGCCAGGAATCGCGGAACAAGCAGGAATCTCGCCGGGAAAAATTCTCTGTGGCCAATTTCTCCGGCGAGAATTTGGCCGCCGGGAATTTTTTCTTTGCATAAGTTCTCGGCAAGATTCCCGCCAGGATTTTGCCGCTGCATTTCAGCACCTGAAAATCACTTGGTTTCTGTCAACCCTCAAATTAATTCCCTTTGCCTTTCTCGTTATTGGCGATAACATTTCAAAATGAAAGCTGTGTTTACACCGAGTTCAAGTGTCGTAAAAATAAACGATCGCGAGGTTCGTAATTTACTCATTGTTTTACGCCACAAGGTATTAAAAAGTGAAAACTGTAATCAGGTTAAGTAATAACGCAGGTGGATTTATCCAGAGAAATATTGCTTCTGTTCAGGTACTTTAACAGCGAATTAAACTGATCGAAGGTAAGCCCGCCGAACGTCGCCAAAACAAACACAGTGAAATACGATTCCTCTGTATCAAAACAACCCGATATATTTTATTTGCATGAGAAGGTCATCACAATTCACTTGAAATTAAAACACAGATCGTGTAACTAACCTTTTTCTTGAGCTGTGGGTAAAGGTCAAGAAGAATATAAACTTTACACAGCTTTACGCAATCTACCAAAGTCAAACCAAGCTGGGAAGAAGCCATTTCGTAAAAATTATATTGAATCACGGGCAGATCTGAAGTCACAAGTCTAAAAAGTTTTACATGAAAGCGGCACTGAAAAGTAATAACTACCTCAATGTGAGTAGTCAGAATTACGGTATCTTCATCCACTGTTCAGGCTTTCCCATGACTTTGCTAAAATTTCAGTTCAGTCAAAGATGCTTGACATTTTTTTTCGCATTTCCAGAATGTTCCAACAACTTTGTTGATCCAATTTCTTGATCAAACGACGTAAAACAACTTTTTCCATCATATGTTCCATTTCTTTTAAGCAAAACATTTTTCCAACCCTTGCATTGTGGATAAAACGACGAATTATTCAGCAATCAAACTTTCTGAGAAAATTCTCACTTCAAACGGGTTGCTCACATCATCACGGGATGGCGTGTAGTATGGCCCACGTGACATACATCGGCCAATCATATTGCTCAGTTAACGATACTTGGCGGGAATAAGCCCGCAAATTTTTGCTAAGTGGGTGGTCCGTGTCGGGAAGAACAGGCAACACAGAAAAATGAAAGAAGGATGAGCTTCCAATCCCTGAACCTTTTTTAGTGACCCTTGATCTAAAATAACGATAATCGCAAGGTCACATTTCAAGAGAAATCTTCAAAACGGTGTCGTACCTCTGCTACTCCGTTTGCAATCCTATCATCACCGAGTGAAATGGTCACTGGAGTCCTCAAAGGTAAGCCTTCAAAGGTAAGCCTTTTTAGACTTTTTATACCGGTTAATAAAATACACAGAAAAAACAGCGCACTTTTAATCCACAAATCAACCGTGATCCTAAGTAATCAACAAATCTAACATCTATGCAACACGTGCCTCTTCGTTCGATGAACTTTCAGTAAACCGTTTTACGCTATTAAATCTCAAAACGGTCGCTATATTTTCCACTAATCTTACTTCTTTGAAAGTGAACTTAGTTTTAGTAAAGTGTCACGATTGTCTTTTGAACTCCAAAAGGTTCCAGGGTCAACCGAGGAGTAGTTTATGTCAGGAACTTGTCATCCCGCCGGGATTTGCATTTCGTCGATAAGAACTTCTCTGCGGGAATTTCTAAACAAGATTTTTTTCCCGGCGAGAACAAAAATTCCCGCGCCGGGAATACAACCGGGATTTTTTTCTCGGCGGGATTCGTGATGATTTTTTTTCGCGCCGGGATCCCGGTAAGAAAGGATTTCCCGGCGGGAATCCCGCCAAGATCTAGGACGGGAATTTTTCCCGACGGGATCCCGGCGGGAAAATTTTCATATCGGCGGGATCCCGGCGGGAATGGGATTCTTGGCGGGATCCCGGCAAGATCCCGGCGAGATCCCGGTGGCTATTTTACAAGGGTACATTCAACTTCAATTTGAATTTACACTCTATAGCATAATAAATTACAGAATTACTAATACTATAAATAATATGTGGACACTCTGGTCGTTTTTTCCTTCCCCAAACATGTTTCTTGCCATTTCAAAGTGATACCTCGTTGCACGTGCATACAAGGCTCTTTTGCCATGTTTACTTTCTTCCCCATATCATATGTCATAAACTTCAGAAAGAACCACTGACAGGCGCTTTCTGAGCCGCCATACAAGAGCCAAATAAGCAGTAAAAAGCTTCGGGTTTTTTGCTTGAAAAATGGCGTTTGAGAGGAAAAACTATTGAACGTTGTTTTATATTGTATAATTATTAAAATCAAGTAACAAAAAACTGCTTGAATTTTGGCTTCAGTTCTCCTTGAACTCATGAGACCATTCTGCAAAAGACAGCTGAAAATAAATAGATTACGAAGACACACATACCTACATGCCTTTGGTGCTCAGCAACCGCTGTGTTTACTAGGGAAATTTCAAGCTGCTGTTGAGTCCACAAAGAAAGCTACTCTACTTTCTATTTAAAGTCGTGTATATGACTTTAAACCCCTGAACTACCCGCGAATAAATATTTCCGCTTGGTGGAAATGAAGTAATTTTCCTACCTATAAACAAAGGAGATAATACATCAGTCCTGCCTTTCAAGCTTCAAAATTATGTTCGATACAGAGGCCATTTCTCTAGGTTGTACGAGCTGAAATATTTCCTGAAGTTTATCAGTGTATTGAGTTTATTATAGGAATTGCATCGATATAGGAATTGCATAAATATTTGGAAAGCAAAGACGAATGTCAGCCGGCAATATCTTGTATTGTTGCAAATAGTGTATGAAATCTGACTGTGACCTTAGCAAGTTGTTCGATCTCTTTAACTTCACACCAAGGGTGTAACGCAATACAATCAACTCTCACCTTGTGGACACCCCGTTATTACGGACACCCACTATTACGAACAAAATCCAGCTCTCCACCCGGCAAAAGCTATAGAGGTTGATTGAAAGTGACTCCTGCTATTGCAGACTCATGCTATTATGGACTCCAAACTACGTCCTGAGGGTGGCCGCTATAACGAGAGTTGACTGTACGTGCATAAAATAAAATATAAAGTCCGTGGTCTCCTCTTGGCCGGTCATGGCCAGTTTAGGTGTAAATGTGTTAATGACCTAATATATCATTATGGACAAATTAAATTGTGCCAATGAGTTGTTCTGTTAAATTATCATGTTATGTTATCAATAACCTCGTTCAGTTATGAATCAGTGTTACAATTATTGCAGCTACAGTAAAACTAATTTACAGAAGCCTATGACTCGCCTTTATTTACTCCACATAAAATACTTCACTCCAGATTTCAGCTAACTGTGAAAAAAGGTTGTATGCAAATTAGCTTCTAGTGGACCCTACCGTGCATGGGCACCAGCTGACACTTTCCCTTTAACAAGAATTGTTGCATTCCTTGTTCAAAAGATAAGTTCAGATAACACTAGTTACAGCGGATTCAGGTTGAGCGTTTAACGGTCTTAGTTGTCGCATTCGTTGTCACGGTTGATTGATTGTGTTGCGAGGCAAAATGACAGCCGTTGCTAGGCGGGAATGACGACGTCCTGTCTGGGAAGTTGGACTCAGGATTGAGCAGTCTGGCTTCTAGCAATAGCCATGGTTATACATTGTAGCATTGTGTTCTTCTTGGGCAATTAGACACTAGTCTTAACTCTCACAGTGGCTCTCTCCACCCAGGAGTATAAATAATGACATAATGCTGGGGTAACCTGCGATGGACTAGCTTCCCATACACCAGGAGTAGCAATAGTACTTAGTCGGCTTCATACTACAGAAACTGGGATAAGCTCTGGCTGTGTATTTCAGAACCATCCTTTCAGGCTTTCATGCGGTGGCTTAAAGGAGCTAATATATTTTAAGTCATTTTTGCGAAGTGCAAAATAACCTTCAAATTGAAGAAAACCTCAAAATAATAGTTTACTAAGGTAGAAAAACACCAAAGATGTAATAATAAACCAAAAAGGAACAAGGTTGGTTGAGGATGGAGAAGATTAAGACGGATTGCGAACGCTTCATGCAAACTTTCGCTGGGCACTTTGAAATTTTGGATCAATTCAAACAATATACAGCTCGAACTTGAATTTTCAAGGCCTATGGCGATTTTACAAACTTTAGCTTAAGTTTATACTATGTACAGTTTTTTGCTGACTTTTTACTGAATGTTCCATTTTAAATAACATAAGATCTCAGTTGAAACTTTATTTGCTCCAACCAACATCCTGCAAAAATATACGCCAACGTTTCTGGTGCTGGTATATTTATTATTTTTTACTTTTTTACTAACTCATTCGTTCATTCATTGAGCAGCACAGCAATTACCAAAAACAATTACTGCACATCAAAAGTAGAGAAAAAAAATCATGCATGATGAGCCAATAAGTCCAATAACAGTTGTGCTCTGCCCTCCCCCTCTCAATGTTGGTTTGTAAGATATGATAACAAAATAGCAAGAAACAACATTTGGAGGGGGGGGGGGGAGGGCAATGGGAACATAAATATCAGTGTTGTATAAAGTGTCCCAATTAAACTTGTCTCGGATTGTTGCTAAAAGACTCTGTCCAACATAAATTTACATATGCTTTCAAAAAATAAAATCGTCCAGGTAAAAAACAAAGTTGTGTGAATTGTAACCAAGAGTCCCAGTTTTGTAATGTAAATTACATTTGCGGCAGGGAAGCCATTGGCACTTCAGTTGCAGTAAAATGCGGGGTAGTGTAGCCGCTCTCGTAAGCTGCTAATTTAATTGACTCTGTGTGTAGCAGCTGTATTATTGTTAGTGCTATGGGCTATGGTTGATATTTTATGTCAGATATATTGTTCATTCTACCTTGATAGTGTTGGACTTTACGAGAGCTGCTGTGTGGCCCATGGGATAAGCAAGATCCTTAGTAAACTGTTTATTTGATAATTTGATTCAGATTAAGTAATTATTCTTAAAGCAGCTTATTTGACCTCTTCTGTGAAGTCACTGATTTCCTTCACGTTGTATACTTTGCTTGTAGGGACATCTCTATCTAACAGCTCCAGTTCATTACAATGTCAGAGCCTGAAAATAACAGGGGTTAGTACTTCTATGGGTGACAATGATGACCCACCTCCTCTCAGTATTAAACTTCCAAAGAGGAGCGATCTTCCAAAGAAGTCAACACATAAATGGAGTGATGTCCAGCTCCCAGTAGACATTCTGTTACTGACTGTGGAGGATAGTGAGTTCTTGGCATGTTATCATTACTTGAGGAATTCTTCTAAAAGTTATCACAAATCCTTGGGTCATGTGTACTTTGGAAACATGGGTGATGAGGTGGAGCCATTGAAAGTTGCTTTATTAATAATGAGCTCCTCAAGTCCTGGTGGCTCGCAAACTGATGTGAGAAATGCTGTGATACAACTGAGGCCCAAGGCCACTTTTGTGTTGGCTTCTGCAATGGTTTGAATCAGGAGAAAACCAATCTAGGAGATGTGGTTGTGTCTTCTATGCTTATAACAGATGCCTACAAAACCCCAGTGAGCAGAGATATTGCCAACTTTGTCAGAAATGTGGCTGATGGCTGGAAGGCACCATTAGAAAGCCCAGAAGTGCGGGAAGTCAAAGTACACTGTGATGGCGTGTTTTTGAGTTGTCCAGATCTGGTTAGTGCTGAACAGCAGTGTAAATTACACCCTGAGGCAACTGTAGTTGAAACAGAAGGAAAAGGTAAGATTTTGTTTAGCTAGAATTCAAAGCTCTTCAAACTTTTGGGCAAAAAGTCAGCATGGTAGACAGGATAAGTTGAATATAAAAACGTTTTGCTGACATCAGGACTAAATTTATTTTTGGTGTTTGTGCTTTGTTTGATAGCTTCAATGTTGCCTCCTTGTATCATACATTTAAATATGCTGTACAGTCAGAGGCTTGACATAAGACTCACAATCAGTCATGTAGTCTAGCTAATAAGCTGTAGCAGCTATTTTTTCTGTACAATAATCCCCTTCGGCCTGGTTGACACCTGTACTTATTTAATAAAATGTGCACTTTCCATTTCAGGTGATTTAGTAGTCCATAGTATTTAAAGTGCAACTAACCCCCAAATTTTTTATTTGTCGAAATAAATGTACTTGTTATTTGAAACTTAACTGCGAAATTTTTTTTGGATTTGGTTGAATCCTCGATTTTCTGTGCCCCGGCAAAAATGGCTCTATTTTTGTTCACGACCGCGTTTTTGAGGGGTAGGGACAAAACGTGGGGTAGGTCTTGGGGTAGGCCATTGGGTAGGCCATGGCCTACCGGTGGTCAATTTCCTAAATAATAATAATAATTTGGGTAAAAAAAATTGCTTGAATACCGTTAAATTCCGATGGAAAGCTTTCCGAAGCCTCCAAGCCTATTACCGAAATGGTTAGTGGATTTATTTCCAGTTGCAAAACGGGTGCAGAAACGCGGGGATTTTATTGATTGCGATAATTTTTTCGCAGACGCTATCAGAGGGTAACTAGGAAATTTATTTAAGTGAAATTTTTTTGGGGGGGGGTTAGTTGCACTTTAACTTAGGACGGGTAGGTCATGTCCAAAAGCCCTATAATAGCAGGTTTGTAAATCCATAAAAAAGCCCTCAGGTTTGTGTGGAAAGACATGGCATCCAGAATGCCAAGCTGTATAATACCATCACCAATACCATAACATTATTCTTACAGTAAACATTTAATATGTGTAGAATGTTTTCTTGCTTACCGTATACTTGCACATACATTGCTTACTTCCATTCTTTGCGTTGTTTTCTTAGGCATTTTTGCAGCAGCCCATGAGTTGAAATTGGAGTGGGCTGTTATCAAGGGTGTGTCAGATTTTGCTGTTGGCAGTAGATCTACAAATGAATCGTGGAAAATGTTTGCTTGTACTATGGCAGCTTCTGTCGTTTCCAACATGTTGAGTGATCCTGTAGTTTTTGAGCAATGGCCTCACCATGGAGGTATGTTAAAGAGCCTCAGCTGTGGTTGTTTAAGTCTGTTTATTTCATAGTTGCCACTTTTTAATGCAGAGTGCACTATTGGAATGGTTTAGTGGGGTGTCGTGCGTGATGAAATGCTAATCCACTAAGGTATTAACTTTGATCATCAATTAATTAAGGGCGGATTCACTTGCAACATACGCGTATACCTGTCACATTTCTGACGCATACCCGGTTTCGAATAAATGCGTTGATAGCCCCAAATCAAATCCCATGTGTCATCTGAACTTTCGGATAGTATTACAGAGTTTTGTTATCGTGAACCGGGAGAGTTGAGAGAAACCGGTGATCAAGTTGTAAGCAAACCAAACGCAAGTTTCTTTGTCTTTGTGTACCGTTTGAATACTACAACAAAGAACCAAAGAACTTTCAACCATTTCAGTGAATTTATATTGAGGCCACATTATGGTAAATACAATCTTCCTGTAAGCTATTATAGTAAGTTGAAGTCCATTTCAGGAAGGATACAAACAATGCGTCACTATTAATTCCTAGAATATCCCTTGAGGTACACATTACTATTAAAAAATAAACAGCATCACTTAAATGTCAACCAAGGTTTATGTCATTTATTTAGATGGATCTTTTTCAACTGTCAGATAAGTCGTGCGGCTGTATGGCCCAAGGTTTCTTCTCAGTGAATTAGGTCCTTCAACTGGCATTTAGCATGATACATATAACGGACAGTTCGTAGACAGCACCATAAAAAATGCAATCACAAGTTACTTTTTTATGAAAACCGTAAAAATCCTCAAATTTTTTTCCAAGATAGTAAATTAACTTTTTCTCGTGCACATGGCTCTACATGAGTTTAAGGACGGTGCCTCCTAATACCAAAGTATTTTTGCGCGGTTTATGACTATGCGAGAAAGCAGATCTTAGCAAGGGCTATTGGAATCCAAAAAGAAAATTGGGGGTAACCACGCATTTTTCAGAGATAATCAAGCTTCAATCTGGAAAAAATGCTGAAATAGCATTTTATCGGAAAAAAAATATGTATATATTTTTTCGCAGATTCCCTTTGAATTTGCCTTGACATACACGAAAGCAACAATAAATATAAAAAGCTTTAAAATACTTAACAAATGGTAATATAACAGCTACTGTTTATGTGTTTTTTAATTAAAAATCATCGCAACGTAGCCATTATCAACCCTGACAGCTCTCCTCTGGTATACCAAAAATACAGTCTAAATAACTTTTGCACACAACAAAAAATTAATCATATGTTTAATAGGCTTACCGCTTCCATTTTATAACATAAAAAGTAGGGGTCACCACGCGTTTTTGTAAGTTATATGAAGAAAACGACCATATATTTCCCTGCCGAGCTTAGCCTTAAAGAGAGTTTGCAATGTTCTGTATGTGTGCGCGCTCGAGCGCGCGCTAATGACGCGAGAAATTATGCGCAGAACGTATGCGCAGTAACAATAGGAGGCACCGTCCTTAATAAATGTAGACACTGTTGACTAAATATACAATCCGATAGGGAGCAAACAAGTGCAATAATGAAAATATCGAGCACATGGTTCAGCACTCACACTGCTTATACAACAAGCTAGTCACGTGCACCATCACATGATTACATTCTACAGAATACAGTGAAACATGTAAGAAGAACTGTTTCAACATTATAATATTTTGATAAAGGTTATAGCCACAAAAATGTGTGGTTCCAGAAAATATCCATACCCCCCCCCCCCCCCCACGGAAGGTCACTGGAAATTCCGAGGGGTGGGGGGTTAAAGGCCCAGGAATTCCGAAGGAGAGGGGGGTTCACGCAGAGCTTGTTTTCCAGAGGGTTTCCCTTCTGAACAAACACAACAAATTCGTAAGAAATACTTACGTACTTTGTCTCTATTTTCGAGGAATGAAACCAAGCCAAATCAAACATTCTGGCCATTGAAATAAACCCAAACATCTTGTTCTTTCATGTATCTTTTATTTTCTGAGTTTACCGCCTCTCTAAATGAGAACAAATGTCTCTTGAAGTTGCAAGCACGAACTGAACCGAACGGGATCAAAATGGCCGACCAAAACTCCTTCCCAGTCCCCTGGCCATTGTTTCTTGAAAAAGCCAGGTTGCTCTGCTTTGTTACGAACACGAACGATTTTCAAATTTTCCTTCGTCGTGCAAGCGCTAAGCAATGGAAAAGTGTCTTGAAAACAAAAACATAAGACAAGACAAGTAAGTTAAATTTTGATTGGAAAGAAAGATATTCTTTCTTTCTTTGGATTAAATTTGTGATTCACGTTCATTGTTTGTTCTTTCTGTAAACTCTGTTAGCCGTGTGCGTGTTGATAAAACCGATCGGATTGTAACGTATATTTTGCGTAACTGAGTCTTCATTTTTTTAGGTACAAAACCTTTTGGAATTTCTGAGGGGGGAGGGGTCCATGTTTTAAAAATACTGGAATTCCTGGGGGAGGGGGGGTCATCAAAGACCCCTTGATGACCCCCTTGGAACGGAAATTTCTGAGGGGTGGGGGGGGGGGGGGGGGGTGAAACCCAAAATGTCTTCCGTGGGGGGTATGGATATTTTCTGGAATCACACAATGTTTAGAAATACTCTTTTGTAGCATTAATAATGCTGCTATCTAACTAACTACCCTTATGGGAATTACATATCTAGAAAGCCTCACCAATCTAGATAAAGGTCATGGTGTCGGAAACTATCAGATTATATCGAGTGCATTGTGTGACTTTGTTTTGTCACGCATGAAGGTTTGAGTGGAATGTCTGAAATGGGTGTGGTTTGATTGGAATGTGTGAAAAGAGCTTTCGAGCCAATGAGTGTTTTGTTTTATGTCTGAACGCGTGACAGATAAGAGTAAGAAGATTGTATTTCTTGTATTCATTCTTTCGGGATTTTTAGTGACGGTTGATTTCTGTAATAAAGCTACGTGAAGCGATACTGTGATAGTGTCGACCTTTCTTGTGATTTTCCACAGTGGATCTTTTGAAAGTAATTCTAAGAAATGGTTTGGAAGAGACATTCAACTGTAGCTACTTGAGTGTCAAGCAGTTTAGTTAATACAAGAATAGTTTATTATTTCCTCATAACACTAGTTTTAATGTTTTGGTTTTCCTGAAGGTATCATGCCCATTGTAGTCAAAGTAGAGGGTGTTACATTTCAAACGGAAAAAAGCAGAGATCCTATGCAACAAGAGGAAGAAAATCGACTTATAATGTTTGAGATGACAAAACATTTTATGGAGACACATGCAGCTCAAATCCCGGTTGAGAACTATTCTCGTAGCCTCTATTGGTACTTGCAAGATCGTCTGGAAGTTAAAGTACTAGCAGCAAATGAAGGAAGTTTACGGATAACAGTTGAGTGCAGCACGCTGCAAATTCTTGAATGTCTTTGGGAAGACTACTGTTCTGGTCACCTAAATGCAGTAGCCGAGGAGCGTCTTTTGACAGATGATATCAAAAGAAGATTTGATGTGGAATCCGTAAAGTTGGAAACAACAATTTTGGAAGAATATTACTTGGCTTGCAAACTGTGTCTCTCTGGCATTTCAGGTGAGTCAACAATCTACACCTTGAGACCATGGTTTGCTTAATGTATCTGATAATATCAGAAAATTGTAATTCTCAATAGTGATCAACAACTTTTATTCCTTCCTGCGATATATTGAAACACTGCCATGGTGACAGTAGCAACATGCACATACTGTATCATGGAAAAGTGCCTATGAAATGAATTTTTTAAGCGGGCCGACGCCCATGGCGGCCGCTTCTAGAAATTGACTTTTTTTCCATGGTAACTTTGTGACCGCGCTCGTAGTACGTAGTAGGTGTTGAAAGATATATATGCGCATTAACCATTTTTAGCGTTACTAAGTGATGAAGTAACAGCAAAAGAACACTTTTTGGGCCAAACAAAGCAAAAAAGCAAAGACAAATGTTCTACAGCAGTGAACAGCAGTGTTGTTGCAAAATGTGCTAAATTTGGCGGTGTGACCTTTGCATGTTATTCGATCCCAGCGGGGAATCGGCTTCCGGTTTCACGCAAACTGCGGAGTTTAGCGAGACTGGCGTGGCGGCTACTTGTTTTCATGGTGGACTTACCCCAGACCTCCGGTTGCCGTGACTACCACACGGTCAAGATGACGCAATCGGAATCGGCTAAAATTAGCCACTAGAGAATTTCTCTTCCACAAGCTTTCTTGCGAATTTATTCTTACTTTTAGAGAAAATTTCGATTTTGTGTCGTGTAAGTGCTCTTTTCATGTTTCTTTGGACAGAAACAAGCGACATATTTAACGAGACAGAGTAAACAGTAACATGCAATAGTCATCTGCTTTCAGTTTCAATTCTAGAGGGGTTTTTCCCACTGACATGGTAAACATGACAGCCCAGATACGCATGATGTAATAGAGAGACACTATTAATTTGCTCTTATGTGTCCAGCAATCATAGCGCGGGCAGAGCAGTTGTAAAAGTGTGTATTATCCTGTATAGGTTTTGAAAGAAGACTTTATTAGTGGGTGTTAAGACATCTATTCTTGGTGTTCAAATGTTTGGCTTTTAGTCGACGGCGTTTGGTTAGATATTACAGTTTCTACGCAGTGAGCTTGACTCAAGCTTTTAAAATATAAATATTGCATCACGCAGTCACGGTTTTCGTCACGCAGGTTCGTATGTTGACTCTTAGAATTGGGGGGTGCACCTCAGAGTCCAGTGACCGAGAGGGAGGAGAGGTGGATGATTGTTGTTTCCCTATCGGCCGCTTGTTAACTCCTTTAGGAGTTCTTGTTTTCTTTTGGTATGGAAAGTTTATCATTTTAATACAATGGAAATGGAAAAATAATTTTTTTAAACGTCGAAAAAGATGTTAGTTCAGAGACTTGAAGATGCGATGTTTGGCCCAAAAAGTGGTTCCATTTCTTTTGGAATCAGTGGATCAAGGTTAACTTACTAATTAATTAACTAATAAATAAGTAAATAAATTTATTTCGCTTGCTTTCGACTGATTGTTACTCAGTACGAGACTCCAACAAATCTGACTCTGCAGGGTTGCTGTTACCAGACTATTTCTGTATTTATGTGTACAAACATACCACAAGAGGAGGGTAGACAAACATTATGCACAGCATACGACACCTTCTATGAAAAGAAACCTCCAATGCCAACACGTTTACTTGAAAAAACGCTAAGGCTAACACTACAGGAGAACTCATTCCAATTTAATGGAAATAACTACCTTCAAATGCACGGGACAATCATGGGCGCTAAGATGGCAGTCACCTTTGCCAATATTTTCATGGCAAAATCTTAAGCCAAAGCATACATAAATCGCTAGTTTGGAAACGATTCATCAACAACATATTTTTTCTCTGGAATATAAACAGAGAGGACCTCGCACAGTTCATTGAAACAGCAAACAATCACCATCCTATGAATAAAATTCATGGCTGAAATATCAGATACATGTACAGAAACAACTTTCTTGGACACAAGCGTCTACAAAGGCGAAAGATTCAAAACCGAATCAGTTCTTAATGTGCGTACTGCACTTCAAGCCAACTGAAACATTTCAATATACACACAAGTTTCAACTCTTGCCACCCACCAGGGTTACATTTTAAAGACAGGAAGCTACATGTAGCCCTCCAACAGAAACATATTGTACATAAACGAACCTTGCCTTTTGTAATGCAATATCAACCATCAGTGCCTAACTTGAGACATATTCTCATGAACAAGTGGCATTTTATAGAAAAACAACCATTGCTCAAAGCAATATTCAAGGAACCACCCCTCGCCTCATACAGAAGACCACAGAGGGGGTTACAGAAGGGGTTACACAGAACTGAAGGTTACCGTAGACCTTCAAGGGATGATTTTTTGCGATTTTATTTTTTCAGGCCAAACTAAACATTACTATTTTAGCTACATTTTCCAAAAAAAATTATTTTAAAATCTTGAAACGTGCGCGAGTTATCCACAAAAACGTGTTTTCAAAAACAATTCTATAACCCGCTATAGTGTCATAAGCCAATTAGAATGTGTCAACGGCAGGGCTTCCTGTGACGTCCCAAAACAACATCCGGAAACGAAAATTCTGCGTTTTCTGGGACAACGTCTTTGTTCTACAAATCAAAACAATAGAATAGCATATTGCGCTCAACGCTTGCCTCCAGGTTACGCGTAAAAAATCTCCTGATTGCAGCTACAAAGTACGTACATGTAGAAGAACTCGGACATTGAACTGCTTGTTTGCAACGCCTATTATTCGGTCTTATTCGGATGGTGACCGCATTTCGGCCTGCTGTTCTTTAGGATGGAGAGAGATCAGGCCCGTTAATGCCGCTGCTCATCCTGTTTCTCTTAGCCTGCGTCGCAGACGGACTTCAAGTCCGTCTGCGACGCAGGCTAGTTTCTCTCTGCTTCGAAGACCTTTTTTCCGCCCGGCATACCGCAAAGAAATCCTGAACTATAGTCTCTGGGGACTCTGCAGGCGGGGTTTCCTGCATCTCAATTGGCTGTCGGCATCTGCGGTATCCACAGTGTTGACATATGACACAGCAAAGGCGTGAAATGCTTATAAACCTTTAGAAGCGAAAAAAACTGACTTCGTTTTTACGCGAGTGGTTTCCCTTTGAACGAATTTATAGGGTATGAGAATTTAACGGATTGCCTTGAAATTTGGCCCGAAGATTCCAAAGACATCAAACAAAAATACCGTGTGAGGGATTTCCGTTTTTCAAAGTTGATCTCCCGCAATGATCTTCATTGTAGCACGTATCGGTAAATTTTTGATAAGCAAACTTGACAGAAAAATTGCAAAGCAATTAACCAATAGGAATTTTGAGAAAGCCTCACACGGTTTTGAAGATTGACGCCTTGTGATTGATATAATGCAGTTGTTTTGTTTGTGTGCTCGAATTTGATATACGATAAATTCGCTCAAAGAGACGTCAGTCGTTTTGGGCTTTTGGGGCGCACTCTTCTTACGGTTAAATAAAATTAAAGCCAAACAATTTTAACGGATAGTGCATTTCATAACCTTTACATTGATATATTGTTTATGGTAGTTGCTTTTAAAACAGCGCGCCTATAATTTTTTCCCCGAAGGACACCTGCGAAGGTCTACGGTAACCTTAAATATATACTCATAAATTAAAAGCAAAATTATGAGGCTAAAACATGCGCATGGGATTCATGAAGGCCTGTCAACCCCATTTTCAGTTGTGTTGTGTTACACAAACACAACATTAGTTTATGTGGAGCTTTTGTCATGGGATCACTCGATCCTAAGATGTTAACTTTTGGAAATTTTAAAGAAACGTATGGAAAATTAAATTACGAGATTTTGCTTCTAACATCGCTTCAAATACATGTACTACTGCAACAGCGTAAGGTATATATTTTTCTTTTGTGTCGTGGTTTCCTTTATGGTACTTGTGCAAAAGACGCATGCGTGTAGCGCCCAAATTCGGAATATAATCACCAGAAGCTCTAATTATTGACCTGATTTCCTACAGTCACTGATGCGATTTGCCCAAAATCAGGACATTTTAGGGAAAAGGACAATCTCTATGACTAAAAACGGGAAAATGTATTGAAAAAGCGAGTAACTTAGATTACATTTATGCGCCAAAACCACAATCACGAGTGCTTGTTTTCTACCTATAAACAAAGCGCAGAGAATGCATTAGCCTTGCTTTTCAAGCTTCAAAATCTGTTCAATACAGAGAGACCAATTCCCTAGGCTGTACGAGCCGAAATATTTCCTGAAGTTTATCAGCGTATTGAGTTTATTACAGGAATCGCATCGAAAATTAAATATTCGGAAAGCAAACAGGAATGTCAGAAGGCAAACTGTTGCAAAATACAATCTAGTCTGCATGTATAAATATGACTGTGACCTTTAGCACGTTATTTGATCACTTTAACTTTACACCATACAAGGTCTTATTATGTGTAACGCAATGCGTGTGTTATAAAGTTCTCGACTATTTTTGGCCTATGATGTGAGCAAATTGAAATTTGAATCAAATCGAATCAAATCGATTATCGTAACACAACATGGCCTAAGGGGCCCCTAGTTACACATGTAGTAACAATCAGTCAAAAGATACTTGATCCTTGATCCGGTGATTCCAGGAAACCAAAATAATATGCATGGACAACATCAGAAAATTAACAGGCTATAAAGCAGGTAGAAAGAAATGTTCTGTCCAAATTATAGCTTTGTAGAGTTTTTCATAACCAAGTTATTACGAAAATATTTTTCAGAAAATTACAGTATTTAGTATGCAGCCGCCATCTTGGTGCCCTTCTTTGGGGCACCAACATGGTGGCCATAAAATTGTACAAGAAGTAGAGTAGATTATACCATCAATATCATTAGCTTTTCACTTCAAAGCTCTATAGATATCACTTCCAAATTATTATCACGTCTGAAAATTTAAAAATGCGATAAAAATATCCGTTTTTGTGACAGTTCAGAAACACGTTCATCCGGGTATAACAAATTTCAAAATGCTTTATTTTCAAAACGAAGCACTGAATCGATACCAAATTTTGTACAGAGATTAATGTTTTGTATGTCTAGAATATGTGAAAAGAATATCTTTGTAGGATTAACAGTTTAGATTTTATAATTTTGATGACATCAGATGACAACCACCAATTATTATTATTATTATTACGGACAGTTCATAAGTATGTGTAACAGAGGTAATGAATGTTCTGTGTTTATATATAGACTGATTCAGATAAAATTGGACTTAATTCATACGATATAACTTAATAAACCTATAGCAGAAAAATTCATCAGAGAAATTTGAAATAACAGTTATAAACACAAGCCACAGCTGAAGCCTGCTTTTCTACACGGAAACTATGAACAAACGGTCTGCACAATAAGCTACAATAACAGGCAAAAAGGTTTTGCAGCCAAAATATATATTAAAATAAAACACTTTATTTGTTTTCGGTTCAAAGCTATCGATCGATCGATCAATCGAATTGTATACATGATTGTATGCCAAATTACAAAAGTTTAAATTAAAAAGTTAAATATTATTTTTATTGGAATCAAATGATCAGTTGAACAATAATTTTTGTTATAAAGCAAATAACATCTAGAGACATAACAATAACCGGCTGTCCTGTGGTGTCAGTTTTCCTTTCCTAGATCCTAAGTCTTGAAATCCATTTGAAGTGAAGGGCTCCAAACGCCAGAGTTCAGGAACCGTTCTGTTATTCCCGGTGTTTTTGAAGTTGTATATAAACCCCTTGATTCATCGGTCAGGCACGGGTCCAAATGTGCTTCGATATAGAAACCACAGATTTCAGTTCGTGAAAGAAATAATTTCAATCCTCCAGTAGCATTTCTCAAACCGAGGAACGAAGGAATCGCAGAATGTATCCGTTTGTTGGCATCGGAAATCCAAAAAGGTCTATATTTTAAATGTGTAAGACGAGAGAAATACCGTCCTTATAGAAGCAACCCGCCATTTTGTTTTTCAGTGAGGGCCAGCTACTACCCCGACCCCCCCCCCCCCCCGACTTTAGTGTTGTGATTTCCCAGGCCTTATGCACTGGTCAGCGGAATTAACAAGAAAAGTTACGAACTACCACATTTTCCCCACAATCACAAAAACTCATCAATCATGCATGCGCTGATTGCTGAGCTAAAAAAGGTCAACGGCAAATTGATTGGGTTTAAAGCACTCAAAGTTTTATAGCTCCTTTATATCTTGTATTATGCACCTAAAAATATATATAAAAAACCGAAGGATATCATTAAAATACTAATGCAGTTGCGTTTCTTCCAAATTATTTAGAAGTGAATCAGGACTCAACAATGAAGGAAGATGAATTGTGGCTCCAAGACCAGACTCGAGCTGCTGATGAAAACTGTGATCCAGGCCACTGAAGAACCTGAACCAATGACTGTACACCTTGCAGTTAATTGTAAGTGATGACGTTTCACCTCATTTGAGCGATGGAAATTAACCTAACAGGGTTGACGAATTAATACGCTAAAAAGAGACAATGGTAAATATGGATTACCTACTTCTACTACTACTGTGGGAGGTGCTGTGGCCTAATGGTTAGCGTGTTGGACTCCGGATCGAGCGGTCCGGGCTCTTGCACTGGCCGGGTCATTGTGTCCTGTGTGTTCTTGGGCAGGACACTTAACTCTCACAGTGCCTCTCTCTACCCAGGAGTATAAATGGGTACCAGCAAATTGTTCCAAGGGGAAACCTAACAAAAATGCTGGAGTGTTACCTGCGGTGGACTAGCATCCCATCCAGGGGAGTAGCGATACTTCTAGTCGTTTCATGCTAAGCAAACCGGATTTAAGTGCTGGCCTGAGAAGTCACCTGGTCTTGTAGACAGACTGCTACTACTACTGCTGCTGCTGCTTAAGTGATACTTCGTTGTTGGCATCTGTCTGTCTGTCTCAAAGGACAATGGAATGCTGTGCCGATCGATGATCGTCAGTTGTGGAGCTACAGCATCTGCTGTGGCTATACAGCCCAATCTTAGAACAGCAGGCCTTGTTGCAATTACTGGAGGTGAAAGCAGGGTCTGGTGGCAGAGCTGCTGTTGTCCTCTTGCATTGTCGCTCTTTCCTCTCTTCCCACTGCTCATTCCTCTTCTGGTCACTCCTCTGTACACCTGTCCTGGCTGTCTGTCTCCAGTTGCTGCGATCTGCCGCCATGGCTTCCCAGGTTGTAGGGTTAATGTTGCTCTTGCAGACAGCAGAGCTGGTCTTCCAACAGGTCTAGAACCGCTGACCAGCTCTCCAAATAGCACGTCTTTGGGGATTCTTCCATTCTCCATTTGGCTGATGTGGCCAAGGCATCTTAGGCGTCGCTGAATGATCCTGAGTGATCCTGCCACTTGATTCCCAGGATTCTGCTTAGACAGCGCAAGTGGAACATATTGAGGCAGTGCTCCTGCCGGTGCTACTTAAGTGCTACTAAAGTAATAATAATAATAATAATAATAACAATAATAATATTGATTTATTTGCAGTCTATCCACCAGGTGACTCTTCACCTGCTAAAATCTAATTACAATGTACCATTAAAAACTAAACTATGATAGGTAAAATACAATTCTTTAAAACATATTAAAACACTATACACTATGCAACTATTAACATTAATTGATTTAAAAATAATAAAATAATAATACTACTATAGTACTAAATACTGTTACTGCTACTGCTACTATTGCTGGTCCACTCACAACAAAATACGCTAACAACAACTTTTGTGTTTTGCTTCTTTCATGTACCTTGGTTGTTAAAAACTTCATAGATGGAGGAAATTTAACAAATGTACAAAGAGAGAACAGTGCACAGCAAGAAGAAGAAAGGCAACAACTGGTGTCTGAAGAATTCTTGGAGACTGAAACAGCTGACATTCCTGTTGATGAATTACCTCAGTACTTTCAGCATTTACGATTAATTCATAACCCAATGCCAAGAGATGCAAGTGACAATAGTTTACGAATAGCAGTGGAGTGTAACAACCTGGAAAGTCTTGAACGTCTGTGGTCGGACTATCGTTCCGGTCACCTAAATGCAATAGCCGAGAAATTCCTTGTGACAGATGATATTAAGAGGAGATTTGATGTGCAGTCTGTAAATTTAGCAACAACTATTCTGGAAGAAGATTACATGGCGTGCAAAGATTTTCTCTTGAACAAGCCACGTAAGTTAAAATGACATTTTGTTTTAGTTTATATGAGGCCAGTATTTATTTATTTAATCCACGAGCCTCCGTTGTAAATGAGATGATAAATAGCCAACAAGTGTGTAGGGCAAGTTGGCTATAATCATCTCATAACATTTTTAAACAAATCGCAAGCATGTCAAGGCATGGCTCAGGCCCCAATTATGCAGAAATATTCAAAAACATCATAACTTGGTATCACTTTACCAAAACGTTACTAAACTTGGCAAGTACAGTATATCTAAGGCCCGGGTCGCACTTGCGGACAAGTTTTGAAATGTCCCAACATTTTCCAAAAATATTGTCAGGACATGTTGTCAGGGACATCTTGTAGAATAACAAAAGGTTTAGTAACTAGCACAATAGCTTTTCACGTGCTATAAACCTCATGGGACATTCCTCAGCTGTCCTCTGCAAAACAACGACGTGAAATGACAAAATTCTGGGCTTTGGGGAGAACAGCTTTGTCCTTCACAACATTATTAAAATCATGAAGTTGGTTCGACCTGTAATGATTACCACAGAAAATTAATAGAAACAAACGAAAAAAACAATGCATTGTTATTCACATATTTTAAATCCAGTTTGGTGGCGTAAATCATACTATATTTGCACACAGTCCTGGAGGCTGCGGTAAATTTGAATCAAATATATGGCAACACGTGCTGCAAAATGCAAATTTGTTATTCTCAGAGAAAAACACAATGGTTAATCAAGAAAGCATTGTTATCTGGATCACCCGGTGCATGGGGAAGTGGCTTGTCCAGCTCCAGGGCAGGACTACGGCGCTTTTGAAGTTTTGTCCGTTTTGACAAAATTTGTCCTACTCACAACAAGTAGGTCGCACTTGTTTGCAATTATTGTATCAAACAAATTTCAAAACGTGCACACGTGCGATGCGGGCCAATCATAGGACTGCGGCTTCTTTGTTATTTCATCTTTTTGGACAAGTTGTTCGTCCTGAAAACGTAGGTTGCACTCGTCTTTGCTATAAATGACGCTTAAATTGAAGAAATCCACTAAAGTTACCAAACTTGTCCGCAAGTGCGACCCGGGCCTAAGTTGATGAACTTAATTGATTTTTTGTTTAATAAGTCTAATTTGTAGGTCACGTGACCTGTCGTGACCTGTCTTTGTGCAAAAGAAAGTTTAAAATGGGCCACTGAGATGACATACGATGAATATTGAATACAGTGTTTTTGTAACCGAATGATTGTCTGTTACATGGTTCTGGCTGGAATGCACGACCATGATTTTAAATTACAAAAAAAATATATAGATAAAAAACCGAAGGATATCATCAAAATACCAATGCAGTTACGTTTACTTCCAAATTATTTAGAAGTGAATCAGGACTTAACAATGAAGGAAGAGGAATTGTGGCCCGAAGACCAGACTCGAGCTGCTAATGAAACTGTGATCCAGGCCACTGAAGAACCTGAACCAATGATTGTACACCTTGCAGTTAATTGTAAGTGATGGCGTTTCACCTCATTTGAGCGATGGAAATTAACTGAACAGGGTTGACGAATTAATACGCTAAAAGAGACAATGGTAAATATGGATTACCTACTTCTACTACTACTGTGGGAGGTGCGGTGGCCTAATGGCTAGCACATTGGACTCCGGATCGAGCGGTCCGGGTTCGAGCCCTGGCCTGAGTCATTGTGTTGTGTTCTTGGGCAAGATACTTTACTCTCACAGTGCCTCTCTCCACCCAGGAGTTAAATGGGTACTGGCGACAACATGCTGGGGGGTGACCTGCGATGGACTAGCATCCCATCCAGGGGAGTAGCAATACTCCTAGTCAGCTTCATGATAAGCAAACCGGGATAAGGCTCCTATGAGCCACTCATGAATGATAAGGCATAAACTAGAAATTTCTAATAGAAAGCCAACTGCTGCGGATGGAAATTGATAAGCAAGTCAAACAAAAATTATAAACATACATGACTGCCTGATTCCCCATGGCCATAGTGGCTGCAAACATACTGTATATATATGTGCTAATTTGTTGACTAAATTACTCCGTGCTGATGTTTGTGTACATTTTGTGAATACATGCCACCCTTCAAAGTGGTGTTATCATTTATTGGTCTTGAAATCTGAATACATTTAGCACACAGTGATGCAGTTCTATAAGAAGTGTTCCAAAATTCTTTTTTTCCATATTCCAGTCCTGACTAGTTCCTAAAAATTCAAGATGGCTCCTATTGTTGAAAAGTTCCATCGTTTAAAAGTCCCAAATAAACTTGTCCGTGATTCAGATAAAGATGAACTTTATTCATACAATTAATATAAAGCAAATACAGCATTTAGCGTACTGTAGCATTTAGCTAGGCTACCAAAATGAATCTCTGCGATAGAAGGCTTGATCGATCGATGGATCCGGATCCGCGTCTTTTCTTCCTCTCCTGTAAGTCACGCACGCATGTACAAAATTGGTCGAAATGGGACATGGCTAGCTCTCCTCCTTCATCTCTTCTCAAATTATCCATCCTTCCTCTCAAACTGCTCCTCGATCTACGCCTGCTATCTTGGAAGAGCCGCCGCCATCTCAGTGGATACCCTCTCCTAGGCGTTTTGCTCCACCACCCCCTGCCACTAGCTCCCTACCCTCCCTCCAATGCCGTCCCCATGGGTAAGGCAGGTGACCATTTCATATCGCGGGCTTAACCTCATGAATAATGTAATGCATAAATTAAAATTCATTTCATGCATAAATTAATGTTAACGCCATCGACCGATCGATTGAGTGCTAATTTGCATATTGTTTCACACAGCTATACAGAATGTACTCTTGGAATTATTTAATGTGGGGTTGTCTGCGCTAAACTGCTAAGGTGTAAACTTTGATCAAAACGTGGGTATCTATCTGCGTTATTACACCTTTTGCTGTTCATTAACAGAAAATATAAATTCATTTGTGTGAATAGTTAGACAATAGCGTGGAAATATGTTCATTCACACCAAAAGATCATTCATTTACGCAAAAATAACTTCATTAACGATTTTAGCATAAGCAGTAACATTCAATAATATTAACAGACAAACATTTGCATCCTTGGACATTTATTAGCTCAAAATGTACTTTCATTTGCGCAATAATCAACTTCAATAACAGTAATGTGCAAACATTTGTGCCAATTGACAATCATTTTCGTGTATGGAATTTCATTAACGAGTTTTGCATAAACACTCGCATTCTATAGCATTAACAGACAACTATTTTCACAAACGCGACATTCTTTAGTGCGACAATACAAACATTAACGTTGTTATAATGTCCAACAAGGAGAAAGTTATATTCAACTACATGTCTATTAACTGTGTTAGTTAGCCTTCAATTTCCTTTCTATTTAAACATCGTGATAAATATGTCTGCATAAAGCGATACCATTAGCTCCCGTGATATTTCTGATATTGCGTTGTAATGCTTGCAGCAGTAACTGTGTGCGATAGTCGCCAAGAGAAATTCCTTGCCGTCTTGCCTCTTGTCTATCATTCATCTGTGCCTGTACCTCGGGCCTTGAAATATCTGCTTTAATGGCTGCCTTAAGAGAACTTATTGCTTGCTCAACTATGTTTAAGAACGGGCTATAGGGTGGTAGCATCTTGAGCTCTGTGTTAGGACCGGGGTTTGCTGGGTTGCGGTGGGCTGGCGCTCCATCGTAAATGAAGATTACGTGCTCGTCGGGGTCTAGGTTCAATCTCGCCTGAAGTAAGAAGTCGCTAAATCTTTGTGCATTCATACGCCCAACCATCGCAGAGTGAAAGACAAGGCCGTTCGTTGGTGAAATGGCCATGGTGACTGTTACGTTTCTCCCTCGCTGTCCACAGACCTGCCGGTATGCCCTCTCTCCTCGTCTGGCCCTGCCGTGACTTCTCGCGGTCCAGATTTTTTTTTTTTTTTAAATTTTATTTGCAACACACAAAAACATTACTTACATTCTGATTATTACCCTATTAAAATATATGGTTACTTGCTCTATTTACATTTCATTTGTTACAGTGCTTATAATTCGATTGCTTACACTACTTACAATACAATTATTTACACCACTTACAATACAATTCCTTATACAACTTGCAATACGATTGTTTACACTACTTACAAATACAATTACGTGCACTATTTACAATGCAACACTCGCACACTGTTTACCATACAGTTACTTACACTGTTTACTCCTACATGAACATACTTACAAAAACGGATATGACACTACTGAGAAATAAATTATGTTATTGTCTGTATAGGTTAAAGTAATCACACCAAGCTCACTTTACGCTCTACTTTAAGCTGAAAAGTTAATTTGGAAATAAATTCCGCGGTGTCAGCATTCTTTTGCAACGTCTTACAAACATAAGAGTATTGCTTCGCAAGTAAGAGAAGGAGACGCAAACAGTTTATCTGTTGATTTGATAAGTTAGGGATGGGTGGTAGTAGATTCAGGAAAATTTGTATCGGGCCAAGTTTAAACATTTGTTTTATGAAGATCATTAAACCATTTCAGGGATTTTTGGTATAAAGTTATCAATGGTTGACATTCAAGAAATGCATGTTCAATAGAGTCATTCTCGCCGCAGAGAGCACATTGCACTTCATTCGTTATCCCAAAGCAATTTAGTTCCTTATTAGTTACTAGAATTCGATGTAGCAGTTTGAAATAAAATTGTTTTAATTTATTATCACGCGTTGTCTTAAAAAGTTGTTTGTATTGAGGTTGTCCATTGATCAGCAATCTCTCCTGAATATTTCCGCCAAGTTTTAATCGCAGTGGGTTCGACATCAATGGATTCCACAAATAATTTATAAAATTGTTTACAGCGCATTTTCCTTAAGTCCAGAGTGATATCTTTAGATAATTGGTATTGATGACTTTCTTCAAGTGAAATAATTTGCCGAATATCCCTATGTTCTGAAGCAGATCGTTTAAGCCATGTTGGGATGGCAGAGGTAATCTGGCAATATTGCAAGAAATTCAAGTTGAGATTATATTTTTCCCTAAACTCTTCTATCGAAAGGAATTTCCCTTGGCTGTTGAGCAAATCTTGAACGAAAACAATATTTTTGGAAAACCACGTCTTCCAATAGAATGATTGGTTTTTGATATGAATGTCTTTGTTGTTCCAAAGGATAAATTCACGTTTTAGTGGATCTACAAAATTACTTCGCAGATCTAAAAAGAATTGCAAAAGCTCACGATAAAACAAGGAATTTTGTTGTCCAAGTTCTTAACATTATAGTTACAATTTAATAGAAACAATAGACCTCCATATTTTTCAAAATAATAGTTCGGAATTGCTTTCCAGGTTTCGTTGGTTTTATTGAGGAATCTTGCAATCCAGCTAAGGTGTAATGCTTTAAACCGCGAGCCTAAAGCAAGGAAAATTTACACCACCCTTGTCTAGAGGGCGATACAAAACTTGTCTCTTGGTCTTGTCTCTCTTATTTTTCCAAAGAAAGGAAAATAGCTTACTTTGGGTTTGCTGTATCACATATTCAGGAACGGATAGCATAGAAGCGGTGTAAATTAACTGAGACAAACCTATGGATTTTGCAAGCATAGTTCTACCAAAAAGTGTCAAATCCCTAGACAGCCATATATTAAGCTTTGTTTCCATTTTCTTTATTTTAATGAAGAAGGTTGTTATTATTCTTTACTTCATCATGAGAGAGGTACGTTCCAAGAAATTTGATAGGATCCTTAGGGCAATTAAATTCTAGAGGTTCAGACTTATTTTTTCTCGAGGCACCAATCCACATAGCTTTTGTTTTCTTTTTGTTTAGCCGCAATCCCGAGATTGAACCAAAGGTGTTAACAATATTCATAGCTTCTCTTAATGACCCGGTATTGTCAACAATTAGGGTTGTATCGTCAGCAAATTGCGAAATCTTAGCGCGGTCCAGATGTTATAACCACACTCGTCTACAAAGACGCTATGGTTCACCACAGCATGGCCCATGAACCAGTTGGCGTAGTCTACCCGTTTCTGTATAACATCTGGTCTGTTTCTATCAGCTGGGACGGGCCTGGCCAGTTTCACCCGAAACAGCATTCCCTCTAGCGTCCTCGCCACTGTGCGGTCATGGATCCTCGGTTTTGCAGGGAGGCGTACTCTAAGCTCGTGGTTTATCTGGGCTAGTGTTAATAGACAGTTCTCGTTTAAAATGACATTGAGGCAGTCCCTCATCTCGTTATCAACTCTGACGTTGTTTCTGCCTCCCCGTGGTCTTTCTGCGATTCTTCCTTCTCAGATGTACCAAGCTACAATACTTCTTGCTGTTGACCTGTTGTCTCCTAAGGTGTCCGCCATCAGTATGTAATCTTCGGTTTGATCTTCAAACGCCCTGATGATTCTTTCACGGTGTTCAAGCGGTATCCTGTTTCTCGTAGGCATATCTGTTTCAAACTGACTTGCAAAACTGGTACGCCTATTGCATCTCTTTCTGACAAAATGATTGAATGTGCAATACAGCACTTTTATAGGTAAACCTCCCTTCTTCTAAATGCAACATTCTCTCGTGAACACTTTTCCAAAAAATCCCTTGAAATTCTGTTGCGCTATTGAAAAAACTGTATTTCCTTATTGTGTGTTGAAAACGTGTTAATGTTTGTATTGTCGCACTAAAGAATGTCGCGTTTGTGAAAATAGTCGTCTGTTAATGCTATGGAATGTGAGTGTTTATGCAAAACTCGTTAATGAAATTCCATACACGAAAATGATTGTCAATTGGCCCAAATGTTTGCACATTACTGTTATTGAAGTTGATTATTGAGCAAATGAAAGTACATTTTGAGCTAATAAATGTCCAAGGATGCAAATGTTTGTCTGTTAATATTATTGAATGTTACTGCTTATGCTAAAATCGTTAATGAAGTTATTTTCGCGTAAATGAATGATCTTTTGGTGTAAATGAAAATATTTCCACGCTATTGTCTAACTATTCACACAAATGAATTTATATTTTCTGCTAATGAACAGCAAAAGGTGTACTGACTAGTATTTAGCACAATATATATTTGTTTCAGACAACGCTTTGCTCTCCTTGTGGTAGCTTTCTTTCTAGAATAAGGTGTTTATATTTCCAGAAAATATCCATACCCCCACCACGGAAGGGATTGGACATTCCAGAGGGGTGGGGGTCAAAGGCCTAGGAAATTCCTGAGGGGAGGGGGTGCACCAAACGATATATTTTTCCAGAGAGTCTCGTATTATGTTCCCTCTTTGTTGTTTGCGTTTTCCTTCCCCCCCCCCCCCCCCCCCCCCAAAAAAAAAAAAAAACCAGCAGAGCCATTCATAAAATGTCATTTAGGCAAACGATGATCCTGGCGAAATGTAACGTCAAAAGTAGCTTAATACTACATTCACAGTACGACAAATTGCGTGACTCAAAATGCGATCTTATGACGTAATGGTTATTATTTATAAATCTGCGCATCTCAGCAAGTTTCTATTTTTTACAAATCTGCGAGTCTCAGAAAGTAAAGTAATAGCTTGATATTAAATTTGATTGTATGCCGAGTACAATGATTTAATATTTTGACGAGTCAAACTCAGACGTTTATACCAAATCTCTTCAAGTCACGGCTCTACGTATTGCGTGAAAGTCACGGTTGAACTTGACCCTATGTAACCCTATGACGTAATCGTCCTTACTCGAAATTACAAACAAGATGGCGTCCAAGCGAACTTGTGGTGTTGAATCTTCCGCAAAAAATTTCCAAATTCTTTCGGAAAGTGGAAACGGAGGCCGCATCAGGAAGAAACCTATAGATCGTTTTCACTCACGTGACCAAATCCTTGACTACGGTTACTACGCCGCCATATTGGTGTACCAAATTTGTAAACAAAGCGACCGCGGCCTTTGAATGTGAGTCATATTTTTGTGTCTGATCGTGGGCTGTGGCAATAAAAGCGGACAAAATAATTATATAAAGGATTGTACTTTGCAAGAGTGCCTTCGATTGTTATAAATAAAGGGGGAAAAGCCAGATAATCATCCGAAGAGAGAAGATCGCGGTGGATTTCAGCGATTTACAGGGATGCCTCACGGATACAATTTTGGAAAACGATCGCGTATGTGAAAAGCATTTCGTTTCTGGACGGGCAGCCAAAAACTTGGGATAAATTCAACGTTGACTGGGTGCCAACTTAGTATTTAGAGCATAACAAGAAGGCAGATCGAGAAGAAGCGGCAAAAAGAAGCGAGAGAGCGAGTTAACGCGAACTCACAAAGAAGCCTGCGTTTGCTGAAAGAGAGCCTGAAATAACTCGAGGCAGAGAGAGAGAAGCGAAGAGGCAAGAATTTTACGCAGAAAATTTCAAATTTAGCCGAAGTAAAGTTTATATCTCGGAAGGTATAATCACGAGCATTTAACTTGCATGTTTATATGGCAGTTTACCATTTAGCTTTGTCCACGCTTCTATGTAGAACTGAAAGAACACTAGCTACATGCGAACAAGATTCTGCTAGCCCGGCCTTGCAACCTAGACAATGAGCAGACAAAACTGTTCTTTCTTTTCTCGTGATAATCCAAATCGGGATCAAAGAGTTGTTCATATGCTGTGAATGTCTTACCTTCGCTAAAACAACAACTTGTTTGCGATACATATAATGTACATTGTTATGTGGCCTTTTACGCTAGTAATGAATCCAGATACTATTTGATTATATAACCTTCGAGGCTTCGGAAAGCTTTAAACTGCTGCTGGGTGTAAAAGCTAGTCTCCAACACCATAGAACAAAAGATCTGTTGATTCCACAGGAGGCAAGCAGTCCGGCTCAAAATGCTTACCCTCTATCAGCACGGGATCGATTCCAATTGCCGATACTTTCTCCAAATAACGCTGTTTTATTCGCGGTTCCAACTTCTTGGCATATTCAGAAATGGAAAAGAAAGAATTACATCGGGATTTCCCCAGACTTAGCTTCACTTGCTGAATTATCCATTTCTAAAGGCTACAATATGTAGAGGTGACTTGTATTTGCATGCTATTATGCTATTACGCAATCAAGGTGGTACACCAATATGGCGACCGGAAATGATGTGACGTCACGTGAAAACGATCTATAGGTTTGCTTTTCTCTTTCTTAAAGTTTTTGAACGGTTTCGACTAAACAATCGACGAGGGTTTTTTTTTTTTCGTTTTTTTGGTTTTGTTTTTCTTTATTACCAGTCCTAAATAGGTCAAAAGGGCTGAGTCTACCCCCAAAATACACCAGAAGCAACCATTTGGAGCCGCTTTTTTGAAAATTTTCCGTTTTAAAGGAAAGAAAATATTTTCTCTTTAATTTTTTTTTCAGCAGGATTTTCACGTCTATTTATTTTCCTGCTTGGTTCTTTCTAAATATGGATCTTGAAATCGAAATGAGTTGCTTGTCAGTTTCAAGGAGTCAAAACTTAATTAAAAACATGTGGATAATTAAATTAAAACCAGTTAGTATTTTAACATCAGATGGTGTTTTTCTGTGGGTTGAAAAGCTGTTGTTCACTCTGCGCTATCCATTGACACTCTGAGTTAAGGTTTTCCTCTCCGTCCGAGCTTCAGGCGGTACACCGAAGCTTTTGAGGTGATGGAAGTCCTTTCGCTTGAGTAATTATAGTCTTCTTATGTATAAACAGTTTGACCAAACTAGCATTGTTCTCAGAACGTAGAGGCTATTCGTGAGTAAGCGGAATTTTTTGTATTCGATTTTACAGTACTTTTTGATTTTTAGATTATTACATGTAAAACAGTGTAAGGTTGTAAATAAGTTAAGGCGAGTACTTAGCGGTTTCTTCGATTCATAAAGTTTTTTGCGCGATTTTTTTTTTAATGTTGACTTTGGTATTTGTTATTGATGAAAAAGTGACTGTTGACAGCTACAACTGCCTTTGCCTTTTGGTCGAGGGTTACATGTTGAGGGTCTAAAAATAAAATAAAAATAATTAGAAAATAATAATAATAAATTAATAATTATTTAAAATATGTGACATGCAGCGTCGCTTCGTCCCTAAAATCGAGCCTCTGGCTTCCTATGTTTTAACGAATACATTTCTTAATTCGCTACTTTTCATATTTTTACGTTGTGTAAAACAACTAGAAGACTGCGAATAAACAAAGTAATATTGTAGTTAAGTTTAGTGGAACGTGACTATAATTTTGATTACATAACTAGACAATATTTTGTGGTTAAAGAAAGCGTGCGCATGCTGGGAAGTATATTAAACACGTACGATAAATAATTGATCTCTCAGATTTTATTATTACACGATAAGTTTTCGCTTGCTACATAAAATAAATATAAGTATATCAGACGGAGTTTGAAGTTAACACATAGCAGCCAATAATAAAGCTGCAATGGCTACCCAGTGGTTTCCTAAATCAAAGCCAATTAAATACATGTACCCGATATTCCGCCCGCACTTCCTAACCCATGGTTACTCCTAGTTTTTAATACATATACTGTTAGTATGTGTAGTCACTAGTGCTAGAAGCAATTAACTTCACGTGTCTCTATTATTGATATGCACTAAGGATGCGTACTGCCTCCTTATGCTCCCCCCTCCCCTAATACCTCAGTTTCAATTCTCCACATTGGCTCTACAAGCGTTTGTAAAATATTGTCATTAATTTGTCTGTTCTCCTTACGCTTCTAGCGGCAGAACTGAAAACAGTCAGGAAGGTGGCTCACAGGACTGCAATGACAACCCACCACAGCTCAGTTTTGAGCTTCCAAAGTTAAGCGATCTTCCAAAGGCTAGTAAAAGTTGGAATGATGTTGACTTGCCTATTGACATTCTGTTGTTGACAGTGGAGGATTGTGAGTTCTTAGGATGCTTTTACTATCTGGATAAACCCTTTAAGAGTTACTACAATGATATTGGTAATGTGTGCTTTGGCTCCATGGGTTGTGGCAATGAGAAAGAAATTGAAAATTGCACTAATGAAGTGCTCTGAAGGTTCAGCAGTTCCGGGTGGTTCTTTAACTGTTGTAAAAGATGCAGTCAGGGTACTGAGGCCCAAGGCTGTGTTTTCTGTTGGTGCCTGCAGTGGACTGAATGACGAGAAAACCAAACTAGGAGATGTAGTTGTGTCTTCAAAGTTGATAACACTTGCCCACGAAACTCCTGCAAGCAGAAATATTGGCTACCTCATCCATCATGTAGCTGATAGCTGGAAGGCACCTTTAGAAAACCCAGATGTTCGAGAAGTGAGAGTACACCGTGATGGCGAGGTTCTGAGTAGCCAAGACGAGGTCAATGAAGACATTATCCAACAATATCCTGAAGCAATTGCAGTTGAGAAGGAAGGCGAAGGTTAGATTAATCATTTGTCTGCTGTAAATAGTAACATGTTCTTTGCATTTGGACAATTACTGTTGCTTTAACTTGTTACAGTACATTAAGAAATTTTGTTTTGATTTTTTCTTCCCTTGCTAGAGCGGTTTTCAATTGAGTGTCGTAAAAACAATACCAAAGCAATTACAATGGTCAATCACAGTACATGTTAGAAACAAAATGAACCAATGAGAACTCAGAGCAAATGCAGGTAACCGGCGCCGGAATACATGTGCAACCAAGTCGCGATTGGTTTTGGTTTTGCATTTGATTGGTTGAGTAGTTGACGCGAATTTTTTTAAGCCAATCATGGACCGTACACACACATGACCGTAGTAAAGCAAAACCAAAGTAATTCAACAATTACTTCAATTCGACAGTCAATTGAAAACCGCTCTATCAATGGATGCTAACCACAGGGACCGCGCAGGGGGGGGGGGGGGGTGCCCCCCCCACTTTAAAAATAATAATAATAATAAAAATTTACAGAAGTAATTTCATTAGTTAACGTTTGTACTGGAAGCTGGTGAAAAAAAATTATTTTTGATCTACAGTAGTTTGCAACGGACAAAAGTAGAAGCGATTACAACTGAACAATCATCAAAAGTTAATTAAGGAAAATTTTTGTGAAGTGCAAAATCACCTTCAAATTGAAGGCTAAAAATAATAATGAAGCTTCAAAATAAGAATTGAAGCCTCAAAATAATAGTTTACCAAGGTAGAAAAACACCAAAGAGGTAATAATAAACCAAACAGGAACAAGGATGGTTGAGGATGGAGAAGATTGAGAAGGATTACGAATGACAAACGTGAAAAAAATGGCCAATTTTTTCCAGATGCGCCATCCGTGACATAGCTCCTTTAATAAGTTGCGACAAGTAGATAATTTTTAGCTATAATTGACTGACTTTATGCTATTAAGCAGTTGCATCTTGCGTTTTTATGACAACTTTTTATCGCCATAGATACTTTAAAATGATTTAAACTGAGAATTATATACAGCTCTGGACATCGCGGGACATTCAAACCTGTGTGATAACCAACAGAGAAGCGCACATGGTAATATGAGCATGAGGTCAGGAAGGCTGTTAGCTGTTGGAAAGAAAAGATCTCCAAAAATCTCTGATTGCTTTTCGAACAGTTATAATAAATGTTGATTCTTGTAAACATCGCTTTTTAAGTGCTGAAAGTTTGTAATTTGCATCACGCTTGTTAATTTTAGATGCATTTCCAGCCATTTCAGAGGACTTGAATTCACAATTTTCCCGGACCCCCCTACATGACTAACGCTGACGCGTTCGCATTAGCCCCCCACTCAAAAAACTGCTGCGCGGGCCCTGAACCAGTCAATGTTGTTCTAACACACTCTGAAAAGACTTGTCCCCTCAAATTATGCTTCTCCTCTCACGTGTACTGTTCAGCAACAACAACAACAGAAACAAACAACAAAAACGTTATTTTACCCCAGAGCCTACAATAAGTATTTACAATTGGGACAAGTCTCGACCAAATAAGAAAATAAACCGATCAAAGACCAATCTGACTGTCCCTGGAACAAGTCCCCTCGTGTGTATGTTTAAGGAACTTGTCCCCAGGACACAGTCTTGATACAAGTCCCTGTAATCAGTCCCCTTGTGTGAACAGCTACAGAGACTTGTCCCCTTGTGTGCGTCGACCTTGATATTCTGCATTGAAGGAAGCATATATTAGGGAAGAATAGTTTGGACATAATTTACTGACTTTCTCTTCCAAGGACAATGCTTTCCTTGGGTGCAACGTTTGTTTCTGTTTATTCAGAGAATGAAGGTTACTTGTGTAGTTCCATTCTGTTGTCACTTGTCCGGCGTTCTCGACCAATTGAATGGTTATTGTCGCTTGTGGATCAAAATTGAAAAGCCTAACTAAGGACAGAGAGCACAAGGCTGTTATTTTGGCCTTTCCTTGTCGTCATTTGACGCTCAAAGGTACGCTACATGAGGTTCACATCTCCACACCATTTGACACTTCGTCGTCGTTTTCGCAGTGACCGGTAAGACGAGCGTGAAACAACGTCTGTGATGTACATATAAAGAAATTGGAGCAAAATCAACGGCAGAACGCATTAAAACTTACCAAGTTTGAACAAGTTGACTTGTTGTATTTCATTAAATTAAAAGAGAAAGTTGTAGTGCATGGTTAGAATCCCAACTTTAGGCCAAGAATTGATTGACAGAATTGTTCAAGGTTTAGTTCCATGTAAACAGGCTGTTAGCTAACCCATCGATATCCATCGTTTACCAACGTAAATACATTCTCCTATTTCAGGGCTTTTCGCAGCAGCCCACGACCTAAAGACAGAATGGGTTCTTATAAAGGGCATCAAAGACTATGCAGATGGCAGCCAATCTTCAAGTGATGAGTGGGGAGTTTTTGCTAGTGTCATGGCGGCTTCTGTTGTGGCCAACATTTTGAGTGATTCTGTCGTGTTTGAAAAATGGCTCCACTACAATCAAGGTAACAACTCTCATCCCCTCCTGCTCTTTCCACGTTACTTATTCACGGGCTAAAATAATTTCCACTCGTAAACGCCTGCAATCGACATCCATTTAACTCACTTTTGCACTTTTATTTTCAAAGTGAACTAGAAGCTCATTACTGGCCTTTTTTTACAACTTGAACGGCCAATGACAGAAGTGTTCCCATTACGGATTATGATTTGCTTGCGCCAGAGGTCTAGAACTAGTTATAGACCTCTGCTCACGCCCATTAGCAAATATCAAAAATTCTTGAGACAGGAACGAATGCTCGGATTTGATTTGATTTGATTTGATGTTGTCAAAAAGACCTGAACTATTTTTAAAAACATTATTCAAAAGTTCCAGCGAGTTTAAAGTTTTGTGATATCTTGGAAAGTTTGAAACAGCGCCCAATCATGCCAGAAGGCCGATGGAAAATTGAATGATGCGAAATAGAGAAGTTTCAATGACTTCATTTTCGCTCACTTTGTTATCTATCCTTCGGTCATTCTCTTGAATCACTTTGTAGCGAAATCAGCTGCGAATAGAATGAAATCTTCCCATATTCCTTTTAGTGCAATTGACTTCTGAAACACAGATTTTAAGCTTTAGAAATTTAGCACCATTTCAAACATTTTCGATTATTAATTTCTTGATGATATCTCGCACAACCATAATTGCATTTGCGCATCAAATCTTAAAGTGGCTTATGCTGCTACATTACCATGCATTAATTTAAATATATTACTGTTTTATTTCGATTATATTTTTGTAGAAACAAGAAAAGCTTCTGGCACCCAGGGTAAGTTTTGTGACAGAAGGGTAAAATAATTTACATGTAATCACAGTGTTATGTTCAAACGCTCTCTCTAAAATACAGGGAGAACTTAACTTTCTTTAACTTATCAGAAAATCCCCATTATTGTTGAAAGGATTTAGTTTCCATTTGAAACAGTTCTTAGCGTATTGTTCTGTAAGCTTAAAGGGTTTTAACCTTAACTGCAATATTGTTGCTATGGGAACCTCCTAGACGTCATACCACCAGGCTCATAAAACCAAGCAATTAGTTACCATCACCCTTCCCTCCCCTGGTGGGGCTTTGGCCTGCCCAAGCCGATTGGAGCAAGGCCTACATATTGCCGTACAAAGCTAAGCTATCACTGGCCTCAAAGCAGCGACAGGCGAGAACCAGTTCTTGGCAGTAGATCAGCTGGGCCCGGTTGTTCGAAAACCGATCAATGCTAATCCAGGATTAAAAGTCAATTGAGGTTGTAATTTCTCTTGTATAAAAGTGTTTTCACTTCTAATGTTTAGTACAGTTTGATATTAGTCAAAGTCAAAACTAAAGGACAAAAATATAAAGAGAAAACTTCACTGAAAAGTTACAAAACAGAAATCCATATTCAAGCTAATCCTGGATTAGCTCAATCGTCCTTTGAACAACCACACCCTGGTATCTCGGGTTCCAGAACTTCAATACATGACCTGTTTGGCCATATCTGTTCCAATGAAGCTCTCTTAAACTTTTTTCAAGTGAAGATAAATCATGTTAACACAACAGGAAAGAGGAATGTAAAACCGCTTTCATTTTCCACCTATGACAGCAATACTAATGGCAAAAAACGTTTTAATGCGGTACCCAGTGTGTCTATGGTTTTTTGAAGTTTGCATAATTTTAAAAACTATTGCTTCAGGACTGAGCTTTTTTCACACATTTCTTCAACAGTTTTCGATTTGTTCGCGTAAAGGTTAAACCCACATGAAAAAATCGCCACGAATCCCCTGAAAAAAGTGATCATTAAATATTTTCCGAATTTTTTCATTGAAATGCACGGATCTGCTCGGTTTCAGACTGGCACTAGTGACGCGCACGTGCATTGACGATTTGGAGCTGCTGACCAAAATATTCTTCAAGAAGTTTCCCAAGTAACTATTCTGTAGTTAAGGCTCACCTCCTTAACTCCTGCCGTTTTACCGACCGACGCTATCGGGGCTTGTTTATTGAGGCTCTAATTCCTTATTCTTTTTTTGTCTCCGATCAGAGGATTCTCCAACTGAAACTTTCGATGTCAAAACCTGTCGAAGTAAACTTGCAGAGCATTACAAAAGAACCGCTAAGGTGCCCACCTCTGTGTGGTCCAAACAATCTCCTGTGAACATTCATCAGATCTACACTCGACTGTCCTGGGTGAAAGAGAAACAAACCCCAGCAGGGTCATCACAGTCTGAGCTGACTCACTACGCTGATGTTTTTACTCCAAACAAGAACGGCGATGTACCAAACAGGATACTCGTACAAGGGCACGTGGGGATTGGGAAGAGCACCTTTGTTAAGAAACTGGCTGTGGACTGGGCTGAACTTGATGACGAAAAAGATGGAAGTCAAACAGGGAGATGCACTAGAAAGGTTCGAAAATTATCCAGACTTGAGTGAAGATAATGAAGAAACAAATCGAGATTATGAAAACACAGCAAGTGATGACGAAGACACATCAAGTTTCGAGTTTGAAGAAAACCAGAAAAATGCCTTGAAGAAATTCGAGCTTGTTCTTGTTATCAATCTCAAAGAAGTATCGAAATGCCAAAGCCTCAAAGATGTTGTAAGTCGCTGTGATATTTTTACTGAGGAGGAAACTGCAGGCCTGCTGAGTTATATCGCCAAAAACCAAGAGAAAGTTCTGCTGGTGTTTGATGGCTACGACGAGTATCGCTGCGGAAGCAACTCTGAAATCTACGAGATATTCCGAGGAAAGAAACTGAGAAACTGTTGTGTCTTGATAAACAACTCGAATTTCCAAAGCTGACGAGCTACGAGAATTTAAAGACCTGCATGCTGAGATCACCGGGTTTAGTGAAGAGGATGGAGAGGCGTTTATGAGGAGAATGCTTGGTGGCGAGACAGAAGCAAAAGAGCTGAGGCGTCATCTTTCAGAGGAAAAACCTGGAAGACCTAGCTAGAGTTCCGTTACTTCTTCTCTTCTTTTGCCACTCTGTGGAAAATGGGAAAGTTAAAGTACTTTCCTGATAACCAAAACGAAGTTGTATTTGAAGATCGTCCACCATGTTTTATATCACAGTCAAGGGAAGCACTCTCCTGCTCGCTTTGGCAAAGTACAAGATTTCAAAGAGATCCTCGCTGAAATCGGGAAGGTGGCTTTAGAATGTCTTCTGAAGGACGATCATGTTTTTGAGTATGATCAACTGTCCGCTGCCATCCTTTGTGAAGAAAGTGTCATTATTGGCCTACTTCAAGTTACCGAGTACGCTGAAAATCTGCGACCGGCAGGGATGGTATCCTTTATTCACAAGAGCATACAAGAGTTCTTAGCGGCGTGGTACATCACCTACAGATATGTCCCTGAAGGAAATCTTGGTGGAATTGAAGAGCACGCACGTACCTTGGAAGATTGCGAGACCTTGGAGAATGTGTTTCAGTTTATTTGTGGTATGTCTGACGATGGAGCAGTGAAGGTTCTTGAACACTTGACATCAGTTAGAATCTCTGACCCAACACTGGATTTATCCAAGATAATACCTGATCTAGAAAACGAGACAGACGTACCACTGTGTGACGTCACTGCTAAGCACAGAAGGTTCAGTGAATTGGTTTATAATTCCTTTCAAGAAGTTCACTCCAAAGCTGAACTCTTAAGTCATTGTTTTGACTGCACTGGTGGAATCGTCCTTGTTACCAAACAACTTACTGAACTTCTACAAAAGGCGAAGGTGAAAGATTTAACTCAAGTTACACATTCTGTTATTTTCCTTTACACGTCAAGCAGTATGAGTTGGTAGAGTTTCTGGATTGCCTGCATGTCCACTGAGGATAACTGAGAGTTTCTGAAGCTCTCACAGTTGGAGAGTTTTTTAAGAAAGTTCCAGAACATTGACTGTGGCAAATGCAGTTTCAATTCCATCCTTTGTTTTTCGTAATGGCCAGTTTCAGTTTTACATAACAAAGTTGGAACTCGTCTGTGATAAGCATTTCAAACTATTTACAGAAACTACTGACCGTTGTGTTCAATCTCTCTCCGCAAATTTGTGTTCAGAACAGTCATGTCTGAAATTCTTAACATCTCTATATCGCCATGATGTACGCGACCTAGCAGGGAAAGTTCTTGGTGGAGTGATCCGAAATTGTAAACATTTGAAAATGATTGAAGTCGCAAAGTGCGATGACTCTATATGTGATCTTTTGGAACAAGTAGTAAACCCCAGTAAGTGCTCTTTGAAGATTGGCCTCGACGCACCGCAGAAATGTCACCTGACATCAGCTGGGGCAAGTGCAGCTTGCCAGATTGTTACCACGATTTACCAACATCATCAATCTTCCCCTTAACTTGAATGATTGCTGTGCTGCAGCAGTGGACACACTGGTTTCTAGTATCACACACAAGACTCTCAAGGAACTGGTGCTGAGTGGAGTAAGCCTGACTCCAACAGTAGCCGCGGCGCTTGGACGGTTACTTCCTGAACTGTCGTCCTTACAAACACTCGAGTTAACTGGGGCGGATGGAAGCAATGTGCGAGCTGAGGAAATGGAGGCGCTGTTTGGCGGATTTAAACAAAATATTGCCTTTGCACTGGCTTACTTTCAGAGAATTCAGCGTAATCAGTTGCCTTGCTCCACTCACCAAAAGCTTCCGCTTCTTTCCCAATTTGAGAGTGTTGAATCTCGAAGAGTTGAATATGGATGAACGTAACTTGTGTGATTTGCTGGAGAGCTTAAGATTCATTCCTAATCTGGAGATACTGAGGGTAGAGGGCAAACCACTGAGTCACGCACATTATTGCACAGCGCAAGTAAACACAGCTGCTGGTTTCACACACAAGACTCTCAGGACCCTGGAGCTGAGTGGAATAAGCCTGACTCCAGCAGTAGCCACGACGCTTGGTCGGTCACTTCCTGAAATGTCGTCCTTAGAAGAACTCAAGTTAACTGGAGCGGATGGAAGCATTGTGAAAGCTGAGGAAATGGAGGTGCTGTTTGGTGGATTTAACAAAACATTGCCTTTGTACCATCTTACTTTCAGTGGTTTCAGCGTAAGCGGTTGCCTTGCTCCACTCACCAAAAGTCTCCGCTTCTTTCCCAATTTGAGCTCGTTATCTCTTGACAAGTTAAATAAGGATGAACATGACTTGCGTGGTCTGCTGGAGAGCTTTCAATTCATTCCAAATCTGTGGGGACTGGACCTGTCAGGCAATCCACTGGGTCACGCAGTAACATCTATCGTGCCACACGTCATCAACTTGCCAAAGCTTGGTAGGCTTAAGATCGAGCAAACAGGTTCTGAGGAAGATTTGAATTATGTTCGAGAGACCATAAAACAAGCAAAACCTCACGTTTGGTTTTCATAACTCACCGGCTTTTATACTGGAAGAAGGAATGATTATCTAAGTGTCACGTGACTTAATCATTTTAGATGGTACCGAGATGGCGGATCCAGACTTGCAGACAATGTGGAAAACGATAAACTGCAGATAGCACATTACTACACCAACTCCGCAATCTCGTACCCAAAGTCCACGGTCTCCTCCGTCAGCGGTTGGTCGTCGCCAGGTGGAACTCTGAGGGAATGGAATTTTTCATCCCAGAAATCTGGGATAACGGTCACTTCCGCTGCCGTTCTTGTTACACGAACAGCCAATCAAAAATTCGATATTTATTCCATTCCCCCAGAGTCTAACCTGGCGACGACCACCACTGACCGAGGAGACCGTTGACTCTGGGTACGAGATTGCCAACTCCGCGGTATGGCCATTACCTTACGCATGCGCACAGCCAAATCACCCGGGCAGTGGCAGCCATGGACAGCTGTTTCGGCTTGTTAGGCGTCATCAGCATGGCATAGCCGTCGGACAACAAAGACCCAAGCCAAGGGGCCATTTTTCCAAATTCTTCAGTCCACCCCCTCTCCCCCGGTACTTATTGATTATTACCTTAGACCATAACCAGTAGAATGTAACCCACTGAATGTAGCCCATTCAATTCGTGAGTGTTTTTTATGGCTACTGCGCTTGCGCAAGTGGCCATTATTGTCGTCGTCGCAGCATTCTTTGTAACATTCCTTCGTAAGACTTTTTTTGTAACAATTCTTTGAATAACTGAACATGATATGGCATTGTTCGATTGTTTCGCTTCATTGACAGTGGTGTCAACTGCAATGCTTAAAAAGAAGATTGGCATATTTAGTGAGCTATATGGAGAGAAATTGCGTACACGTTTGTTTTTAAATGTTTTTATTTACGTAGGTGTATTTCTTTGACAACTGCACGAACAGGGTCGCGTTTGGTTGAACCACATTGTTGAAGCTTTTTTGAGAAACCGCTGGTCTTTTAGAGTCCATCGCTCAATTCATTTGTTTGAGTTGTACTATCGTTATTGAAGTTTTCCTGAAATAAAGGTAATAAATATTATAAGTTGCTGAAAAGGGAATAGGTTAAATTAAGATATTTACTAAGAAGGACGGATAATTTTTTTTCTAGTTAGTAATGTTTATGTGGGAGCTGTATTTGCTTGGCTAGGCTTCAAGGTGAAGCCGCAGAGTTTTTGAAAATCATTCCGGCACAGCTTCAATTGTTTAAAGGATGATGAAACAGTATAAAACGAGCAATTGATAACTGAAGAGATAAATGAAATTTCTACAGGTAAAACTTGATATTCTTTAAGCCTTGGGTTGCGATAGACTCATTTAGTCACACGCGCGAGGGGTGAAGTCAGAGAAGAAAGTATTGCTGAGGGACCAAATAATTTTGTTATGCTAGCGTGAATTTACAACTCTTTGAAAATCTTTCAGAGCTTCAGTTGTTGAAAGGCTGATGTGCAATTTATTTTTAGATTCTGTTATGTCAGCGCGAATGCTGCTGTGTAAACAAAGATATTACATGTTTAATTAATATCGTTTTAAAAACTGTATGACGACAATCAGAAGAGTATGAGTGATGAGTGATTTGAGAATTTTGTTATGTCAGCATGAATGCTGCGAATGCTGTTGTGACAAAGATCAAAGCCGCGTACTGGATTGCAGAAAAAAATTAATTCACCGCGCTTTCGGGAGTCTGGCGTTGGACATCGTGACAAAATGATATTTTCAAAACGAGGAATGATTTTAATATGAAAATATCTTCTAAAATTATAGACGAACTTATCTGCTTGGTTTGTGAGAAATATCGAGACCAATTAAATCTTGGTATGTAGACGAAAGATAAGATCATCTCATTTGAGCACAGTTTCCGTTGTTTTAAGAAAACAGTGGGTGATTGTATTCAAATTAGCTTGTGTTTCAAGTCTTGTTAGTTGTACTGATCAAAATGACATGAAGGTAGATAAACTGAACAGAGTTTTGTTAGTCGGCGAGCTAGTTTTACGAGAGCAGTGTTGCTAAAAGTGACCTGAGAAATTTGTTACGTTAAACGTGAATCGTGAACCGCTGGGCTATAAAACCCCTTACCCTGCACCAGACTACAAAACGCTAATTTTGCGACCCTGTTCCACACTAAATGTTAAAAAGATACCCAGTTCCAGACGATTTTTTCTAACCAAAAAGGCTAAACTAGTAAGCAGCAGTTGTAAATCTTCTTTCCTACGCGTTTCGATTCGTCTGCCTAACATAATCCAGAGTAACAATTAACGATACTTGTGCCAACTTCTAGGAAACTGATACCCTGTTCCAGACCAAAAATTGTTGTTTGTTATACCCTGTTCCAGACCAAACTGCTTAAAAACCATACCCTGTCCAGCGGCACGTTCCTATATAGCGTATATAAGGGGAATTGATATAAATAAAAATTTTGCAATTAATTATATTTACAGAAAAAAATCGAAAATTATCATTTAACTTTCTCTGTAAAAATTTTCAATTTAAAAATATTTCTTTATATTACCGACCAAAAACTTCGCCGTTAATTAACGGCGAAATATTTCATATGTATATAAGGATGAACCTAAAACTTCGCCGTTAATTAACGGCGAAATATTTCATCTGTATATAAGGATGTACCAAAAACTTCGCCGTTAATTAACGGCGAAATATTTCATCTGTATATAAGGATGTACCAAAAACTTCGCCGTTAATTAACGGCGAAATATTTCATCTGAATATAAGGATGAACCTAAAAATTCGCGATTAATTAACGGCGAAATATTTCATCTGTATATAAAGATGCACTTAAAACTTCGCCGTTAATTAACGGCGAAATATTTCATATGTATATAAGGATGAACCTAAAACTTCGCGATTAATTAACGGCGAAATATTTCATCTGTATATAAAGATGCACCTAAAACTTCGCCGTTAATTTAACAAATTGACGTCAGTTTTTTATGCGTCTGTCCTGTTATTGATCATGAATTGCGTCATAACATTGTCAAAGTAGCTGTGGATCCACGAGGCGAAGCCGAGTGGATCCGCAGACTACTTTGACAATGTTATGACGCAATTCATGATCAATACAGGACAGACGCATAAAAACTGACGTCAATTTATTTTTTACAACAACAACAACAACAACATTTATTTGTACTCTCTCAAAAAAAAAATTACAATTTACAATTTGTTATTATTATAATAGTAGAGTACTGGCTGCCTGAAATAACCATAGGGGCTAGACGAGCCAGGCAGCCAGTTATTTATTAAGTATTGATAAGGAATAAATGGACAGACAGGAAAGCACCAAAATAAACATGTATACACACAATAGCGCACATACACACACATAGCATTAATAACATTAAGATAGCAAGCAGCAAAGCTAAAATTCTATAATTTAATATTCTAAGCAAGTCCAGTAAGATATGTTAATAGTTATCAATGAAATCAAGTTTTAATTTCTTTTTAAATTGAGGAGGTGAAAGAAGTTTAGTGCTTTCATCAAGGGAATTCCAAACTTTCGCACCTTGAAACCTAATATTAAATATTCCATAGTTAGTTCTTGCTTTGGGAAGCGAGTAGCTCATTTTAGAGGAAAGTCTAGTATTGTATTTATGTACTTTGTTAATAGGAGTGAAAAATGAATCAAAGACTGATGGTAAGACGTGATGGTGAAATTTATGCATGAAAATTGCAAGGTGAAGAAAAATAACATCAAACAGTTTGATAATTTTCAAGTTTCTATAAAGTGGGCTTGTATGATCTTGAAAATGTGAGAAAGTTATGATTCGAATAGCTTTCTTCTGTAACATATATAGAGGCTGGAGGGTTGATTGGTAGGTATTACCCCAAGCTAGTATACCATATATAAGAAAAGGATAAATCAACGCATAGTAAAGGTTAATAAGAATATTCGAATTAACGTAATAACGTAGTTTTGAAAGAATGCCAACATTTCTTCTGATCTTTTTAGAAACATAGCTTATGTGACTTTTCCAGTTGAGGTTTGAATCAATCATTATACCTAAGTATCTAATAGAACTTTCCTGTTTTAGTTTTTCTTCATTGATAAATAGTCTAAAATCATAGTCAATTTTCGCTGAACTGGATGAAACAACACAAAGTTAGACTTTTCAATATTCAAGGAGAGCTTATTTGCACATAACCAAAGATGAATCTTACTTAATTCATTGTTTAGGTGAGACTGAAGAATTGAAATATTCTTGTGTTTATAAAATAAATTAGAATCATCTGCAAATAGGTGAAAATCCAATAGTTCAGAACAAGAGGCAAAATCATTGATATAAATAAGAAAAAGCCAAAGGACCAAGCACTGATCCTTGGGGAACTCCACAGGAAATAATTTGTTGATCAGATGTTGTATTATCTAAGCAAGTGAATTGTTTTCTATTACCAAGATATGAAGAAAACCAATCGTATGCAACTCCTCGAATGCCATAATGTTCAAGCTTTTTAAGCAAGATTCCATGATTTACTGTGTCAAAAGCTTTACTGAAATCTAAGAATATGCCACAAGAGTAATCACGGTCATCTATTGCTTTTTGTACTTTATCAATAATGCTCAAAACGGCATGGTCTGTAGAATGATTAGAACGAAAGCCAAACTGTCTGTTGTATAAAATTTGTCTTTTTTCTAGGTAATCAGATAATCTACTAAACATGAGCTTCTCAAGGAGTTTATTGAAAATAGAAAGAAGGGAAATTGGGCGATAATTGCTTAAGTTAGTCTGTGATCCCTTTTTAAATACTGGAATTACTTTAGCCAATTTAAAGTTATCAGGAACAACACCGGTTGTAAATGAAGTATTAAATAGTATTTCTAATGGCCCTGATAAAACGTTTTTAAGAAGTTGTAATATATAAGCTGGAATACTGAAGGGACCTGTAGCTTTAGAGGTTTTTAAATTTGATATCTCCTTTTCAATTTCAACTGTAGTGGTGGGAGCAAGAAAAAAGCTATCACGTGCAGGAGAAGTCAAGAACTCTTGTGGTGATTTATCAACACAGGGAATGGAGGTTGCTAGATGGTTGCCGATATTAGCAAAGTATTTATTAAAAGCATTAGCAATTGAAATTTTGTCAGTCAATTCACAATCATTGTCATAAATTTTAGTTGGTGTATGCCTCGCCTGGGGTTTCAGATATATAATCTGTTTGATGCCTTTCCATATTTCTTTGCTATTGCCATTTCTAGAAACAAAATAATCATTGTAATATAATCTCTTGCTAATTTTTATTAGATGATTCAATTTATTCCTATAGAATTTGAATTTTGAGTGGAAATAGGTGGACTTAGTTTTTAAAACTTTTTTGTAATGTGAATTCTTAACCTGAATAGAAGTTCTAATTGCATGAGTTATCCAAGGTTTAGATTTGACTTTCATTTCACGTTAGATAACTGTTTCACAGGAACATGGATATCAACAATTTCTGTTAATTTAGTATAGAAAGAGTCAAACATTGTACTAGGGTTTGAATTAGAGGCAAATAGTTCATCCCAGTTGACTGACTGGATATCTGTAATTAGCGCTGACCCATCAAGATTAGAGTAATCTCTCTTGTAGATCTTAATATTATTTGGGAGTGAGGAATATTCACTAATGATGAGAAAATTGGGTAGATGATCAGTGAGATCATAAGTTTCCACTAATAGTAAAGTGCTCCATTGAATTAAAAAATATATTATCAATTAGTGTTGATGAGTGATCAGTAATTCTGGTAGGTTGTAAAATATGTGGTTGAAAGAAGAATGAGCCTAGAGTATCAAGAAAATTGTTTGTATCAGGATGCGACTCAAACTTTAGAAGGTCTAAATTAAAGTCACCAAGGATACAACAATACTTATTCTCTCGATGTACCTTGTCAATAATTGAATTTAAATAATCCATAAAAGTATCAAGATTACCATTGGGATGTCTGTAAATGACCCCACATATCATGTTCCGCCCCTTTTCATTTTGTATTTCAACCCATAGGGCTTCAAAGTCATCTTTCGAAGCAATAAAATCAGGTCTAATTGATGATTTTAAATTATCTCTAACAAAGAAGCCAACACCACCAGCATTGGAAAGACTAGGCTGTGATATAAAATTATAGCCAGGTAGGTTGGTATTAAATATTGGATTTTGGTCGGCCTTTAGTTTGATTTCTGTGAGACCTATCATTGAAAGAGGAAAATATAATTGTGACGACATGTGTTGTAAATTGTCAAAATTAGCAGCCAGGCTCCTGATATTGCAATGAATAATAGAGAAAGATTTACCAGATAAACAATCCCTAATATACTGATTATCATGAAATTCGTGGGTAGTGTAGTAATTAAAATTTACATCAGATGGCATGTGTAGTTCAGCATCTGAGTTAGTTAAATGTGATATATTAGTAATAGAAGAAGAAATATTTAAACGTGGCAGTGAGATATAATCACTGACTTCGTAGCCTACAGAACGATTGGTACTGCTAGTACATTTCAGACAGTTCATTACATAATTTAGATCTTAGATCTAACTGACCTGAACAGTGTAATAAATCTAGTAAGCTACGAGTAAGTAAAGTACTTATCTGCAAGATTACATCTCTCAAAGCTTTTGTAAGTCAATAACATTCTTTATATGTACTGGGGAACTGTCCACGTCCTTTCTCAGAAAAATCTTTCCTCCATAAGTCCAAATAAATTTATAACTATGATCTTTCTTGAATTGTAGGCAGTCGTTGAAGAGGTCCTTGTTCTTCTGTGTTAAGCTTTCATTGATGAAAATTTTGTTAGTCTCTGAGTAGCCCAGGGCTTCAGTTGTTACATTTTTCAACTCTTTCCTGGCCCTGTAGAAAGTTTCTCTTGTATCACGCCTCACAAACTTGACAATAATTGCATCCGGCCATGATTTCTTTCCTTGGTTAGCTGATTTACTAGGAATACGATGACTAACTGATATATCATCCCGTTGTAAAATTACACCAATTTTTTCGCCAACTTGCATAACGATATCACTCGTCACCTCCAGTGCGGTAGATGTGGGTATTCCTCTGATCTCTAGGCAATCCCTCCTTGAATATTGATCGAGGTCGTTGAAAGACACTTTCAAAGTTTTCAGCTCGTTCGCTGTTTTGAGAAATTCCGTTTTTAGAAGCTTGTTTTCGTTCATCAATATCTTCTTTTCCTCTTCAAAGGCTTTGAGTGATTTCGAAATTTCATCATATTTAGCACTGATAAATTTGATAGAATCCATTGCATCTTGAACTTGTTTACTCAGCGGAGTTAACGCCTTTTCAAGCTTGTTTTCCAGAATCGTTTCTAGCTGCTCAACTGTTATAGAAGACATAACTGTAACATACAAAAACACGAAAACAGGCACACGAAAGCCAACAAACATGTAGTGACTAAGATTTACAATAACAACAGGCCAAAACGATCAAGGCGAAACCAAGTAAAAGTGAACTGAAAACGATTCCGAGAATCACAGCTTCGTGAACTTCAAACTACGTAAAGTAACTCGATAATAAATTTCTTAGACAGATTTTCTGAAACTAACCTTTATTCCATTTGGAAATTCTTGCAAACCCGCTGAAATATTCGCAAGTTCAGTCCATTCTTATCAGTTGTTTTGAAGTTACACGCGGCAAAATAAACGGATCCATAATTTCCATTCCTGTCAACTTCATGCAATGATAAACTACAACAAATATTGTTCTCTTTCGCTTTATCGTTGAATTAATTTTCAGTCTACCGATTGAAAAGCAACCTGTGAACGACTTTTCATGATTTACTTTTCAAAGAACTCCTGTTCAGATGTAATTTGTCCACTTTATCGAACTGACAATGCTGCCATTTTGGCGAAATTTTGAAGCCTTTCGGCGCATGATTACGTCATTCATGTGTCTGTCGACACAGCGGCAAAATGACTGCGGCAAAATGACCTGCTTTATAACATAACTTCAGCGAAGCGCGCGCTCTGATTGGTCAATTGCGCGACTCCATATGCCCACAGTGCACTCTGACGTCACTGGTTTGTTTTCGCGCGCTTGATGCTTCACTGGTCGCTCACTGTCAGTTCTCGACGTAGCGACAAATCTGCATCTAAACTGGAAGTTTTGAATGACGAAATTGCCACAAATCATGCAAGATGAATTACAAATCGGCTGAACAGCCTTGAATTCAACTAAGAGGAAAAGCGGATAAAATATTTTGTCGATATATGACGTGAAGTCACGAAGTGCTGGAATGTCATCGGGAAAGCAAGTGGAGCCGGTGAAAGTTTACTCGGAACAGTGGTTGTTGTTGATCAAGCTTAAGCTTATGTGGATTATTCTGGAAGAAATTTTCAACTAGAATAAAGGTTAGTTCAGAAACTTTGCTTCCGAAACTTATTTTGTAGTTTTTGTACTGAAGCTGAGCCGTGCGACGGTAATTCTCGGAATGAATTTTACTGAATGAAAACTTTGCCGTGTAGATGTTTGTTGTTCAATCTTCCAGGTTACACCGTAAAGCGAAAATCAAATTATTCTATTAATATTTTTCTTTCAGTGAATGTATGAAACAAATAAATGCCATTTTATCGTTGGCCTGTTCACATTTTATTGTCACTGACTGTCAATTAACCTTGAGTCAATTTATTGAGGAGCTTTTTCGCGCACTTCAATAGTAGGATTTCGACAGCCGATTCGTGTAAGATTAAAACTGTTTGCAGTGTTATGTTATAAAAGAAATGGTAAACGCTACAGCTGTGCGTACATCGAGTTATGGATGCACTTGGGAGTTTGCTAAGCACCCGAGAAGCTAGAGTTGCTCTCGGCTATCGCCTCGAGCAACTCTTACGCTTCTTGAGTGCTTAGCAACCTCCCGCGTGCATCCATAACTCGATGTACGCACGCTGCACGTTTACCATTTCTTAACGCTCATTTCCATACAAACATAATGGCTGGCGGCAATTCAAAATTCCCGGAATTTGTTTTCATTTCGCGTGGATAAGGCCGTCACGGAACAGATAAGGTTTTTACCTTGGAAACAATTCCGAGAGAGACTCTTCTTTCACATATCTTTTTTAGCAAACTAATTATCTTTCCCACAATAGTGAATTTATCGCTCGAAGTCGAGCGATCGTAACTGAAACATGAACTCTTTGAGCTATGTTTTCGTGTTTCCACAGGCAGCCCAGGCTCTGTATGCGAATATTAAATATTCAATGTTGATGTTCATGGCGGCGATTTGAATATTTATAGCAAATGTATGAGAAACTCACGAAATACATTCTAAATGCTATCTTTTCGAAGGAAACTAACTAAAACTGACTTACATTGTGCAAGTGTTTTGTTATTTTGATGTTTGGGTGTTCCTGGTGCCAGTTTAAAGCCATTTAGACGAGTTTTGCTTTTTCAGTTGACCGTCCATTATGAATAATTTAAAGGCCGGCGACAATTATGTGAGAACGGATCCAATGGTCCGCACTCGAAGCTCAATAAATTCCACAAAAATGCTCCAGTCTCCTCAAAATTACCTTCATTGCAGACGTCCATGCTCTTAGCTTCTGTTCGCTACCCCAGGGTTCCAAGGTTGACTTTAATTGCTCGAGAAACGCTCGTGTTCGAGCTGTTGTCTTTAATATTTTCTTTCGCGTTGTGCGTGTCCCCGACGTCTGAGACACCTCAATTAAAATTCAGCGTCATCGTGACCAAATTTACCTCGACCGTGGAGAGGCATGGTGCAATTGTTTACTTGCAAAAAAAGACACCATGGGATGGTCCCTTCGGTCGATTTGACCGGAAACGAAAACAATCGGATACAACGTCGATTAAAAATTCTTTTTTTTTTACTTTAGAATCTCGCGCTGACTCTCTAGTTTCATTCAGGGTTTTTTCGGTGTCAGAACTATCCTCAGTCAGGAGCTCCTGCCTCAGTTGAACAATTTAAAGGCAGCGTTTAAATACAAAGTGAAACTTCAAAAATTCCTCGTTGCGGTTAGATTGTGCCCACTTTTAGCAAAACTCAAGACTGATTTCAGCTTGTTTTGGAGTAAGCGGGTTTATGCTCGTGATTATAAACCCTACATAAAATCTCTTTCAACACGTTTTTACAACGTAAGTTGTAAATTAATAACCGCTATAAACATAGACGACGCTTTCAGTCGGTCGATTTCAAATGGCATAAAAAAATAGCTTAATAGCTCCGCACGTGCAGTTTTATGCAAAACAACTGACGTGAAACATCCAGACCAAACTCTGGGTTTTTCGGAGAATGTGAACCGCAACGAGGAATTTTTGAAGTTTCACTGTGTATTTGAACGCTGCCTTTAAATTGTTCAACTGAGGCAAGAGTCTCTTGACTGAGGATAGTTCTGACACCGAAAAAAAAAAAATGAAACTAGAGAGTCGCGAGATTCTAAAGTAAAAAAAACGACCGAAGGGACCATCCCATGGTGTCTTTTTTTACAAGTAAACAATTGCACCATGCCTCTCCACGGTCGAGGTAAATTTGGTCACGATGACGCTGAATTTTAATTGAGGTGTCTCAGACGTCGGGGACACGCACAACGCGAAAGAAAATATTAAAGACAACAGCTCGAACACGAGCGTTTCTCGAGCAATTAAAGTCAACCTTGGAACCCTGGGGGTAGCGAACAGAAGCTAAGAGCATGGACGTCTGCAATGAAGGTAATTTTGAGGAGACTGGAGCATTTTTGTGGAATTTATTGAGCTTCGAGTGCGGACCATTGGATCCGTTCTCACATAATTGTCGCCGGCCTTTAAATTATTCATAATGGACGGTCAACTGAAAAAGCAAAACTCGTCTAAATGGCTTTAAACTGGCACCAGGAACACCCAAACATCAAAATAACAAAACACTTGCACAATGTAAGTCAGTTTTAGTTAGTTTCCTTCGAAAAGATAGCATTTAGAATGTATTTCGTGAGTTTCTCATACATTTGCTATAAATATTCAAATCGCCGCCATGAACATCAACATTGAATATTTAATATTCGCATACAGAGCCTGGGCTGCCTGTGGTGTTTCACTTACTTACGAGTCGCTCGACTAAATTCACTATTGTGGGAAAGATAATTAGTTTGCTAAAAAAGATATGTGAAAGAAGAGTCTCTCTCGGAATTGTTTCCAAGGTAAAAACCTTATCTGTTCCGTGACGGCCTTATCCACGCGAAATGAAAACAAATTCCGGGAATTTTGAATTGCCGCCATTATGTTTGTATGGAAATGAGTGAGCAGGTTGGCGCACGTGCACTCATTTTGCCGCTGTGTCGTGTCTGTCCTCTTATTGACAATAAAAATTAGCCAATGGGCGCGCGAGAATTTTGACAGTTATTGTAAAATAATTAACGGCGAAATATTTCATCTGTATATAAGGATGTACCAAAAACTTCGCCGTTAATTAACGGCGAAATATTTCATCTGAATGTAAGGATGAACCTAAAACTTCGCGATTAATTTACGCGGGAAAATTTAAGAAGGTGGTTCTTCCTCCCCAATTTGAGCGACTTGTACCTTGGAAGGTTGAATATGGATGAACATAGCTTGTGTCATTTGTTGGAGAGCTTAAGATTCATTCCTAATCTGATGATACTAAGCGTACAGGGCAAACCACTGAGTCGCGCACATTGCTGCACAGCTGACGTAAACACAGCTGCTGATTTCACACACAAGACTCTCAGGAGACTGAAGCTGAGTGGAATAATCCTGACTCCAGCAGTAGCCGCGTTTCTTGGTCGGCTACTTCCTGAAATGTCGTCCTTAGAAGCACTCGAGTTAACTGGGGCGAATGGAAACACTGTGCAAGCTGAGGAAATGGAGGCGCTGTTTGGCGGATTTAACAAAACATTGCCGTTGTGCGTTCTTACTTTCAGTGGTTTCAGCGTACGCGGTTGGCTTGCTCCCCTCGCCAAAAGCCTCCACTTCTTTCCTAATTTGATCACGTTAGATCTTGACAAGTTAAATATGGATGAAAGTGAATTGCGTGGTCTGCTGGAGAGCTTAAGATTTATTCCTAATCTGAAGATACTGAACCTGTCAGGCAATCCACTGGGTCACGCAGTAACATCTGTCGTGCAGCTACCAAAGCTTGAATATCTTGTTATGGAACGAACAGGTTCTGAGGAAGATTTTAATTTTGTTGAAAAGACCATCGAACAAGCAAAACGTGGCATTGTCGTTTTAACTCCCCTCTATTACTTGTGATGTGACTTTTAAAATTATTTTAGATGGTATTCAGGGCTAATCCAGAGTTGCATAATGACACGTGATAGACATGTGATCGATTCCTCGTGCGAGTAGTTTTTGGGAGAACTCTAATGATTCTTGGAATTGTATGTCTGATTAGGAGTCGTATCTTCTCGGAATTTGGGTCTTGACTGAGTTTTATCTTAGCGGAATAGAATCTGGAAATGTATCTAGAGAATACAACGCGAAGGATTGAGTGTAGTTATTTATATGTCCAGGATTGACCGCAAATGAGATGCACGCTCCTCATGATATGCATCACAAAGTTTCCTCGTTGATAAAAGTTCACCAAAACACATAATTTTGTCAAATATGAAGTAATATGAAAATGACAAATAACCCACTGGTCATATATGAAGTATTTAAAAAACAATACCTGCGTTCAATCCTGGACATAAGTGAGTTATTTCCCAAACATACAATGTGGGGTTATAACAGGTGGCGGCCCAGATTGAAAAAGTGCCTGACTGGAGATTAACTTTTTAACAGACAAGATGGGGTTCGCAGTCGTTATTTGAGAAGCGTTGCGTGACGCGGATCCAAATAACTACTGTGAAGGAGACTAGCCGTTGGACCCTGCCCTGGATTCACCACTGATACTTAGTGTGAAAAATAATTTATTATCGGCAATGTTCCACAAATCGTACAATCCTGCAAGATGTCAATGAACGCAAAACAGCCACGGATTCGTTTTCCCGCAATTTGTTTGGGAAGTGAAAAAACGATTTGACTTCTTTTCCCTGTTTCTTTGATTTTTCTTAAATTGAATAACCCCCTAAGCTACTTTCTAAGCCTTTACCGACTTTTTACTGAAGAGGCTTAATTTGACGCGTAATTTTAATTAATTTGTTAAAAAAGCAAAGCCGCAATAAATGAAGTTTTGCTACGTTTGTTTCTTTTAGCAAAGTCACTGAAATCAAGCTTTGATAGGGAACGAAAGAAAAGTATTACACAAATCTGCATATTTTCTTACTTCTCAAAAAAGTTGTGGTACTGGTGGACACAGCTTAGTAACCAGGCATTCCCTTGCCGCTCACTCGATTTGGCGCGAAATGTCATGACGTCACCGTATGACGACTAGACCGAACGCGTTCTCTCGCCGGCAAGCAGCCCGTTTCTAGGCCCTTGCGTGTACTTGGCGCTCGCCTGTGAGAGGAACTCTGCATTTTGTGGAGACCTGCTGCTTCGCCGCTTTGCGTAAAAGATTGCCAGGCCTCTGATTAATACGATGAAAAGACATTTTATTAAATTTGATCACCTCGTCGGTCTGACGAGCACAGTTTTCATCTCTAGTGTCTGCAACAAAAATTGGACTTCTCCCATGTTCTCCAAGCATGCCTTTCTTAGGGACTGATTTATAAATACAGAGGAGCTGGGCCGTGCAGCGCAGGGCAGCTTTGATCACACAGGAAGTGGGTCATCATATTCATGCACTGTAACTATTACAAGAAAAATAAAACTAATGAATGAATGGGGAGGGTGGGGTTAGGCAGTTTTGAATCAAGAGGAAGGGTTGGGCACATATTTTACAACTTTCTCTGCTCCGCCGGCCGCCCCCTTCCCCCGGAACTTATTGACCAGTCCTTAAGACCATAACCAGGAGTGTTAACCCCGGAATGTAGCCCATTAGACTGCAAAACAGTCGGGTTTTTTTTCTCTTAAATCGCTGGTCGCAAGGCGCGAAGCACCGAAAGCGTGGATCGCACGCCCGTGGCGTCGTCCCTCTCCAGTCTCACTCTCCGTTTTCACACTCGCTCCAGACCTTTCGTTCGAAGACCGCGCGCATTCGTATGACGGACCAACGCAAAAAAATACGACTGTTTTACAGTCTAGCAGCCCATTCAATTCGTGACTGGGTTTTGTTAAGAACGGGATGTCGCGAGAAACAATTGTCAAAATGTCAGATGACAATACGATGTTTCCTTAAACTTTGAATGGAAGCTTATATCCTCAGGTCATGGGTTTCTCGCAGTCGAACCTCGTCACTTAGTGCGCATCAGGCACAGGAGTAATGTGTAATGTAGAGCACAAGTTGAAGGAGGAGACGCGCGAGGAAGGAGACGCTATGTTTTCGCCACGCGAGTCTCCTCCCTCGTTCGCGCCCGCGGTCAAACGTAAAAAACTAAGCGAAGTCGGTCAAAGATAAGGGTTTTACTTTCAGAGCTTAATTAAGAGACAGTATCTGTAAAAGCGGTCTGGTCGATTTGGTTTGAAAAATAGATTTCGCTCATTTCTTGTGTGTTGCAAGACTATTATGTACTTATACTAAAACCACAATCCGCTTGATCGGATCTTTTAAAGTTTTCGAGTTTTAAGGGATTTTCGGTTCACCCCGCGAACGCTCGTGATGACCGATGTCAAGGCATAAATTTAGTACAACTTTAAACATCAATTTATCACGAAAAAACAATCCCTGTACAAAACAAACACCACAGTCAGTTAGATTAGAGTTTTTTTAATTAACCAAGCTGATTTTTATGAACATCGAATTTAAATCAAGCAAGCAGTGAGACTTTAACGACACCCCTGTCGCACAGCTTAATCAAACACGCGAAAACGGATCGAATTCAAACTTTATTTTTGAAAAAGTGGGGCGTACTATTTCAATTAAACGAACGCAGTCGAAAAGTAGATACAATAGAGAATGTTACTATAGCAAGAAACCTTGCGGTATCTGTTTGATGAAATATTTATAGCTGTGTGAACTTGCCAAATTTCGACGATCTCCAAGTTTTCCTCCATTTTGAGAGACTCGTCAACATGAAGCGTTGCACCAGACTGTCTCATAGACATATCTAAAACGATCAGAAATAAAGGCAAATGTAATTTAAATGCACCAAAGTTCAATTCAAAGCGAAAAATTGATTTTAACGGCTTTTTAAAATGAGCTTAACTGATCCTTGCATCCATTTTCTACATATCAGACTTTACTCAATGTTTCCACAAGAAGTAACAATCTTTGCCGCCCAAACTTTGCCTTGATGTAACGTACGATTCAGTTAAAGGTAATTACGATGTGTTTTCCCTTCCTTACTGGCCGTACAACGAAGTTTTTCCACGACGAAACGGTCATCAACTGAACGAAGCACATATCGCCATGTTTTCTTCTCGGCTCAGTAGCTACTTCATGTATGCAGACATTATTGTTACCAGAGGTCTATAACTATAGCATTGCGCGCGGCCCATCAGATTAGGAGTTAGGCTATTTTTAGACACTTTTCGCGCGAAACCAGCAGCCAATCACGCACCATGCCTGACAAATATGGTCATTGAACGCGCTAGCTCGACAATTTTTGTTCAAGACGGTTTGTTCGTCGATTGAAAAGATGGCTAAAATCACTAAGTAAAAAGCCTTGGCCCTTCTAAATCAAACAAAAGTTAATTCTACTAAATAATGCACGAAGTTTGGAACGAAATATTTAATGGGAAATGCCTGTAAAATGTACAACTAATGCGACTGAAAGAGCACTAAAGGCAGCCTGAAATTAATTTACGGGAAGACCGCGGACACAATTGATTCGTCCAAAGAATGAAAACCTGTTTACAACACAAGTTTAAGCTTCATATAGTCTATTCAGTATTGTTACCTTGTATTTCGACGAGGCTTGTCAATTCCAGCTGAATTAAGTTTTAAAATCAGCACAATAAATATCCATGGATCAGTTAAGCCGTTATAAGCTTATAACTTGAGCTTACGGCAGTTCGTCAAGCGTTCGTGACAGTCAATCATTCAAAGATCACTTCACAGTGAAATTCTCTTTCTTTCCATCCATGTAGACATTGAGGGTTTCCTTTGTTCTTTTACTTCAATGAGCTTGATTTCAAGCTCAGTTCGTTAATTCTGTAGTCGCGCAAGTTTCGCCCGCCGTATAAACAAGTGAAACCTTCGGCTGCGTATAGCTGTCCGTTCAACTTGTAAAATGAATATAATGTTCAGCTCCACAATTATTTCGAAACTTCCCATGTTAAGCTAAACCATCTGCACAATTTTCCAGAATATACGAAACTTTGGAGAGATTGAACGAAGATTAATCCGCGGAGAAACCTTTGTCTTTTCTTTTCATTCAACTTTCGACAACTTGCCAACTGGACACCGCGCCAAGTTTTGCCGCCGAATTCATACAAATCATGCTTCATTTAGATTGAACTGAAAAATCACTCAGTCGATTTATAGTTTTACAAAAAGTATACCGAAGTTTGACCTAAATTTAGTGAAGTATTTAAACAATTATTACATTCTGCTGTGACGCTTTTCGCTTTTCCTTGGCCGGCAAAGTTTCTGCCTTTACGTACCTAGCGCTCGCATATTAAAAATGGTTCAACGTGATTGGCTGCTGGTTTCGCGCGAAAAATGTCTAAAAATAGCCTAACTCCTAATCTGATGGGCCAAGACCAGGGGCGGGGGAGAACACTCTGCGACGCCTGGGACTTTTTGTGTGTTTGAATCATCCAACAAAATATGACATCACATCCGGTAAAAAATTCCCCGCGAGCTCGTTTGGACGAAGTGCAAAAATCAAGTGTCGATTATGCACGATTTCTTCGTTTTTTTGAACCTATGGTTTGGTTGCATTTTATACTATATATATAAAGAAGTTGCAGATATATTGCTTCGACTTTTTCAGCAAAGATTTCGGCAAAAGAGAAAAGTTTAGTATTGTTTTGAAGGCAAATAACACAGAGCGAAGTGCCGTGTCATGGCGGATATTTCATGCTTTCAAAACAAGTGGCGTTCCATCTTTTGGCTGATAGCAGTTCCTGATCGAAGGATAACATCTATTCATATAGCTTACGAGCTTGAAAACATAATGGATAAAACATTGGTGGTTATAGTTTCCGCTGTTCACTTCGGGAAGGTAATTATCTCTCTCCGTAAAGTTTTGGAAGTCGTCGTGGCGAAGTGCTATGTTATGGCGGATATTTCATGTTTCAAAACAAGTGGCGTTCCATCTTTTGGCTATAGCAGTTCCTGATCCAGGGATAACATCTATTCATATAGCTTACGAGCTTGAAAACATAATGGATAAAACATTGGTGGTTATAGTTACCGCTGTTCACTTCGGGAAGGTAATTATCTCTCTCCGTAAAGTTTTGGAAGTCGTCGTGGCGAAGTGCTATGTTATGGTGGATATTTCATGTTTCAAAACAAGTGGCGTTCCATCTTTTGGCTATAGCAGTTCCTGATCCAGGGATAACATCTATTCATATAGCTTACGAGCTTGAAAACATAATGGATGAAACATTGGTGGTTATAGTTTCCGCTGTTCACTTCGGGAAGGTAATTATCTCTCTCCGTAAAGTTTTGGAAGTCGCTGTGTGTTTATAGTCGAAGACAAAAGCGAAATCTTACACTGAAGGTTATATATTTAGTATTTTATTTTTCTGCATCTCCTTGTTGAATGTTGTTAGTTTCCTGTAAGACACAATACATGTATATTCCGGTTTTGGGGTCATCAGTCACTGATCAGTCTGTTTTGTTCTGTGAATTAAGTAATTATCAAGAAACAAAAAACTTTAAATTCGAATCAGAATTCGAATCATTGTCATGCTATGTTCTTTTAATAATTAATTAGCGTCATGAATGTTTCATCTGTACAAAGTAGATAACATTTTTGAATCATCAAATCCCTTAGGGTAAATATTATGTAATTATGACAAAATATGTATAAAATACAGACTGCAAATTGCAGGCTGGGCATACAAATATGCAGATTAATAAGTATAAAATATACCCATGCCAGGGTGCATTTCATAAGGGTTTTGGCATGGGTTTTGAAAGTGTGTGGTGTATTTGGCAAATGATCGCAGTCTTTGGCATTTACCGGCATGTAATCAAGGCAGTGGTTACTGTAAGCTGATGACAGACTTGGCTATAGTGCTGGAAAAGGGCATGCATCATTTGATATTTGATGTGTTTTTGATTTAGATTAGTGAAAGTAGAGTTTCTCTGCATATCACTAATCAGTGGAAAAAAAAATTTAATAATATATGTTCTTATAAACAGTGGAAGGGGGGATTTTAGAGGGAGAAGGGTGAGCAATATAGATAATATTATTGTAAGGATAGGGTAAAGTTTGTATTATTTTCTTTTTCTTTTCCTTTCAGAAAATGTATGCGTCATGTTTCCTCTATCTTTAACCGATTAGAAGATATGCACAAGATTACAGCCCAAGAAAAAAATGATGGGATTTGAAAAAAAGAAAAATTGATTCCTGAGAAGTCTAACAAAACATAACCATAAAGCCATGAAAGTGCAAGAAACATTAAAATACATTTTTACTCAATACTGTTTGTTTTCATTTCTACTTGTGTCCAGTGTACAAGAGACAAACTAGACTACAGTGGAACCTATACTTTGGGACACCTCCATTAAGGGGACTCAAACTTTTGTACAACTCGATCAAGTGATAGCTTTCAAAGCTTGAGATTTTATTCTAACTGAACAGTCCATTAGATGGCTGTTGCAAGTTTAAATCATGTTTTTATTGTTGCTTAAATAAAATTAATGGATCCGATGCATATGCATTCCAAGTCAAGAAAACATGCATTTTTGCTTAGATGGTTAATTATTAACAACACCAGCAAGAGTACCTCCATATTGAGGGGACAAGGTCTCCATTAGGGGACACTTCTCCTTGTCACAAGGGTGTCCCCTTAATGGAGGTTCCACTGTAGTATGCACAGTAAAAAAGAGTTTAGATGCTTGCACTGTAAAAGTTTGTTACATCCATTGTACATGCCATAATAAAATTATTGTGGTAGGGAAAAAGGCAGAGGGTCTCTGAAAAGAAACTAGGCAATATCAATAAATTATTTAAACTGCCTACTAGGCTGTTAAAATATGATTTAATGCAATAAAAAATTACAAAAAACTATGATCTGTGGCTGATTATTACACCACAGACTATAACTCTGGACAGTCAGTATCTATAGTCTCTACATTTCAATAATAAGTTATAATGCTAGCAAAATCAAATAGGATTTTTAGGGTCATTTCTCATGTCACATCTATCTGTAAAAATTATGTTATAAAAATGAAGAAATGTGGAGAAAGAACATCACAACTTAGCTTACTCTAAATGAAGTGTTTTTGGTCCACCCAAAGGAAAGCAGTGCACTTAACAATAATTATTATTCAACTTGTATTGTCACATAATGCTTGATTTTAATTCAATTTTAAAGTGCCCATAACCTTTTTTATTTTATTTTCTCATCTGAATCTAAACATCACCCAAGGAAATTCTGCGAAAAAAATTTGCGATTTGCAGAAAACGCGAATTGTTTATGAATTTTATAAAACTTTCAAATTTGTCGCCATTTTGGATCACCATTTGCTTTAGTCTCTCCTGGGTCCTTCTCGGTTCACAAAGGATCTGTGACGTAGATTAAGGAACACGTGACATCAGACAAAGGAACTGTGACGTAGATTAAGGAAAATGTGAGCCCGTCGGCCTTCTTACAGCGGGACGGGTATACCAAACAAAAATAGGATTTTGAAGATTTGAAACATTCATAAAAAATTCGCGTTTTCTGCAAATCGCAAAATTTTTTAGCAGAAATTCCTTGGGTAATGTTTAGATTCAGATAAGAAAAGAAAAGAAAAAAGGTTATGGGCACTTTAAGCTATATGAAGTCTCCTCTCTAATAAGCCATCCCTCCAAGCCCCTTTATTTGGAAGTTAGTCTTTTTAATAAGCCCCTATAGCATCAAAATCTGACTTTTGTTGAGTCAATGTAAATGAAATGTAATTATTGTTAGTGCACTGCTTTCCTTTGGGTGGACCAGAAACACTTCATGAATAATTTAGAGTAAGCTAAGTTGTGATGTTCTTTCTCCACATTTCTTCATTTTATAAAATAATTTTTACAGATAGATGTGACATGAGAAACGACCCTAAATATCCTATTTGATTTTGGCAGCATAATTTTATTAATATATATTATTTAATTTATTTTTTGTTTCTTCACTGATATGCAGATTAACTCTTCTTTCACTAATCTAAAATAATAAAAAGCACATCAAATATCAAATGAACAAAAATAAGTTTGACATGCCCTTTTCCAGCACTTAATAGCCAAGTCTGCAATTGCAATCAGCTTATTACAGTAACCACTGCCTTGATTACATGCCGGTAAATGCACAGGCTTCCCAAGTTCATGATAATTAATGATTTATGTAAGCGCTAAGAGTGGAACGTGACTCTCTGAATTAAGTGGTGTTGTGTTACAATGTCGGCCGTTGGGAATTTGAGCGCTCTATAAGACGTTGTATGGCGATCGAAACAGCGTTTAATTTAAGCATTCAATATGGTAAATTTGTGTCGTATTTTTAATAAAAAGAAGTAAATGAACTCAACTTGTCTGGTTTCTGTAATGGCAAACTCGCCCAAAAACGCCTAAATAGCCCACAAGCTACACAGAACCAGATGAGGTGAGTTCATTTACTTCTTTTTATTAAAAATACGACAAAAATTTACCATATTGAATGCTTAAATTAAACGCTGTTTTGATCACCATACAACGTCTTATAGAGCGCTCAAATTCCCAAAGGCCGACATTGTAACACAACACCGCTTAATTCAGAGAGTCACGGTCCACGGCGGGGAAATGACAGACCCAGGCAGGTCTGCACATTGCTGGAGGCTTAGCTAGCCCAACCCTGGCCCAAAGCAGCTCAGCTAGGCAGCGAAACAGGGCAAGCCACACAATGCAAGTCATAAGAAGCCAAGTAAGGGTCACTTGAGATTCGGCGACAAAATGCACCCCTAGCCCCTCCCCTGGCCAGGCAACAATGCAACCCCTGACCCTCTACTCCCTGGGGCTGTTAGGTCATGGACCGGTCTACCTGGCGAAGCTGTCCTGGACGGTGCCCCCTTCAAAATTCTCGAATGCCAGTGGTCGGTGGAAGGGGTGGATTGGAGGCCCCGGAGGGCCTCCAATCCTTGGTCACCTAACATTGACTATCTCCCCTCCCCTAGCCAAGGAGCAATTCACCCCCTGACCCTGGACTCCCTGGGTCGGTCAGTCCTTGGACTGGCCTACCTAGCACATGTGTCCAAAACAGTCACCCCCTCCCCTCCCCTCCCCTGAAATTTTGCCGACACCATAGGCTTGAGGTGGCACACAAAACCTTGCTCCGAGCGGGTACGTTTAGCCAAATTCGGACAAACATAAATCATTAATTATCATGAACTTGGGAAGCCTGTGGTAAATGCCAAAGACTGCGATCATTTGCCAAATACACCACACACTTTCAAAGCCCATGCCAAAACCCTTATGAAATGCACCCTGGCATGGGTATATTTTATACCTATTAATCTGCATATTTGTGTGCCCAGCCTGCAATTTGCAGTCTGTATTTTATACATATTTTGTCATAATTACATAATATTTACCCTAAGGGATTTGATGATTCAAAAATGTTATCTACTTTGTACAGATGAAACATTCATGACGCTAATTAATTATTAAAAGAACATAGCATGACAATGATTCGAATTCTGATTCGAATTTAAAGTTTTTTGTTTCTTGATAATTACTTAATTCACAGAACAAAACAGACTGATCAGTGACTGATGACCCCAAAACCGGAATATACATGTATTGTGTCGTACAGGAAACTAACAACATTCAACAAGGAGATGCAGAAAAATAAAATACTAAATATATAACCTTCAGTGTAAGATTTCGCTTTTGTCTTCGACTATAAACACACAGCGACTTCCAAAACTTTACGGAGAGAGATAATTACCTTCCGAAGTGAACAGCGGAAACTATAACCACCAATGTTTCATCCATTATGTTTTCAAGCTCGTAAGCTATATGAATAGATGTTATCCCTGGATCAGGAACTGCTATAGCCAAAAGATGGAACGCCACTTGTTTTGAAACATGAAATATCCGCTATAACATAGCACTTCGCCACGACGACTTCCAAAACTTTACGGAGAGAGATAATTACCTTCCCGAAGTGAACAGCGGAAACTATAACCACCAATGTTTTATCCATTATGTTTTCAAGCTCGTAAGCTATATGAATAGATGTTATCCCTGGATCAGGAACTGCTATAGCCAAAAGATGGAACGCCACTTGTTTTGAAACATGAAATATCCGCCATAACATAGCACTTCGCCACGACGACTTCCAAAACTTTACGGAGAGAGATAATTACCTTCCCGAAGTGAACAGCGGAAACTATAACCACCAATGTTTTATCCATTATGTTTTCAAGCTCGTAAGCTATATGAATAGATGTTATCCTTCGATCAGGAACTGCTATCAGCCAAAAGATGGAACGCCACTTGTTTTGAAAGCATGAAATATCCGCCATGACACGGCACTTCGCTCTGTGTTATTTGCCTTCAAAACAATACTAAACTTTTCTCTTTTGCCGAAATCTTTGCTGAAAAAGTCGAAGCAATATATCTGCAACTTCTTTATATATATAGTATAAAATGCAACCAAACCATAGGTTCAAAAAAACGAAGAAATCGTGCATAATCGACACTTGATTTTTGCACTTCGTCCAAACGAGCTCGCGGGGAATTTTTTACCGGATGTGATGTCATATTTTGTTGGATGATTCAGATACGAAAATTTCAGCAGTTTTCTGCCCCCCCTGGCCAAGACCCAATACCAGAGATGGAAACCTCTAGTTATAGACCTCTGTTGTTACCTTATAACGCGCGTGTGACTAAATGAGTTAACGAATATCACGTCACGCGACAACCTTTTACCTGTAGAAATTTCATTTATCTCTTCAGTTATCAATTGCTCGTTTTAAACAACTGAAGCTGTGCCGGAATGATTTTCAATAATTCTGCTCCAGTAAACTAGCTCGCCGTCTTCTTTTCGCGGCTTCGCCCTTCGCGCGTGAATGACTCCTTGAAGCCTAGCCAAACAAATACAGCTCCCACATAAACATTACTAACTAGAAAAAAAAATGATCCGTCCTTCTTAGTAAATATCTTAATTTTACCTATTCCCTTTTTAGCAACCTTTATCTTTATTTCAGGAAAGTACAACTCAAACAAATGAATTGTACGAAGGACTCTAAAAGACCGGCGGTTACTCAACAAAAGCTTCAACAATGTGACTCAATCAAACGCGACCCTGTTCGTGCAGTTGTCAAAGAAATACACCTACGTAAATAAAAACATTTAAAAACAAACGTGTCTTTCATATTTATTTTGCAACGCAATTTCTCTCCATATAGCTCACTAAATATGCCAATCTTCTTTTTAAGGTGGCCCGCGGTTATTTATTGGAGCGGAGGCTCCCTTTTTAAAAACTAATTTTCCGCATGAAAGCGTTGGGTGTTTTCTGTAATTTTTTGTAATCTAGACAAGGAATCTTCAAATTATAGAAGGCTTTTAATTTTAGGGCAATCGGAATAAACGATTAAGAGATACAAGCGTTATTAAAAGACCTTGTTTTTTAAGAAAACGCGAATATTTTCATAAAACGAAGATAGATTTTTTTCTAATTACGATCAATAAGTTCCAAGACTTCAATGTTTACTGTGAGCAAGTTTCCACAAAATCGGCTGCATAGAAATTGCTGCACAGTTCACTGCTGAATTTTAGCTTCAAAATAATATGCTCGTGTATTTGCTTCATCTGTTGCAAGAACGCTTCAATAATGCTAAGATCGCACCTATTATTAGAAAGCTTGATACCACCTAAACCTTTGCTGAATAATCGGAAAAGATCGGAAATTCCCAGTAAAAGTTATAAGCAAATGAAGAACAAGTTGTTTATAGTGCGTAATTTGTGAATTTCAAAATATTCACGTTTGTTCGACTTGTGAAAAAACTACCGATTTGTTTTCCGTAATTGTTAAGTATGATAAAATCCAGCATATATAAAAACGACCTCGCCTAGTTTTGGGCGTGTAGCCTCGACGAAGCTCGGCGAATTAAGTCGTCAAGTTAGCTACTTCATGTCCCCCATTTTACCAATGCTTTGAAAACCCCTCGTCTTCCGTAAATTATTCAAATTTGCCGCGTTGTGGGATTTATTTTGCACTTGGGAATTTTACGGATCATCGAAAATTGAAATAATGAACGATCAATGACATTCCAAGGAAATTTTCGATGATCCGTAATTCCCAAGTGACAAATAAATTCCAGAACGCGGCAAGTTTGAATAATTTACGGAACACGAGGGGTTTTCCTAGCATTTGTAAAATGGAAGACACGAAGCAGCTAAATTGACGAGCCAAATTCTCCGAGCTTCATCGACGCTACACGCCTGAAACAAGGTTAGGCCGTTTGTATATATGCTGTATTTTATCATACTTAGAAATAAGCGAAAACAAATCGGTAGTTTTTTCAAAAGTCGAACAAACTTGAATATCTTTAAATTCACAAATTACGCACATAAACATCTTGTTCTTCATTCGCTTATAGCTTTTCCTTGGAGTTTCCGATCTTTTCCGATTATTCAGCAAAGTTTTAGATAACATTAAGCTTTCCAATGATAGGTGCGATATAATAATTATTTTAGCGTTCTTGCAACAGCTGAAGAAATACACAAGCATATCATTTTGAAGTTAAAATTAAGCAGTGAACTGTGTAGCAATTTCTGTGCAGCCGTTTTTGTGGAAACTTGCTCACAGTAAACCTTGAAGTCTTGGAACTTATTGAACGTAATTAGAAAAAAATCTATCTTCGTTTTATGAAAATATTCGCGTTTTCTTAAAAAACAAGGTCTTTTAATAACGCTTGTATCTCTTAATCGTTTATTCCGATTGCCCTAAAATTAAAAGCCTTCTATAATTTAAAGATTCCTTGTCTAGATTACCAAAAATTACAGAAATCGGTTAACGCTTTCATGCAGAAAATTAGTTTTTAAAAAGGGAGCCTCCGCTCCAATAAATAACCGCGGGCCACCTTAAGCATTGCACTTGACACCACTGTCAATGAAGCGAAACAATCGAACAATGCCATATCATGTTCAGTTATTCAAAGAATTGTTACAAAAAAGTCTTACGAAGGAATGTTACAAAGAATGCTGCGACGACGACAATAATGCAATGGCCACTTGTGCAAGCACAGTAGCCATAAAAATGGCTTCGTCGTCGACACAAATCTGCATTCTTGCGCAATCTTGTGACGTACATGTAATCCCAGTGCGCTTTGCTCGCGAGCTTTTCGACGAGCCTATCACTTGCTCAACGTGACAGGCTCGTGGAAAAGTTCGCGGAAAAACACTGTACTACGAGACCCTACGAACACTGAGAAATTGTAGTGTGTAACCATAACTCCTCGTAACTGAAGTCGCGCGTTCATGTATGAAGCGCGTTGAGAGCGGGTTGAGGGCAAGGTTTGGCTGTATACCTCGAGGCGGTGAAACGTGAGCGTAATGCGATAATAAGTCGTCAACTAAAAGCTCGACCAGGTCTAACACAGGCTGTAACGAAAGCTAACTTCCCCAGTAGCTGGAGTTCACATAGAAGATAACTAGAGTCGAAAAGCGGGAACAGTGAGAGTCATTGTCAAGGTGTTGACGTGAATGCCTATTATGCGAGTCATTTCGTCACTGGGCGGTTAATCTTTCTCGGCAGACGATTTTAGACCGAGATCATTTATTAAAAACAAATGCGATCAAAAAGATGTGCTCGCGTGTTTTTTTGCTCTTTTTTGCTTTTGTTATCTTAGCCGATAACGAAATTCCTGCGATTTAAGGTTACACACTTGACCTGTAGTAATTCAATACTTTACACAATACATTAATACTCTCTACAACTCACGTTTTTTTTTATATATATCCAACATGCATACATATAGAATTATTCCAAGACGAATCTACATACCCCAAGAATGGCCGGAGTGAACGCTGCCCAGCTAGCGTCTTGTTCCTTATGAGTTTCAAATGTCCTTCCATTCATTTCCGGTATGCTTGTAATTCAATCAATTAACTGCTGTTATCTCGTTCCATCGTCTCCCTAAATCTGTTCACAAAATCACGGAGTTGCACCGGGCTGAAGTTGTCTGCCAATTCGTCTGCTGCCAATTCGCCCTCTAGAAGTACACTGCCAATTCGTTTCTCTTCTAGATGTTATGACATTGGTTCAATCATAAGTTAGCTGACCTTGTACGAATACCAAAAATGTCATTTGCGCACATGCGCGGCAGAACAACACAAATGCGCAACAAAGTCGGGCGACTCTGTCCGAAAGCACGCATAATCTTGAACATACAAGCAGTAATAACTCTTGGAGTAAGCTATCAATAATTATCAATACTAATTTTATGGAATCCTCATACAATGCATATTTCATCTCTCGATATTATAATTACATCTCTTCACTTTTTGATTGGATTATATTCTCCTAAACATGGTAGCATACCTCAATATGGGCGCCATCTTGTCACGTTACTGCAACTTTTCGGGTTGAATAACATTTTTTATTGTACTTCAACAGTTAACAAATGGATATTATATTAATCTACTGTCGCACCCAACTCCATCTCTCGATATTAGAATCCCATCTCTCCGCTTTTCGATAGGATTATATTCTCCCAAACATCGGTGACATGGTCGCCATTTTGTCACGTACAGCAACTTTTCGGACTTTTCGGATTGAATAACATTTTTTATTTTTCTTCAACAGTTAACGAATGGATATTATATTAATCTACTGTCGCACCCAACTCCATCTCTCGATATAGGATTATATTCTCCTAAACATCGTTGACATGGCCGCCATTTTGTCACGTACAGCAACTTTTCGGACTTTTCGGATTGAATCCAATCCGTTATGGGTGCTTATTTTATTAACTCCATATAGTTGTGTATAATCTTAACTATTAATGTAAGTTTTCGGTTATTTACTGTTGTAAGAAAAGCAATGTTTAGACAGGCTGCAGTCTTCAATTGTTGTTTTATTATCCATCACGATATTATTTAGTCTGCACTTTTCTTCTCACACATCTCCTTGAACCCAGTTTCCAGTTTAATTTGAGGGAGTAAAGCAAACTCCTGTAAGTACACAGTCCGTTGTCTCTAAATGAACAGTCCATTACATTGCTGTGACAAGTTTAAGTAATGTATTTTAATGCTGCTAAAAACAACTGTATAAAAAAAAACATTATTTAACAAAAACAAATTATTTACTTCTAATTTCAAAGTATAAAAACAAATTAATTTGACCATAAATAGCAACACTTTGTTACACGAGATGGCCGAAAGCGCCTTTTGATTAAATAATGCCACGAAATCAAAGCTTTAATTTGTGCTTTATTATAATACAGCCTCCCCTCCCTGAGGAAAATGATAGAAAAGGACTCGATCACCACGCAGTTTCATTGGTAGAAACAAGAGCGCTCGCTATTGGTGGAGAGCTCAGAGGACATGTCTGCCATGGAGGACAGACCAACCACGCTACTCTATAGGGACCTTCAAAGCAGCTCTTAAAGCGCATTTTATTAATCTAGAGTAATTATATGATTGTTAATGTTTGAGCACTTGCACCAGAGCACGCTTATTAAGTTATATGATCATCTTACCATATTTTATTCAGCATCTGTATTAGCACGATTAATTTAACATGTATGTTGCACTCGCACTAGCACCGCACATCTGCAGTGATGGGCTAGCCCCTTTGTGGATTAACAATTTAGATTTAGACTCGAGAAGGAACTAGCCTGCGAGAGCAGACGTATGTGGCGTGATACTGGGAAACTCGAGCCGGAAATTACGTCTGCTCTCGCAGGCTAGTGAAAAACGTACAAAGGGAAGGTCTGCAGTTGCAACGTTGTTGGACAAGATATTCACTACAATCCGTTGTTTGATGATCAGATCTAAAGCTGTCAGGTATGTGCACATACAGTAACTACATGTGTAAGGTTTTACTTCAGATTAATGCTTTCTTCATTGTACCGAAGAAGAGGAAAATATCGCTTTCATTTTCATTTCATATTGTAATGTGTTGGTTTTTTGATGGCATGTTTGGTTTAAATTGTACACGTCCTTTCTCTAGTTCGATTCCAGAATAATTTTTGACAGCCGCATTTGTATTTTGAGCAGGGTATCTGATTGTTACATTGTCCACCTAGCTTTATTGTCGACTTTCTGCCACTAATAATGGAAGCTACAACTGACTCTCTTATCTACAATTTTTTTTGTTCTTTTATTGTATTAAAGACCATTAATAAAATATAAGAGTGTGTCGATTGTTTGGTGGTTGATTCGATTGAGGATCAAGGAGGTGTAAAGACCAGGCCAGAGCGGTGGTTGATTGCGTTCGACTGAAAGAAGATCGACAGCCGACTTCCATCGCGCGCCGCATGCAGCATCCCGCGAGAAGGTCGTCGATCTGCGATTTTCAGCCAGAAATTCCATACTGATGACGTTAAACCACTAATTGGATTTCCGGAATTTGGGTCTCGCTTAAGCGGCTTTTAAAGTGATAAACCAAAATAATTCAGAAATAATGCTAACTTTCCACATGCATTTCACGAGTATCGCATAATTTCAAGAAATCTATTCTGTAATTTTGCAAAGCTCTAAAGAGAAAACAAGATTTACGCCAAAACGAGGCTAAAGTACGCGTAGCGTACTTTACGCCTCCCACATGGGAGGGAAATTCTAAGACGGGACATATATATATGTAAATGAACACAACTAGTGTTTATGAAAAATGAAAGGAACATGACACATCACAAGGTGTGCTTTGATACCGCGGAAAATGATTTTCCGTTGTTATGCAACGTTGCGTCAGTGGCTAAAATTTTTAATAGCCACCAGATAATTTGTGTTAAAAAAACCTATTACATGCAAACCGACCACAATAGAGGATTTCTGTTTTGTTTTGGATTGTCAAATGTCTCAAATGTTTATTTGCTTTAGTTGACAGCATTTGGTTTTATCGACCTTTAGTTGACGGCGTTACAGTTATATTGCATCAGAATTTCTTCCTATTTTCAGAGAAAATTTCGATTTTCGTGTCGAGTGTAAGTGCTCTTTTCATGTAAAGAAACAAGCGAAATATTTAATTAGACAGGGGAAAATAACCCTTGTTGTGAGCCTGCTCGCAGGCTAACCCCGGACCTCCGACTCACTCGGCCGGCCGTGCCAGTCTGTTTGGTTACAGACATCGTTTCCCAAGGCTTTACGAGCTGAAATATTTCCTGAAGTTTATCAGCGTACATGTATTGAGTTTATTACAGGAATCGCATTGAAAAAAGCAAAGACAAATGTTCCACAGCAGTGCTAGTGAACAGCAGTGTTGTTGCAAAATGAGCTTAATTTGGCGGTGTGACCTTTGCGCGTTATTCGATCCCAGCGGGGAATCGGCTTCCGGTTTCACGCAAACTGCGGACTTTGGCGAGACTGGCGTGACCTGACTCGTCCCCAGTCGTCTCTCTTGTCTCCTATTAATATTTAACCTTCCCAGCATCCCCCAGTCCCCTAGTCCAGTCCCTGAACTCTCTCTTTACCCCGCCCTATATAGCGCATGCAAGTGGTGCTGGACTCTCTCTTTTCCCGCTGGGTTCCAGTCCCTATGGGCGGGGGTAAGAGAGAGTTCAGGGACTGGACTACCAGTCCCCAGGACGCTCGCATATAATAATTAATAGGAGACTGAGAGACGGCTGGGGACGAGTCAGTGGCGTTTCAATTCTAGAGGGGTTTTCCCATTACATGGTAAACATGACAGCCCAGTATACGCATGATGTAATAGAGAGACACCATTAATTTGCTCTTCGTATCTAGCGATCATAGCGTGGGCAGAGTTGTAAAAGTGCGTATTATCCTGTATAGGTTTTGAAAGAACACTTTATTAGTGGGTGTTAAGACATCTATTCTTGGTAAAAGTAGGTGTTCAAATGTTTATTTGGCTTTTAGTTGACGGCATTTGGTTAGATATTACAGTTTCTACGCAGTGAGTTTAATATAAATATTGCATCACGCAGTCACGTTTTTCATCACGCAGGTTCGTACTGTTGACTCTTATTTGGAGGGTGCACCTCAGAGTCCAGTGTCCGAGGGGGAGGATTGTTGTCCCCCCCCCCCCCCCCCTCAGGGTGATATCGGCCGCTTGTTAACTCCTTTAGGAGTTCTTGTTACTGTAACGTTTGATCTCAGCGCTACCGGAGGAAGATTCATTGATAAACGCGAACAATTCTTGGACGGCATACTGTAAAACATGGACTGGACTGGATTTGTAAAACATGGACTGGATTTGTAAAAAAAGGATTTGTAAAAGGTGGTTTTGTAAAACATGGATTTGTAAAAGGTGGATTGGTAAAAGGTGGATTTGTAAAACATGGATTTGTAAAAGGTGGATTTGTAAAAGGTGGTTTTGTAAAACATGGATTTGTAAAAGGTGGATTTGTAAAAGGTGGTTTTGTAAAACATGAATTTGTAAAAGGTGGATTGGTAAAAGGTGGTTTTGTAAAACATGGATTTGTAAAAGGTGGATTTGTAAAAGGGGGATTTGTAAAAGGTGGATTTGTAAAACATGGATTTGTAAAAGGTGGATTTGTAAAAGGTGGTTTTGTAAAACATGGATTTGTTAAAGGTGGATTGTGTAGTTCCAGAAAATATCCATACTGTTCCAGAAAATATCCATATTGTTTGCGTGCCACGGTATGCAATAATTAATTCCTGTTAGCACGCTTGAATGCTCGCTCGACGTCGCATGGCTAGATAAACCGAGTAATCAGTCTATTTTAAATGTAAATAAAAATACACGCGGAAAAGCCAGACAAACTTTCCAGCAGCGTGGCGTTTCTAAACTCAAAATTTGTGTTTGTCCCATTCATACATTTTATTTTCATGTATCTGTGGTTATAACAATTCACGAAAATCCAGTCCATGTTTTACAAATCCAGTCCATGTTTTACAGTATGCCTTCTTGGACACATTTATAGCGGACCACTTCACTACGAAAATCAGGAATTTCTTTATTCTGTAACTGTTCATATTAATAATGGTTCGGACGGTTCATAATTTATATTTCTCTCAGCTGTACCCCTTAGCTGTCGCGGCCGCCTTTGTGTCAACAATAAAACCCACGGGTGTTAAAATTCAGCGACAAGAAATTTGAATGGATATCGTTGACGGTTGCAGTTTGCTTCACCTTTCGGTATTTTTTTGACGTTGTTTATAAAGCAGTCTTAGTTTTACCTTCCCCATCCTGTTTGAAATGAGAAATTATATTAAACGGGACTACTTTAGGGACTGTGCAATAATTACCAGGAGGGGGGGGGGAGGGGTGGAAAACCAGAGGGGGGGGGGGCATAAAGTAAAATCAAAGCAAGGATAGGGGGGGCTCAAGGTAAAATAAGTCACTCAAGAGAGGGGGGGCTTAACATTTTATTTCAAGTACATATTACATTGGTGAATCCATACCTATTTATAAGATGGGAACTGAAATATTTCCCGGCCCTTCGGGCCGTCATCGCACCTAAAAATAACACACATGCTCTTTTCCTTCTGCTATGGTTCTGTTGAACATTGCTACGGAGGATGTTTGTTCCAGACGCGGATGTCCAACAATTAAACATCTAGTAGGAGCTCTTCTTTCTGTTATAAGATTTTAATCCACAGGTGCGTGTAGAGAAAATGTAGGGTACTTGTATAAAGGTGTGTGTATACTGTGAGGGGAGGGGGGGGGGGGGGTTGGACATAATTTTTGACTGATTAGAGGGGGGCAATAACTAAATTCACTCCTTTAGGAGGGGGGGTATTACCTAATATTTGGCTACATGAAGCCCATTTTCCAACCCCCCCCCCCCCCCCCCTCCTGATAATTATTGCACAGTCCCTTAGTGACCTTTACATTGTAGTCTGCAACGACATCCGTTTTCGTTTGTTATCATTTTACAAACATTATGCAAATTAGTGAGCGGACCAATCAGTGCTCCTGACCAGATCTGGACAGATTTACGTCATCAGTATGGAATTTCTGGCTGTAAATTGCAGACGACCTTCTCGTGGGACGCTGCATGCGGCGCGCAATGGAAGTCGGCTGTTTTTGCAGGCTAGAAAGAAGAATGCTGCCTTATTATCTCGGGATGACGTCATTATGACGTAATCCTCGAGATGTTGGTGTGTGGAGCATTCTGTCACTCATGTCTATGATGTGGACAAATCGATATTTTAAAGAAACGTATGAAAATTGTGCTTCTAACAACGCTTCAAGTACTACTGCAACGGCGCAAGATATATATATTTTTCACTTGAGTCGCGGTTTTCCTTGTGGTACACTTAGTTATTTGTGTAGCGCCCAAATTCGGATAATAATAATCATCAGAAGCTCTATTTATTGACCTGATTTCCTACAAGTCACTGACGTGATTTGCCCCAAATCAGGACATTTTATAGTCTCCTACGCAGCCGTTATTTGTGTCGTCACGCAACGCTTCTCCCCACTAACGGCTGCTCAAACCTGAACCACATTCCTTTCCTTTTGTTTTGACCGCAGTAACTTTGACACCTATCGACAAAAACGTGACTGTTACCATTTGCCGAAAACCTGCTAGATCGATCCAATTCTTGAACTAGGATGTCTGTAGTAATTATTTCGAGCCCTGGACTCAGACATGTTATAAGTATTGAACCTTGGTACACTGAATAAAGTAATCAAATAGTTACATACTTAACTTTGTTTGAATTTATTATTATTTGAATTAATGCACTTCAGAGAATTGTGAAAATTGAGTCAAAACCCATAATTAGGCAATAGGTCGGATAATATTTTAAGGACAACCAAGCAGTCATCAGGGCAACCAAAGTCAGGGGTTTGGTTGTCCGGCATTTGGCATAAGGACAACTTGGATTTTTTTTTAATTTCGAGCACTGCATATATATAATTAAATAATGTGAATATGTGAATTTAACTCTGTAAAATTGTAGTCACAATATATATTATTATGATTAGTTGGTACATTACATAACTCTAAATTCTCTTTTTATTTTTATTTAATATCTTTTTCCAGACCCTCTAAGATGTACATGTAAGTTGACTTAATAAACTGCATGAAGATGATGTCTGATGAAGTGAAGAAATGTCTGGAGGAAAATGTCAAAGATCACGAGATGAAAGATGAAACACCAGGTTAGTTTTGATTTCCCATAAATCCATCTCATACACCATATTTGTAAATGGCCGCCCTGCAACTTTTTGTTTGGCTTGGTCATTAAAGGGAGTGTGTTACGTATGTTGTCTTGAGATGTTTTGACACTTATATGGGAGATCACAACCTATTCTGACTTAGTCTAGCTTCATGTTCATGTTTTGCCGAAGTTGAAATGTCTATAACTAAAGAAGTCAGGTATGGAAAGCCAAATGGTGCAAAATTCGAATTTTTATTTTATCCGGTTTTTTTTGTATTCCGTCTTTTAGGATTTGGGGTGATATCCCGCCATTCCTCCATTCCATGTTTTAGGGTCTTCAATTCCCTTCTTCGCAGAGAAGGCCCTGGGGACGAGATGTTTTGTTGATAGCGTTTGGAAGATTGTTGACAACGATAGAAACATGTTGATCGTGAAAGTTAATTTTGTTGATCTTTATATTTCTTGATCTTGAAAGAAACTTGTTGAATGTGAATTGATTTTTTTGAGCTTGAATGTCAATCGATTTTGTTGATCGTGAATTTTGTTGATATTGAAATAATATTTCTTGATCTTGAAAGAAACTTGTTGAATATGAATTGATTTTGTTGAGCTTGAATGAAATATCTCTTGGCATTGAAAGGAAGTTTGTTGAACGTGAAGCTATTTTTGTTTCTTGAATTTTGCACCATTTGGCTTTCCATAGTCAGGGGGGGAGAGACAGGGCCTGGGACCGAGAAACGATGCTCTCACAACTTGCAAAAGCGATCAATTTTGTTTTGGTCAACGGTCAGGCTTCTCTTTTTTGCGCAAAATTTGACAGCGGGTGATTGTACATGTCACAAGAAGCACTGTTTACTTAAAAATACTACTTAAAAATTTGAGTTTGTCTATCGGCATTAGAGCTATTCTCAAGTTGAACATATAAAGAAAATAATTTAATATATAATATTAACTTGAAATTTTGCCATTGGGGTTCACGTTCTCCACAAAATGCAGAATTTGGTCATTTCATGTTGTTTTGCAGAGGACCGCTAAGAAATGTACCAACATAACGCACGTACAGAGCTACATTTTGTATGTGTGCTGCTCATTAAACCTTTTGTTTGGTGACATCCATATTTTATGCAAGTTAATAATAAATGGCATTATTCGGTCAAAACAATATCTTCTGTGATCTTTTTTGTATTTCCTGTTGTGGAGAAGTTTATATCCACTTTAAAGGCTCACAAAATGAAAAATACATGTACATTATAATAAATAAACCATTCATATTTATTATGTCAATACACACATATATATATGCGCTTCCATCGCTTCATAATGGCCACCATGTTTTTCTAGCTTTTCTTCTGGGTCTACACAACTTCTTCACACGTGAGCTGTGATAAATTTGCTGGCTAAACTTGCGAGTTTGCTTTGCAAATTGTGAGAGCATGGTTTGGATTTGATTTAAGAGAATGTATGGGTAGTAGGCCCCCCCTGGAAGAAGTGGAATGAAATACATAGATGTTTATTGAACTAGCGTGAGGTCCGTATATGGGAAATATTGGTCGAGTTCTTTTTTGCAAGTTTATGGACCGAGCGCGAAGGCGAGGTCCATAAACTTGCAAAAAAAGAACGAGACCAATATTTCCCAATACGGACCGAACAAGCTAGTTCAATAAAGTTTTTATTATAATGGCTTTTTTAAAAACTTGCTGATAAACTTTAATGCAACCATTCTCGGGCTACGCGCGCGCGTCCACTTGCTAAGCATAGTCTTGCATTTTTCAGGCCAATTGTCCGCCAGACACGAGGAAACATGTTTCTACTTAATAGAAAACAATTTTGCAAAATACGGTCCGTATGAACAAAAATATCGGTCCGTATTGGCAAAATACGGACCGCTCATGGAACCAATCAGATATGGTTCCTTTTCGTCGTGGACCAGTTTGCCATATAATAAATTGTATTATGTCAAATTATTACCAGCTATATAATAATATATATATAGCCTGTTAAATTTTGACAATAACTTTAAAACAAGGCTTTTTAGGATAAATTGTGATTTTCAAAATTGTACCAAAATTTTTAAATAAAGTGCACAAAAATGGAGCAATGAAAACCTTGGGAGGGGAGGGGAGGGGAGGGGGTAGGTTGTCTAAAAGAAATCCATAGATGAAATTTGATATTTCACTGTCCTTTAGTTGGTGATATGTTTAGTGCAGAATGCGCTATTGTGATGATTTTAGTGGGATCAGATATGTCTTGCAATCAGCTGCTAATGGAGCTATGGATCTATTGTGTTAACTCTTGTTGTGGGAGGGGTGAATCATCTATCTACATTACTATTGTATTTTGCATGCATATATTTTGTTCATGCCTCAGGTCCTTTCACTACCTATAACATAGCAGGATGCAAAATAATAATATATATCTTCAAGTGAAAGTTTTAAAAATCCAAGTAAAATTACCTACCTGGGGTGCGGTTAAAGTGGCACTATCATGAACATCACTTTGAAAAGTGAAAAGCCAAAAGACATATTTACATCGATCATTCAATGAAACCTATAAAAATAATGGTCCAGTTAAATTGTTAAAAATTACTATTATGACTACTGAAGCTATAAAAAGGTTGCAATCACAAGTTACCTATGCAGGAGCTTTTGATCTCAACTTGAAAAAGTCTGTGAGACTTTTTCAAGTTCTGCCCTTGTGTCTTGGAAAAATCACTGAAAACTAATTACAATGTATGCAGGGATGGATCCAGGAATTTTAGAAAGAGGGGGCTGTAGAAATTTCTATGAGAGACAAACATTCTGCCTTTCTAGGGACCCCTTGGAAAATTGTGATAATATTTACTCTGAGATGCAATCTGGTGCATTCTGGGTGCTTAAATTTGGCAAATGTTCATATTGATAATATATTATATTGTACTAAAGAAATAAAGAAAAAAAGAAAAATAATATATCTCAAGTAACGAAAGCAAAAACTCTGAAAATAGAACAAAACCCGGATTGCAAAATACCATCCGATAGACGTTGTTTTCCAAAAAAAAAATCCCAGACAAAAGGTGGGCCGTGGCCCCTTGGCCCCTCCCCTAAAACTTTCCCTGGTATGGTTTGCTCTTACTTCAACAATTCACTTGATATCTTCCTCTTGATGTTCTCGCCGCATTTTGTGTATGAGTGAAGGTACTTAGTATAATTCATTTTCAGCACCTTTTAGTGTACTATTTTTAATAGTGTACTATTAATAATTAAAACATATTATCATGTTATTTTGTTGCAGATAAATCAGGAGAAGAGAAAAGGAGATTGTCACCCAGTTGTAGTACCCAGAATCCTAAACGAGTCAAGATTGTGGACAAAGCAGGTATATTATATTATAAAATGTTGTTCATGAATATAACGCATGCTCTGATAATTGGTTGCATAACTATTTTAGATTAGCTTATGTAAACATTGTTATGACATCACGTAACATTTTGTAGGCTTTATTTATTTCTTTATCACAGTTTATAGACTTTATAGATATAAAGCAATTCATTGATGTCTTGTTTATACTTTTTATGTTATCCACTATTCCGTGCAAAGCTCCACGCCTTTCCTCGGTTTTTTTTTTTCGGGATCATTTGTGGTTCAAGGTGGGGATCATTTGCAGTTCGGGGTCATTTGTGGTCCATTTTGGGGATCATTTGCGGTGCTGTACAGCACTATAAAAGGGACCTGACTCCTCCTACTTTCAACATCATCTAATTTACATTTTAGTGTCACACATCAGGAGGCTAGGCTTACCATCTCTTTCGGAGTACTGTTAATTAGGCTCGATTACCAGCCGCTGTTCGGGAAAATGAGCCCACGCTCATCCCTCAGGGAGGAACGAAGACTGAACTCGAGAGACCGGTGGAAATCGAGCCTACTGTTAATTGACTTTTAATCAATTGCCTACGTTTTGTCCAACACAGCTCGGGAACACTTTTTTCTTAAAGGGGCAGTATCATGGGGATTTTGACCTTTTTTGATCAAAACTGTGCTTCGGTTCCTTTACTTATTTACAAAATAATTCTAGATCACCAAGAGAAAGAAATCAATCAAATTCTTGAAAGAGGAACAAATTATGATCTGTTCTATATGCATTTTAGGTTTCTGTTAATACATTTTCAGTCTAATAAATTCTCCACATTGTGCTCTATAGGCGTTTGTAAAATATTGTCTGTTCTCCTTCTAGCGGCAGAAACTGAAATCAGCAAGGAAGGTGGCTCACAGGACTGCAGTGACAACCCACCACGACTCAGTTTTGAGCTTCCAAAGTTAAGCGATCTTCCAAAGGCTAGTAAAAGTTGGAATGATGTTGACTTGCCGATCGACATTCTGTTGTTGACAGTGGAGGATTGTGAGTTCTTAGGATGCTTTTACTATCTGGATAAACCCTTTAAGAGTTACTGCAATGATATTGGTCCTGTGTGCTTTGGCTCCATGGGTTATGGCAATGAGAAGAAATTGAAAATTGCACTAATGAAGTGCTCTAAAGGTTCAGCAGTTCCGGGTGGTTCTTTAACTGTTGTAAAAAATGCAGTCAGGGTACTGAGGCCCAAGGCTGTGTTTTCTGTTGGTGCCTGCAGTGGATTGAATGACGAGAAAACCAAACTAGGAGATGTAGTTGTGTCTTCAAAGTTGATAACACTCGCCCACAAAACTCCTGCTAGCAGAAATATTGGCTACCTCATCCATCATGTAGCTGATAGCTGGAAGGCACCTTTAGAAAACCCAGATGTTCGAGAAGTGAGAGTACACCATGATGGCGAGGTTCTGAGTAGCCAAGAGGCGATCAATGAATACATTATCCAGCAACATCCTGAAGCAATTGCAGTTGAGATGGAAGGCGAAGGTTAGATTAATCATTTGTTAGAAGACAGTCTGCTGTAAATAGTAACATGTTCTCTCTGTGTTTGGACAGAGTAAAACACAAAATTACTGTTGCTTTCACTTGTTGCTGTTGCAGTACATTAGGCAAATTCTATGTTTTGTTTTTCTTTGTGCTTGCTATCATGATCAGTGGATGCTAACCAGTCAATGTTGTTCTAACACACTCTGATTGTGAATAGTGTCCACTAGCTCTGATATCAATTTTGCATTGAAGGAAGCACATATCTGGGAAGAATAGTTTGGGACATCACTGACATTCTCTTGGACAATGCTTTCCTTGGGTAGAACGTTTCGTTCTGTTTATTCAGCGAATGAAAAGGTTACTTGCTGTTCAGCTCTTGTTGTTCCATTTCATTGTCATTTGTCCGAACAATTATGGGCGCTTTTGGATCTAAATTGAAAAGCCTAACTGACCTAACTAAGGACAGAGAGCACAAGGCTGTTATTTTGGCCTTTCCTTGTCGTCCTTTGACGCTCCAAGGTACACTACATGAGGTTCACATCTCCACACCATTTGACACTTAGTGTGCGGTTGTTTTCGCAGCGACCGGTAAGACGAGCACGAAACAACATCTGTGATGTAAATGAACAAAACGCATTAGAACTTACCAAGTTTGAACAAGTTGTTATAATAGTCTAGCATTTCATTAAATTAAAAGAGAAAGTTGTAGTGCATGGTTGGAATCCCAACTTGAGGCCAAGAATTGAAAGTGTTTATTTATTTCCATCTAAACAGGCTGCTAGATACCCATAGTTTACCAACGTAAGTACATTGTTCTCTTATTTCAGGGGTTTTCGCAGCAGCCCACGACCTAAAGACAGAATGGGTCCTTATAAAGGGCATCAAAGACCATGCAGATGGCAGCCAATCTTCAAGTGATGAGTGGGGAGTTTTTGCTAGTGTCATGGCGGCTTCTGTTGTGGCCAACATCTTGAGTGATTCTGTCGTGTTTGAAAAATGGCCCCACTACAATCAAGGTAACAACTCTCATACCCTCCTGCTCTTTCCACATTACTTATTCACGGGCTAAAATAATTTCCTGCTATCGACACCATTTGACTCATTTTGCACTTTTATTTTCAAAGTGAATTAGAAGCTTATTACTGGTCTTTTTATAGTGAGCCAATGAAGCATATCGAAAATTTTGAGACATGAGCATGAACTCGGATTTTATTTTATTTTTGTCAAAGAGACCTGAACTATTTTTAAAGTAGTAAAGGTAGAGTAGTATTTTTTCATGCCAGAAGACATGGTGTGAAATAGAGCACTTTCAATTCGCCAGTGCATATAGACTGATGAAACTTGCCTTGATTTCATTTTTGCTCACTTTGTTATCTATCCTTTGGTATTATCTCGAACCACATCACTGTGTAGAGCGATCTGCGAATTAAATGAAATCTTCTCCCCTTATTCCTGTTTTAGCTTTAGTGGAATCAACTTCTGAAATAGGCTCGATTTCCGCCGCTATCTCGAGTCCGGTCTTGTTTTTCCCGAAACAGCGGCTGGTAATCGAGCCTACTTCTGAAACAGACTGATATTTTTAGGGTGTATGTAAAACCAGGAACACATATGGAACACCCCGGAACACACCCGGAACACACACCCACACACCCTTAAAATGTGCTGGTAAATACGAACTATAACTGATTTTGAAGCTGGTATAGGCACATAATTCAATACATCGCGTATAAAGACTGACCTATAAAGCCTATAAAGACGTTGGAAGCCTAGGACCAAGCAAATTTATACTCTCATAACAAGAAAAACACAAAACAGCTAAGCCAAAAAAAAGCGACTTTTCAACTTTAAATTTGCGTTTCAAAAAATAAGAATTGAATCGAACGATGATTTCTATGCATCAATCATAGGTTAAACCAATCAGAAGCTTCGAATTGGGACTGCAAACACGACTATCAAAGTTTCCCACGGAAAGCGACTCGCATTGTCACGCAATGCTGTGAAGTCACTACTCTAGAGCTATTATCCAATATTATGATGTCTAGGCGAAATGCAAATCACAATTGAAAATTTTAAATGAATATATAATATTTAATATTTTCATGCTAATATCGTATTTTAAAGGAACATCAATCATCTGTTATTTATTATAACGGGATTTTCGCTTTTTACCTGAGATATTCGGAAGCGAAAAAATTTTAAAAAAGTTCGGAAATCTTCGGCTGATCTTTGAAGTCGTCGGTAATCATCGGACGACTTCGGATGTCATCGTGTTAAGTCGACTCATGAGCGGTCCATCTTTGGGGTTTTTATTGCAAATTTGTGACCACCAGCTTTATTTTATTCGCTATCTTACCAGCTCTATTTAACCCCCCCCCCCTCTCTCTATTAAGCCCCCCTATCTAATAAGCCCCCTTCCCTTGGAAGTCAGATTTTGTAATAAGCTCCCCCTCTCTATTAAGCCCCCTCCCTTTCGTGAGACTGTAATAATGTCTTTAAAGAAATATTTTCTGTTGTTTCAGTCACTTTGTATGGAAACATGGTCTTTAATTTCCAAAACTATCGTTGAGCGTTGAGTTAGGGTATAAATGACATTGCATTTGTAAGACGGTGATATATAACCCATTTCTTGTTCTGTTTAGTTTGTGTTGTAATAGTAAAGTTTGAAAAATGAATATGAATTTGAAATAAGCCCCCCTCTCCCCCCCTCTCTAATAAGCCCCCCCCCCTTCTTGAGACCTGAAATTAAATAAGCCCCCCGGGGCTTAATAGAGCTTTTACGGTATTTATTTTTATTATTTTTTTATATTTTTATTTTATTCGTATTTAAAATAAAAACATTTTGGTGTTCCGGGTATGTTCACGGTTTTACATACACCCGAGATTTTAAGCTTTAGAAAATGGCACCACTTCAAACATTTTCGATTGTGAATTTCATAATGGTCAAGTGTCTCGCATAACCTTAATTGCATTTTCTCATCAAACCTTAAAATGGCCATGCTGCTACTTAATTGAAATATATTGCTGTTTTATTTCGATTACGCTTTTTAGTGCAAAGTGCACTATAGGTATGGTTTGTGTAGGGCCGATAAGTGATAAGTCGCTACTTCTGCCTTAAACTTTGATAATCAATTAATTAATTAATCAAAACTATAACAAAATTCTCGAATCTGATTGGTTATCAGCAGGCGCGATTTGAGCACTAATAGGACAGTGTACGCGTCATGCTTGTAATTGGACGATGTAATAGGACAGTTTACACGTCATGCTTGTAATTGGACAGTGTAATTGGACAGTACGCGTCATTTGCGCGCGCTGTCCTTTGCTCGTGCATGCATCTCGGTCAAAAACCATTATTAATATCAATTAATAAATCTTGGGGGTCACGCGCGCTCACCACGCAAAACGTGGGTGATCTATCTGCGTTATTGTTACTTGTATTTAGCGTAATATATATTTGTTTCAGACGACGCTTTTCCCTCCTTATGGTAGCTTTCTGCTTACGTGTAAATTTCACGCATGCGCTAAAGATCTACAGTACGTTACTAACAACAAGTACATCGCAGATATAATTGATTTATTTTTTCACGCAATGTAACGAAAAAAAGAAGCTTCGAGATACTTACAAAACAGTTTGGGATCATAAGGAATTTTCAGAAAGGAAAATTTTGATCGCGAAAGTGTGGCGTATCTATGATGTGTCAAATTGGACACTCAATCTCATATAATTAGCTATAATTGTCAATGAATGGGACAACTTTTCATTTTCTGCGTATTTACTGAAAATTATTTAATTTGTGGTGTTCTTTCAGGAATTGTATTCGCACATGAGTTGCAGAATCCTACGTTGTCAACGCTAGTCCAGTTCTGGCCCCTCTCTGTCACGCAACGCTACGCTCGCGTCGAGGGTCCAGGAACAATTGTCTGCGCATGCTCAACGGTTAGTCAGCTTCTTAGCTAATCGCTACTGCGCATGTATTTTTATACGGATGTTTCGATCTCTTCGGGCGCCTCGGTCAGTGAAAAGTATAGAGAAATGTTTCCTGAATACGATCCTGTATTTGTAGATGCTGTAAGTTCGGCTGTTTCTTCTTGTGTAAAGATGTAGCAGGTACCAGTAACGGACAAAACTACTCCAACTACAATCTAGAAGGTTTATTTCGCTCGGTGGGAGAGCTCCACCGAAACGTGCTTGCTTTTGTTACAAGAGAACTCACACACTAAAATAACAGCATTCGTGACTTAAGTAATTGAAACATCATATCCGACGAAACAAACTAGGCTACAATTAATCACGCGAGAACATTCAATTATTATAAACATGCAATTATAAACGTGCTGACATATAAGCGATTAATACGTGAACGATAATATACCGACTGATCAAGATAACACTGAAATATGTTCTCCTACACATTCCCTTCATGCCTGTGATAATTTGCGAGGTGTTAAGTCAAAGGAAGAGCAAAGTATTTTAGTTTAAAATCTCCGATGGCGACCAAATATATTTTCTCTTTCTCGACTCGGTTTGTCGAGTTTAAAAGTCACATGTGAGCTAAGATGCGCTGTGATGACACAGCGGCAAAATGAGTGCGCGTGCGCCAACCTGCTTGCTCATTTCCATACAAACATAATGTCGGCGATTCAAAATTCCCGGTATTTGTTTTCATTTGGCGTGGATAAGGCCGTCACGGAACAGATAAGGTTTTTACCTTGAAAACAATCCGAGAGAGACTCTTCTTTCACATATCTTTTTTAGCAAACTAATTATCTTTGCAACAATAGTGAATCTTTCGCTCGAAGTCGAAGCGATCGTAAGTGAAACACGAAAACATAGCTCAAAGAGTTCGATGAACTCTTTCTCGTCCCTTGGGCTTCCCGGGGCCAGCTGGAAAATAAGGACTGGACTCTGGACTGGACTGTCAACTAACTTTATAAATTAAAACACTTCGCACTAGCCATTGAGTCTCTGGGTTAGCTTTTTGGCATAGTTTACACTGCGAGCAGTCTCTATTTTTCGCTAAAGTCCGTGAAGCGAACGCGCGATTTACGAGTGGGCGCGCGCCGCGAGTTGCGTGGGCGCGAGAGCCACTCGTAAATCGCGCGTTCGCCTCACGGACTTTAGCGAAAAATAGAGACTGCTCGCAGTCTAGGCATAGTTCTGTGATATGTTCAAACGCTCTCTCTGAAAAACGGGGAGAACTTTAACTTTCTTTACCTTGTAGATTTCATTGCTACGCGACCTTCAAAGTCAAACCTCTGACTGTGAAGTTGGCAATATCCTTCCGTCAATCATGCGTACCTAATATGGCTTTTCTCAATCGTGCACGCACGATTGTAAAGCGTTACCGCTATTTGTGAAGAGAAGGACTCTTCTGAATCATTACTATAAAGCCAGTATAAAGATCTTACATTCAAAACGGCTTAAGCTTTCCGCTTAAAAAATGATTATTTGATTCAATTCTAAACGGAATCAGTTTTAACCTCAACTGCAATATTGTTGCTATGGGAACCTCCTAGACGTCATACCGACAGACTAATAAAACCCAGCAATTAGTTGCCATCACCCTTCCCTCCCCGAGTCTAAGCTGGCTGGAGTAAGGCCTGCACATTGCTGAACAAAGCTAATCTATCACTGACCCCAAAGTAGCCCACCTTAGCAGCGAAACACGACAAGCGGGAACCAGCTCTTGGCAGCTATAAGTGTCAGATCTGGTATCTTGGGTTCCAAACTTCAATACATGACCTGTTTGGCCATATCTGTTCCAATGAAGTTCTCTTAAACTTTTTTCAATTTATGACGATTAGTCATATTAACACAACAGAAAAAAAGAATGTAAAACCGCTTTCATTTTCCACCTATGACAGCAATACTAATGGCAAAAGAATGTTTTAAATACAATGCCAAAATCCTTACCGCATTAAAACGGTTTTAATGCGGTACGCAGTGTGTCTTAAGGAATTTTGAAATTCGCAAAATGAGAAAACATATTGCTTCAGACAGCTATTTCAAATGATACATTTCTTCAACAATTTTCCATTTGTTCGCGTAAAGGTTAAAGCCACAAGAAAAAATCGCCATGAATCCCCAGAAAAAAAGTGATCATTAAATATTCTCCTGTGAATTTTTGATTAAAATGCACGGATGTGCTCGGTTTCAGACTGGCACTAGTGACACACGTGCATTGACGATTTGGTGACGTCATGTGTGCACACCTGGCGTTTCCCGCCTCGCATAAATAACTGCTGACCAAAAGAGCCTTCAAGAAGTGTCCTAAGCAACAATTCTGTAGTTACGGCTCACCTCCTTAACTGCTTCCGTTTTACCGACCGACGCTATCGGGGGCTGTTTATTGAGACTCTAATTCCTTATTCTTCTTTTTTTTCTCTGATCAGAGGCTTCTCCAACGGAATCGTTCGATGTCAAAACCTGTCGAAGTAAACTTGCAGAGCATTACAAAAGAACCGCTAAGGTGCCCACCTCTGTGTGGTCCAAAAAATATCCGGTGAGCATTCATCAGATCTACACTCGACTGTCCTGGGTGAAAGAGGAACAAACCCCAGCTGGTTCATCACAGTCTGAGCTGACTCACTACACTGATGTTTTTACTCCAAACAAGAACGGAGATGTACCAAACAGGATACTCGTGCAAGGGCAGACTGGAATAGGGAAGAGCACCTTTGTTAAGAAACTGGCTGTGGACTGGGCTGAACTTGATGACGAGAAGACTGAAGGCAAACAGGGAGATGCACTGGAGAAAAATGCCTTAAAGAAGTTCGAGCTTGTTCTTGTTATTAATCTCAAAGAAGTGTCGAAATGTCAAAGCCTCAGCGATGTCATAAGTCGCTGTAATATTTTTCCTGAAGACGAGAAAGCCTTAACGGAAGGCCTGCTGAGTTATATCGCCAAAAACCAAGAGAAAGTTCTGCTGGTGTTTGATGGCTACGACGAGTATCGCTGCGGAATCAACTCTGAAGTCTACGAGATATTCCGTGGAAAGAAACTGAGAAACTGTTGTGTCTTGATAACGACTCGAATCTCCAAAGCTGACGAGCTACTAGAATTTAAAGACGTGCATGCTGAGATCATCGGGTTTAGTCAGGAGGACACAAAGGCGTTTATGAGGAGAATGCTTGGTGGTAAAACAGAAGCAAAAAAGCTGAGACGTCATCTTAAACAGGAAAACCTGGAAGACCTAGGGAGAGTTCCGTTACTTCTTCTCTTCTTTTGCACTCTGTGGAAAAAGGGAAAGTTGAAGTACTTTCCTGAAACCAAAACAAAATTGTATTTGGATATCGTCCAGCATGTTTTAGATTACAGCCAAGGGAAGCAGTCTCCTGCTCGCTTTGGAAAAGTACAAGATTTCAAAGAGATCCTCGCTGAAATCGGGAAGGTGGCTTTGGAATGTCTTCTGAAGGACGATCATGTGTTTGAGTATGATCAACTGTCTGCTGCCATCCTTTGTGAAAAAAGTCTCATTATTGGCCTACTTCAAGTTACCGAGTACGCCGAAAATCTTCGACCAGCAGGGATGGTATCCTTTATTCACAAGAGCATACAAGAATTCTTAGCGGCGTGGTACATCAGCTACAGATGTGTCCCTGAAGGAAATCTCGGTGGAACTGAAAAGCTCGCACGCACCTTGGAAGATTGCGAGGCCTGGGAAAATGTTTTTCAGTTCATTTGTGGTTTGTCTGACGATGGAGCGATGAAGGTTCTTGAACACTTGACATCAGTTAGAATCTCTGACCCAACACTGGATTTATCAAAGATAATACCTGATCTAGAAAACGAGACAGACGTACCACTGTATGACGTCACTGCTGAGTACAGACGGTTCAGTAAATTGGTTTATAATTCCTTTCAAGAAGTTCACTCCAAAGCTGAACTCTTAAGTCATTGTTTTGATTGCACTGGTGGAATCGCCCTTGTTACCAAACAACTTACTGAACTTCTACAAAAGGCGAAGGTGAAAGATTTAACTCAAGTTACACATTCTGTTATTTTTCTTTATAGTGAGTCATGGTCATACCACATGTCAACGCTGTATAAGTTGTTAGAGTTTCTGGATTGCCTGCATGTCCCACTGAGGATAACTAAGAGCTCTGAAGTTCTCACAGTTGGAGACTTTATAAGAAAGTTCCAGAACACTGGATCCCAGGTTGGCTGCTTTTTCAATTCCGTCCTTTGTTTTCGTAATGGCCAGTTTCAGTTTTACATAACAAAGTTGAACCTGAAGTGTGATGAGCATGTCAGACTATTTACAGAAACTACTGGCATTTGTGTTCAATCTCCCTCCGCAAGTTTGTGTTCAGAACAGTCATGTCTGAAATTCTTAACATCTCTGAGCTGTTGGCGTTGTCGAAGCAACCAAACAGGGAAAGCTCTTGGTGGATTGATCAGAAATTGTAAACATTTGAAAATGATTGAAGTCGTGGAATGCGATGACTCCCTATGTGATCTTTTGGAACAAGTAGTAAACCCCAGTAAGTTCACTTTGAAGATTGGCCTTCACCAGGAGGGATGTGACCTGACATCAGCTGGGGCAGTGCGGCTTGCCACATTGTTACCACGATTTAACATCAGCGATCTTTACCTCAACCTGAATGATTGCTGTGCTGCAGCAGTGGACACACTGGTTTCTAGTATCACACACAAGACTCTCAAGAAACTGGTGCTGAGTGAAATAAGCCTGACTCCAGCAGTAGCCGCGGCGCTTGGTCGGTCACTTCCTGAACTGTCGTCGTTACAAACACTCGAGTTAACTGGGGCTGATGGAAGCAATGTGCAAGGCAAGGAAATGGAGGCACTGTTTGGCGGATTTAACAAAATATAGCTAAATATTGCCTTTGGACAAGCTTACTTTCAGTGATTTCAGCGTAATCAGTTGCCTTGCTCCACTCACCAAAAGCTTCCGCTTCTTTCCCAATTTGAATATTTTGGATCTCGAAGAGTTGGATATGGATGAACGTAACTTGTGTGATTTGCTGGAGAGCTTAAGATTCATTCCTAATCTGGAGTTACTGAGCGTAACGGGAAAACCGGCACTGAGTCACGCACATTGCTGCACAGCGGAAGTAAACACAGCTGCTGGTTTCACACACAAGACTCTCAAGGACCTGTTGCTGAGAGGAATAAGCCTGACTCCAGCAGTAGCCGCGACGCTTGGTCGGTCACTTCCTGAAATGTCGTCCTTACAAACACTCGAGTTAACTGGGGCGAATGGAAGCATTGTGCAAGGCGAGGAAATGGAGACACTGTTTAGCGGATTTAACAAAACACTGCCTTCGTACACCCTTATTTTTAGTGGTTTCAGCGTAATCAATTGCCTTGCTCCACTCACCAAAAGCTTCCGCTTCTTCCCCAATTTGAGTCATTTGGTTCTCGAAGAGTTGAATATGGATGAACGGCGTGAATTGTGTGATTTGCTGGAGAGCTTAAGATTCATTTCTAATCTGGATAGACTGAGGGTAAATGGTAAACCACTGAGTCACGCACATTGTTGCACAGCGGAAGTAAACACAGCTGCTGGTTTCACGCACAAGACTCTCAGGATCCTGGAGCTGAGTGGAATAAGCCTGACTCCAGCAGTAGCCGCGACGCTTGGTCGGTCACTTCCTGAAATGTCGTCCTTAGAAGAACTCAAGTTAACTGGAGCGGATAGAAGCATTGTGAAAGCTGAGGAAATGGAGGTGCTGTTTGGTGGATTTAACAAAACATTGCCTTTGTACCATCTTACTTTCAGTGGTTTCAGCGTAAGCGGTTGCCTTGCTCCACTCACCAAAAGTCTCCGCTTCTTTCCCAATTTGAGCTCGTTATCTCTTGACAAGTTAAATAAGGATGAACATGACTTGCGTAGTCTGCTGGAGAGCTTTCAATTCATTCCAAATCTGTGGGGACTGGACCTGTCAGGCAATCCACTGGGTCACGCAGTAACATCTATCGTGCCACACGTCATCAACTTGCCAAAGCTTGGTAGGCTTAAGATCGAGCAAACAGGTTCTGAGGAAGATTTGAATTATGTTCGAGAGACCATCAAACAAACAAAACCTCACGTTTGGTTTTCATAACTCACCGGCTTTTATACTGGAAGAAGGAATGATTATCTAAGTGTCACGTGACTTAATCATTTTAGATGGTACTGAGATGGCGGATCCAGACTTGCATACAATGTGGGAAACTATAAACTGCAGATAGCACATTACTACACCAACTCCGCAATCTCGTACCCAAAGTCCACGGTCTCCTCCGTCAGCGGTTGGTCGTCGCCAGGTGGAACTCTGAGGGAATGGAATTTTTCATCCCAGAAATCTGGGATAACGGTCACTTCCGCTGCCGTTCTTGTTACACGAACAGCCAATCAAAAATTCGATATTTATTCCATTCCCCCAGAGTCTAACCTGGCGACGACCACCACTGACCGAGGAGACCGTTGACTCTGGGTACGAGATTGCCAACTCCGCGGTATGGCCATTACCTTACGCATGCGCACAGCCAATTCACCCGGGCAGTGGCAGCCATGGACAGCTGTTTCGGCCTTGTTAGGCGTCATCAGCATGGCATAGCCGTCGGACAACAAGACCCAAGCCAAGGGGCCATTTTTCCAAATTCTTCAGTCCACCCCCTCTCCCCCGGTACTTATTGATTAGTACCTTAGACCATAACCAGTAGAATGTAACCCACTGAATGTAGCCCATTCAATTCGTGAGTGTTTTTTAAGAACGAGATCTCGCGGAATGGAATTGTCAGAAGACAATAAGATGTTTATGGAGTGGAAGAGTTATGAAAAATACGTTGCGTATAACGATAGACTTTTTAGAGAAAATAAACACAAATTGTGTGCTTATAAACGATCCGAGGGCGCGCCTTAAACTTTGAACAGAAGCTTATATTCCCAGGTCATGGGTTTCTCGCAGTCGAACCTCAAAGCAGCCTCGTCCCTGAGTGCGCAGCAGGCACTGGAGTAATATAGAGCGTAAGGTGGAGGGGCGCGCGCGAGGGAAGAGACACGCGAGGGAAGAGCGCGCGCGAGGAAGGAGACGCGCGAGGGAAGAGCACGCTATGTTTTCACCTCGCGCGTCTCCTCCCTCGCTCACGGCACAAGCGCCCAGGGAATATCATTGTACGGTGAATCTATTTAGCGCCCACCTACCAAATAAACGGCCCTTTTGGCGTGAGGCCCCAATGTAGCCAGCCAGGCTGCTCAGTTTGAAGGAGACTTTTGAAATAGACGCCATCCCAAAAAGCGCCTCCTATTCTAATAGGGTATGCGCTTCACTTCTAATTTGAGCGCTCAGAGTATCGAGTTTAGTTTTGAGTTGAAAACAATTTGTTTTCAAGAGTTAATATTTTTAACCGTTTTGGTTTTCACTAACGACGCAAGCAACAGGCACTGATGATCAACGCGTTACTGCGTTTGTTGCTTGTGCTTGCGTTGCTTGTGAAAACCAAATTTGGTCAAGTGGAAAGAAGGTAAAAAATATGAAATGAAAATAAGCGCGTTATCTCGTCGATTCTTGGAACAGTTTAACCTGAATTTCAGCCGTCTCCCTCCCTCCTCCACAGAGGGGGGGCTGAAGAGAGAGAAAAAGCATCACCCCGCGCGCGCTCTTTGTCTCCTTTCTTTTTGTTCTCCCCCTCCCCAAGGGGGCCTCTGCGGAGGAGCTAGAGGCCGTCTCCTCTGTCACTTGAGGAGACAGCTGAAAATCAGGCTTGGAACAGATGATGTCCGTGAATATTTTCGCGCCAAATAGAGGCTAGTGTTCTCTGTTTACCGCCTCCCTTGTTTCTATCTGGGAAGCCCTTATTTCAACCCCCTGTGATATGTCCCAAGATGTTGTTGTCGCGACGACGGTGATGACACGTCTCTCTACAGGGCTCTGTACTGGGAGAATACCATCCTGACCACCAACACACAAATGAAGGTGTGTACCAAGCCTGTGTAGTTCGCACGCTGTTGTACGGCAGCGACACGTGGTCACCTTTAATACGCCCGACAGGAGCTCCGTCTCAACTCCTTCCACTTTGTTGCCTCAGAAGAATCCTGGGCATAACTTGGCAGGACTGTGTCCCAAACAAGCATGTCCTGTCAAAAGCATGTTTGCTCTGATCGGGAACAGGTGGGAATCCGATACGGTATCAGATTTTGGTCTATTTTCATTTTAAATTGCCCAAGAGAGCCAGCACTTCTCACTTCTGATCTTGGGGTAGAATATTCCATAGGAGGGACTGAAACTACGTTTAAAATAGTTGGTGTGTGGCTTGGGCAAAGCGAGTTTACCATCTACTCAATCTACTGTTTCTCAAATTGTATGAGTGAATAGCTCTTGGCTGGGGCAAGTTTGTGCATCCTCTCAAACTCATTATTGCTTTCTGTTTAGATAGCGTGTCTCAATTTAGTTTATCCAGAAGAAGGCTCGAGCTTGTATCGTGTAACAACAACAATTCTTAGTATACTGTCAAACCTACACCCTTGGGGAATGCTCTACCGTCCGCTTAGGGTGTCCGTTCGATACAGGTTTTTTTTATAGTAAATAAAGGGAACTGATAAATTTTGCTACTGTCCGCTTAATACAAGTTTGACTGTAGCTGTTTTATGATTTGTTTTAAGTCCCTCCCCCTCTAATAAGCACCTTTTTTGGCCCCTCCCTACCAAAGCCCGGGGGCTTACCTGTACTACATCACGCAACTCGTCACGCACTATTACGCGCGAAGGACACCGCTTGTGATAATAACATACATACATACATACACACATACACACACACACACATACATACATACATACATACATACATACATACATACATACATACATAAGAGTCTGCTATACCACTTGATGCTAGCCTCAGCATTTTAGGAGTAATGGAGTCATAGCCAGAGGCCTTTCTAACATTTAGTTTTCTCGAGGGCTGACTTGACTTGATTGCTGCTAAGTGGTTGAAAGCTGAAATTACCATGCTTGTTCTTATTTGGCATTTTTGATATTCGTAAGACTTTGGTGGTTTGACAAGTCTTCCTCTGTTAAGCTGTTGACACCTCTCCCGCCAATCTCATCTGCCATCGTGGAGAAATAGTTCACTAGGATGTTAGCTACCTTGTTTTGATCTATCTCAATCTCCCCGTTTGTCCTGATATTGATGCAAGTTCTGTTTTGGCCCTTATTCTTATCACTAAGAAAAGGTCTAAACGTCTTATAGAAATCACTTGGCTTAGATTTCAGGTGATCGACCTTCTTTTGCCAGTACTCTCTAATAGCCCTCCGTCTGCATTTAGTTGCTTCATTTCTCCATTTCCTCTTCAGTTCCCAGTTCCCTTCAGTCCTATATACTGCTTAGCATATGTTCTTTTCATCTTTATTTTCATCTTTTAACATGACAAATAAGAAGTGCGTATCTTCGGGTTTCGGTTTTTTTTTGTTCTTGTGTTTGTTACCTTCGCATCTTCTTCTCTGAAGAGAGTTCCAAGACTTTCTGATCCTTTAGCTCTTGGAGGACTAGAATGGGAGCTACATGAGCTACAAGCGGAGAGTTTATCATTAAAATATTAGAGCCGACGTAAAAGCGTTTTTTTACTGGAAGTCGGTGATATAATTTTCTTTTTGATCTGCAGTAGTTCGCAAAGGACAAAAATTGCAATGACCATTAGCAAAGTAGACGCGATTACAACTGAACAAATATCAAGAGTTAAGATAACTTTGAGTTGACTGACTTTATGCTATTGAGCAGTTGTATCTTGTGTTTTATATAGAAACGTTTTTATGACATCATTTTATCGCCATAGATACTTTAAACTGAGAATTATACACAGCTCTGGGACATCGCGGGACACGGGAGTCCTGCGTGATAACCAACAGAGAAGCGCACGTGGTAAAATGAGCATAATTAACGAAGGCTTCTCGCTGTTGGAAAGAAAATAACTACGAAAAATCTCTGATTGCTTTTGGAAAAATGGACAACTCTCTCTGAACCACGCTTGTTAATTTTAGATGCATTTCCAGCCATTTCAGAGGACTTAAATTCACAATTTTCCCGGGGGAGCATGCCCCCGGAACCCCCTAGATGGCTCACGCTGACGCGTTCGCATTAGCCCCCCCCCCCCCCCCCCACTCAAAAATGTGCGCGGGCCCTGGCCCATAGTGTCCCGATCAGAGAGAGTTGACTGTATTAAAAATGTTACGTCTCCTTTCTCCCCTTCCCATCATCCTCCACGTCTTGTAAAACGATCGCATTTTGTTGTTGTTTGAATCTGATGCAAAACCCCTCTTGTGCCAGAACTGATCATTCTACATCAAGTTATTTCACCCTGTTTTCTGTGAACACCTCTTTCATTATCCGCGGAAGTTGGGTACTTCTGGAAAGAATGAAATTGACAAGCTTGAAAAACAGAAGGATTCTAGCTGACCTAGCTGATCATGTGCTAAAAGAGATCCTGGTGTACAAATTGTTTCGTGGTCCTACACCCGTCCTACATGACAACTTTACTCACAGCAACAAAGTCGAGCTACCACGTGTTAGGCACTGACCAGGCGCGGATTCAAGAAAAAGAGACATTCTCCCCAGGAAAGTTTTTAGATTTTCACTCTCTAAAATGCCCGCATTTCCCGCGATTTTGAGTCTTTGTTAAATGTTACCGATTTCCGTGAAACGGTGAAACTGGTCTGAATCCGCGCCTGCAAACATTCCTTTAGAATTACTGTAACTAAATATTAGAACGTCAGCCAGGAGTCCGACCACTTTTAATTATTTCACTTTCTTTCGTACGCGCGTACTATCCAATCAGAAGCCGAGGATAGCTGTAACAGAGTGAACTGTACTTTTTAATTATATATTCAATTTCTCATTATTTCAATTATTGTAATTTATTATATATGATAGTTTAAATAGTGTTATTTTAGATATGCCTATTTTTATTTTATTTTATTTTATTTATTTCTCGGACATATTTGCACCTTTGGACAACTCTTTCAATCCGAGTTACTGTGCGAATAAGAAAAGCGTGGAATTTTCCCGCCCCGCAAAATTTAGAAGGGAAAAGCCCTGGGAACGAGGTTGTTAAACAGCTAGAAGGACAGTCAAGAAACTCAAATTTACACTTTGTTTTTGCAGAAAATCTTTGCGAAAATAGCAATAAAATAAATACAACAACAAAAATAGACCAACTTTTGGCAAAGGAAAATCTAAGCGTTAAATCAAAGTGTTCACGCTTTTCTGATTCGCACACTGTAATGTACTAGCCTGGTGTGGCACAGAGCGCGTGTTAGAGGGGCGTGTGCAACTCGACCTGAACACGGGGTATGATATACAGTATTTTTTTTGATATGTCGAGTCCGACAATACCGTAAAATTCCGAAAATAATAAGCCCCTCCGTATATAATAAAGTTTATTGCTGTTGTGTTTGAAGTTGGCATGTTCAGAGCGATTACGTTGTCAAGAATTTCTAGTTAAACGTCCCAACATCGAATGGTCTTTACGAGCATTTACCCCCTTATGAAAGGGACGGGGATGCTCGTCGGTAATTTTGAATTAAACCCCTACAGGAGACCAATCTGGGCGTGGCTCAAGCTTTATTTGACCCCTAAAAGATACCATTCTAAAAAAGACAGACAAACAAGAGTTATAGTGACGTTAATTAAGTTACAATCGTCTCTGGTAATGAGGCCACCAATACATGACGGTGTTTTTTTTATTTCTTCGCGTGCAACCCTAAACGATACCTTGATGGCTAAAAATATCGGCGTTTCGTCCTGAGCACCCTCAAATGAGACGACGAGCATCCCAGTCCCCCCATAACGGGAATCAACCGCTGAAGTCTGGAACGAGACAATTGTTGCTCAGAAAGACGACGGTGAAGACGGTGAACAGTCTGAACAGGGTGAGTTGGACAAGATCAAGACTTCATTCCAGCAGTCCGTTGTTTGATGATCAGATCTAAAGCTGTGAGGTATGTGTACATACAGTAACTACATGTGTAAGGTTTTACTTCAGATTATCATTAATGCTTTCTTCATTTGTACCGAAGAAGAGGAAGTCACTTCCGCATTTTGCTTTCACTTTCATTTGTGTTGTTTTTTGATGGCATGTTTGGATTAAGTTAAATTATCCACATCCTTAATTTTTAACAGCCGCATTAGCACTTTCAGCAAGGTATATTAAAGTTACATTGCCGTAAAAGTTCAATTCCCTGTAACTTTCTGTCACGTTCTGATTAATATCACTTTGACTCCTTTCTGTTTGGAAGTTACAACTTACTCTCTTTTATCTACAATTAGTTTCCATTCTTTTATTGTTGCGTTCAAAGGAATTTGGTAGTTAGTTTAATTCGAATTGCTAAGATCGATTATAATGTAAAAATAAATCAAGCTCTTTGTGATCCTTTGATTTCTGCCAAAAGATGGTGGGGCATTGTAAAATCCTTGTATGGAAACAAGTATCACTCTGCTATTCCTGCGATCTCTGATGATGACAATTTTGTTTCCGATCCTAAAGAGAAAGCTGATCTTTTTAACGTGTATTTTGCAAGTCAGGCTAGCGTTCCTAATTCTGACTCTGCAGAAATTCCAATTCTCCGCCGTTATTCGTCAGATTCGTTGTCGTTTATTACAGTAGATGAGGAGCTGGTTTATAAACTCTTGTCTTCTATTAACATTGCTAAGGCATGTGGCTGCGATGGAGTAAGTAATAAGATAATTAAACTATGCTGCGAGGGCTTACACAAAGCGTTCACAAATCTAATTAATACCTCACTTTGTCTTGGTCAATATCCTGATGCCTGGAAGCTTGCTAACGTGTTGCCGCTGTTCAAAAAAGACGATAGACAGCTGAAAACTAATTATCGTCCTGTTTCTCTTTTATCATGTTTATCCAAAATTTGTGAGAAAGTTGTTTTTATACACCTTTACAATTTTCTTGACATGACAGGCTTCTTTTATAAGTTTCAAAGTGGCTTTCGCCCTGGCGATTCCACTGTAATGCAACTTGTGTACATTGTTCATAGAATTTATGAAGTTCTTGAAAGGGGCAACGAGATTAGGGCAGTTTTCCTCGATATATCTAAGGCGTTTGATAGAGTCTGGCATCGTGGTCTGTTGGCCAAGCTAAGTAATGTTGGAGTAAAGGGGAGCTTACTGAATTGGTTCACTAGTTACCTTTCTAATCGTAAACAAAGAGTAGTTATTGAAGGAATTCATTCTGACTGGTGTAATATTGAAGCCGGTGTTCCTCAGGGATCGGTTCTTGGTCCGCTGCTATTTCTTATTTATATTAATGACTTACCAAACTCTGTCAATTCTAATAATATTGTTTTTTATTCGCTGATGACTGCTTCTTATTGGAAGAAGTTCACTCTCCAATTGCTTGTGCTGCCAAATTAAATAACGATTTGGCAACAATTAATATCATCTTGGGCTCTTCAATGGTTGGTAACTATGAACGAAACTAAGACTAAGTCGATGGTTTTTTCGTCAAAAAGAGATAAGCCGGATCACGCACCTTTAATTATGAATGGCCTAGCCATTGAGAATGTGGCAGTTCACGAACATCTCGGTTTGACTTTGTCGTCTAATTTGTCATGGCGAGCACACATTTTGAAAATACACCAAAAAGCTTCTAAAAAATTGAATCTTCTTAAGCCCTTGAAATATAAATTGAGCCGTTATACACTTGATGTTTTATATAAGTCCCTGGTGCGCTCATCCCTAGAATATGTTGATGTTGTGTGGGATGGTTGCTCTGAATCTGATAGTAATTTGTTGGAAAGTTTACAAATTGAAAGTGCTAGGGTTGTTACTGGTGCTATGAAAGGGACAAACAGGGATAGCCTTTTACGCGATATTTCTTGGGTAGAACTTAGCATCAGAAGAAAAATGCACAAATTATGCTTGTTGTACAAAATGGTTTCTAAGTTAGCCCCTCCCTACTTGAGTAATCTTTGTCCTGCTTTTGTTAGTGAGAGATCATGCTATAGTCTTCGCTCGGCCAATGATCTTTGTTTACCTTATGTTCGGACAGAAAGACATAAGAAATCTTTTCTTTCTCAACAACACAATTGTGGAACAGTATTCCCTCTGAGATGCGCCTGTCCTCTTCTCTTGGTACTTTTAAGACTAATCTTCTAAAATGTTTGGGCTTTCCTTCTCGTAATTATTTATTTTATGTTGGGGATCGTTTAGCGTCAATCTTTCACACTCGCTTAAGGCTCAATTTTAGTGCCTTAAATTATGACCTTTTTCAGAAAAATTGCTCTGTTTCAACAATATGCACATTTTGCGATGCACTTATCGAAGATGCTAAACATTACTTTTTGTACTGCCCAAGTTTTGCTGCTCTGCGCGTTATTTTGTTTGCCTCCGCTGCACACTGGTTGGGAGATGGGTGGCTGTTAGCATCTGACAAGAAAAAAATTGATTGGCTTTTAAATGGTGTGCCTGCTATCGACTTTCAAGTTAATGTAAATTTGTTCAAATCTGTTCAGTCCTTTATCTCCCAATCAAACCGCTTTTCTTAATTTTTTTTTCCATTTTTGTGTGATTTTGCTTGTACCTGTCCTTTTAATTCTTTTTTCTTTTGTTATATTTGTCTTTTTCTGATCGTGTGTTATTGTAATTGTGAAACAACGTAAGCTCTCTAGATGAGCATCTGCTCTTAGAGCAAATGTTGAGAATAAATATTGTTTAAATAAAAAAATAAAAAAAATAAAAAAGACAATTAATAAAATACAAGAGTTTGTAGATTGTTTGGTTGTTGATTCGATTGTGGAGGTGTAAAGACCAATAATAAGGGCTTTCGTTACTTTTAAGCTCTATAGAGGAAACAACTGTCTAAATCCCCAGGGTAATCAATCGATCAAAATCGATATCGGAAAACCGTTCGATAAATCAATATCAATCGATAATTTGAAATAAAACGTTATCGATTTAATCATCAATCGATAGAAATCGATACTCACACGCTGGTGAAGTTTCAACGTTATCGATTTTATCGGATTTATCGATCGTTATAGAATCAATTTGATAAGAGAAAGTGCCTTTAATTTAAAGAAGTGAACCACACATACCCACCAAACTATTTCAATTAGCGCAGACAATTGTCCCTGGACCCTCTCTTACGAGAGTGTAGCATTGCGTGACAGAGAGAGGGCCAGAACTGGACTAGCGAAGACCCTGTAACATAGTCGCCTATGCCTGTGAGATATTTTGTTGAGAAGCCATATGAGAGACCACATTATGTTTTATGCAATTTTATTCATGATTTTATGGTTTGATTACAAAAACATTTAATGACTACGTCGGGTTTTATTCATTACGGGTCATTTAGCGCCAGATGTCTAGTTATGTCTCCTTGTCCGGCTTCTCACCTTCTTTTGTTGATTTTGTTTCGATAAATTGTAAGATAAGCTAGTATCGATAAATTCGATATTTATCGATAAAATCAATAACGCTAATTGAAAAATCGATAATTATCGATTACTCACAACGAATCCTTTTATCGATTTTTATCGATTTCCGATATGATTAACCAATTTCTATCGATTTTTATCGAACATTATGGATTATCAATTTTATCGATTGACTACCCCGGGTCTAAATGCACGCGCAAAATGGTGAATTTATGCTCGTGCGAAATTGACGAATTTAGACTACGTGAATTGTGTAAAATCCAAAGAAAACATGAATCGACGATAAATTGATCGAAACAGCAAAATCTTTTGAGAACGGACTGTAGATGTCCTGACTGTGACTCTTTCTAAATTTGTTTTATTTATTGTAAAATGGAATTTTTCTTACCGTTAATAACGCGTATTTTCGAAAGCGCAACTGTTTTAACTATATTGATTTTGCCGTAGATAGAAATGTCTCTTGATGACCATATGTTAAGTATTTTCTTTAAAGAGCCAAGTTTGTCATAAAAGTTTTTTTGTTGTTGCAAGTTCGTTATTATACGAAAAATATATTCCAAGAACATATTATGTCGGTTCTTCACTAAGTTTGAGGTTCAGGATTTTATCCTTGCGCAGGCGTGCTGATCCTAACCATAAGAGTTCTGATTTTGATTGATTTATTCGAAGGCCAGAGACGTTTTCAAATTTGTAGAGTAGTTTAAATAGGTTGTATATCGATTGATCGTCTTTTACAAATACGGTGGTATCGTCGGCATACTGCGCAAGTTTTGTGGTTTTTCCAGGTGTGATGTCAATACCTTTTATTGTAGTTGATTGTCTAATTGCGTTGCCAAGAATTTCTATGCCTATAATAAAAAGTAGACTGGACAAAGGGCATCCTTGCCTAACCCCTCTGGACAGCGTGAAGTGTTCACTGGCGAAACCGTTATTAAGCACGCAGCTTGAGATATTATTGTAGAATACTCTTATCCATTGCTGAAGTTGAGGACCAAATTTAAATACTTCTAGACATTTTTGCAAATAATTCCATTCGATGGAATCGAAGGCTTTTTCAAAGTCAAGAAAGATTGCTGCACCAGGCATATTTTCCTGTTTTGTAAATGACATTATATCAGAAATAATTCTGATACATTCTCCGATATATCTACCTTTCATATAACCTGCCTGACATGGATGAATGATTGTTGGTAATACTTTTTCTAGGCGCATTGCAATAGCTTTAGTGGCGATTTTGTAATCAATATTCAGCAAGGTTATTGGTCTCCAGTTTTTCAAAAATTCTAAGTTCTTGTCTTTTTTTGGGATTAGCGATATAATTCCGAGTCTTTGGGAAATTGACAAACATCCGTTTTGGAACGCGTAGTTAAAACTGTCAACCATGGGTTTTCCAAGCACACGCCAGAATTGGCGATAAAACTCGACAGTGAAGCCGTCAGATCCAGGTGTTTTATCATTTTGAGAACTGCTAATTGCTTTCGCACATTCTTCCAATGTTAAAAGTCCTTCGCACTGATCCGCTTCTAAATTACTAAGGAATGTAAGGCCATCAGATTGAAAAAAAGATGAAAAAGTTTTGTTTTCTGGATCGGTATTTTTGGATTGATAAATTTTTTTATAGAAGCTCGCTTCTTCTTCTAGGATTAATTTTGGGTCAGATAAAATAGTACCACTTTCTTTTGTCAGCGAGGTTATGTTTTTTTTCTTGTGATTTCTTTTCTCTAGGTTATAAAAGTATTTGCTATTTTTTTCGCCAAATTCGTACCACTTAGCTTTGCTACGGACCATGCATCGCACCTTGAGTTCTACTAGCGGTGATTTTTTTAAGTTTGTTCTTGACGCGATCCATTTCAGTTTTAATGGTGTCATTAAAATTGGATCGTATTTGCTCTTGCAAGCAACAAAATTGTTGTAGAAGTTTCTTCTCTTCGTCTCGTTTTTGTTTGGCCTTTTGTTTCGAAAAAAATATTGTGGTGGCTCTAATTTCCATTTTAATCATTTCCCAAAATAACCCTTTATCTTCAAGATCTTTATACTTTGGTACAAATGTAGGAATACTTTTGTTGACAAGTTCTATATATTCTTTATCGGTAAGTAATGAGTTATTAAATTTCCAAAATCCTGGTCCCCGTTTCGCTTCTTTTTCTTCAGGGCTTATACATAGCTGCAGAGCCGAATGGTCTGAAAAAATGTTGGGAACTATCTGACAGTCTGTAATCAGGTGTAGCATATTTTTAGACGAGAAAAAGTAGTCTAGTCTACATTGAATTTTCAAAGATGCATTGCTCCAGGTGAAGCCAGGAACACTCGGATGCGTTTGTCTCCACATGTCCACCAGATCAAAAGTGTTTGTCAGCTCATTAATTTCTTGAATGACGGCTTTTTTGCTCTCAAAAGATCGCCCTCTACGTTTATCGATATTATTCAAAGCGCAATTAAAATCTCCACCAAGCACCACCTTTTCATTAACAGTTTGGTTTAACACTGATGTAGACAAGTCCCTTAGGAATTTCACTTGTTGTGTTTGATCGTTTGGTGCATAAATATTAACGAAAATGAGTTTTGATCCATCAACAAATGTTTCTGTTAAAATATATCTACCGTTTTTGTCAGAAATTAATTTCTCGATTGTTACATCTAGTCGCGGTTTAAACAATATCATTACGCCCCGGCTGTGTGTTGAGCCATCCTTACAAAAACAACCCTATTTTATGACTATTTTATAGCTATTTTAATGCTATCACATCTATTTTATAACTATTTTATTTTTGTTGAGTTATATTTTAATCCTATTTTACATGATCAGTAAAATAGAGCACCTATTTTATTTCTGTTTTCATTTTATTTTAAACCTATTTTATACATAGCAGTATGTTTTATTGCTATTTTCACACAGCATGCTACAAAATAGCTTGCAAAATAGGCTATTTTAATCTTATTTTAAATTTTCTTAAAACAACCATCTATAAAATAGTGATAAACTATACTATTTTATTTCTGTTTTCTTAGGCCCAGTTCAGACGCCGTACTTCACATGAGCCGAATCGAATTCGAATTTAGGCCGACCCAAATTAATTTAGACCGGCTGAATTGATTCAGACGCCGAGCTTAATTCAGCCGAACTTAAATTTATAGGGAAAAATTGCTGTTATACTGAAAAATACATTACAATAATTCATGCATTTATTTCGGCTCATGTGAAGTTCGGCGTCTGAATCAAAGCCGGTCCACAGCCGTTATTTCCGGCTGAGCCAGGCGGGAAGAACGGCTGAGCCGATCCGAATTCATTCAGCCGTTCCGAATTGATTCAGACGCCGTACCTCACATACATGAACTTAATTCATCGAATTCGATTCGGCTCATGTGAAGTACGGCGTCTGAACTGGGCCTTGGGTAGGTTGACCTGATTGCCAGTTCCAATTGTAAAATACACATAAAATAGGCTATTTTTATCCTATTTTAAATATACTGAAGACAATCATCTAAAACAATAGTGATAAAATACCCGCCATTATTAATTATGTCCCATGATGCATCAGATAATGTAGCAAAGTCAGTACTTTTGGTCAGCAGATATAGAACTAAAAAATCGTTATTTGGGCGCAAATGTTCAAAACAGGATTATTGCACTATTTCAATCAGTTTCACCAAGAAAATGTCTTCTAAATGATTTTTACAAGATCATATAAGGATTATCTCGCTCTGGGAAAGGAATTAGACAAGTAAGTAAATCATTATTGCTACTTAAAAGTATTTGAAGAACCAAATTGCTCTTAGATCATCAAAGTTGTAATTACATGTGCATGTAGCTCGATCTTTACTGAATGTGTTATTTTCTTTAAGAACAAGACAAATGTAATGTAAGCAATTACCCTTGAAATATACGTAAGAATTAAATGTGCAATACTACATATATACATGTAGTGATTGTGTATTGTTTTGTGTTTGTTGTAGCTTTGAACTTTTCAGTATTCAGATGGAAGCAGAACAGATTGCATGAAGTATTTGCATGCTGTAAAATGATCCTAAGAATTCATGAGCGAAAGCATCATTTCACATCACAAGCTCCATAAACAACAACTTCATGTTACATGCACAATTCAGTGAAGCAAATGGATGCAAACAGAATAGTTCAGATTCACTTGTTTCAGAGACTCAAGGAGTAATACAAATGGCAAAAGCAAAACCTATTTTATTTCTATTTTAAATTTGCTAATTTTACCCTATTTTATTGTCACATGTTGTTTAATACTTTCATGCTATTTTAATGCTATTTTCACTGCATGTTACATGGACCCTATTTTATAACTATTTTAATAAAGGATGGCATATTTTATTGCTATTTTATTAGTTGTTTTTGCCTATTTTTACCCTATTTTATAACTTTTTATGTTTTGGATTTGTTAGTTTAGTGCTATTTTAATGCTATTTTACACTGTCAGGAAGCTCAATTTTAGAGCTATTTTCCATCTATTTTAAGCCTATTTTTACCCTATTTTTTGGACTATTTTCTTGCTATTTTTTTGTTTCAAAATAACAGCTTTAAAATAGGGAAATGATAGCTATAAAACAGTATTACTCCACTCTTTAAAAATAGTGAAAAAATAGAGAAAAAATAGATATAAAATAGATACTATTTTCGTAAGGGATGGCTTGCGAAAATTTTTCCACCCCATTCGGATTCCCATAAATTTATAGTTTGTGGTGAGGAGTATGTCTCTTGTAGTAAAATGACATCCGAGTTTTGCTGATGAAGCCATCTAAATACTTGTCTTCGTTTCGAGGTTTTGTTTAAGCCTCTCACATTAAGTGATATGATTTTTAGGCTCATCTAAGCTATCCATACAAAAGTATACTTCGTGCAATTTGCAGATTTGATCGCTCCGGAGGCGGTAATGAATAGAATAAGTCGATGGAGAGATTTATATTTTGTAATTTGAATCGAATATAAAGTAAGTGTACGGAACAACATTGAATTACTAAACAAGTAAAAATGTACAAGAAAAAGCTATGGGGTAACATAGTAACGCACTATTACGACTGAATACTTACAATAACAGTGACAATCCTTACGTGCCTAAATTTTCAGACGGCACACTTTCCAACTTGGCAAGAAAACTCAAGTACTTGAAAGTTTCGGCATTGACTACTTGCCGTAAAGTGTACTTAATTCCTTTTAGTGCAACAAAAGAAGTCAAATTATCCGTGTTTCTATTTAAAGTGATACACAATATACTCACTACCAATAGCCTCCTCTACAAAATGAAAAAGATCAATTCCCCTTTTTGTCCTTTTTGCCCTGACACCGAACAAACTATTTCTCACTTATTTGTGCACTGCCCATTGGCTGTGTCTTTCTGGAAAGAATTCGCTGTGGTACCGCGCACAATGTAAGAAACATATTGCGACAGCCTTTACAGAATACGAAACAATATACGGTGTCTTAAAAGGCTCATCTTCGCTTCAAACCCTCAACCACCTTATTCTCATCAGCAAATACTTCCTGTACATCTGCGCAAAAAATTACAAAAAATACCAATTTGCGGATTTTGTCATCTCCGTGCGACAAAAAATAAATTTAGAAAAATATATAGAGGATATTACACGGCGGCGCGAAGATATGAATTTTATTTTCGACTGGTAAAAACAATATTTTACGAACGAGCGCAGCGAGTGAGTAAAATATTGTTTTTACCAGTCGAAAATAAAATTCATATCTTCGCGCCACCGTGTAATTTTCTTTTTATTATATAGACAAACGACAAAAGCACAAACTTTATCGCGAACTCTTGCAGCTCGGTGGCTGGACTCAGTTTCCGAATTTCTCTCCTTTCGTCTTCACTTGCAAGGAACTCCTTGACTAATTTTAAGTCATATGAAGTTTTCTTCTTCTTGTTAACATTTTCCTACTCCTCAGTGAACGATTTCATGTCGGCTTCAGTGAATTTCGCAAATCTATCGCTCGCCATTTTTCAACCGGAGTTTGGCAGCTTTGCACAAAAAGCCATGCAAAAGCGGGAAATTACGTCATCGATATCCTCACTAGTGAGGATATGGAAAATACGCCACTCGGGTCCCGGATGTAGTTTCGTATGAATTTTACGAGTGGTTTATTTTCCAGTAAAACACTCGTGTCTATATAATAAATTGCCATACGTGCAAATATACTTACTCGATTTAATATGAAATGGAAAGATTTTATGCAGTAAATATATCAGTATTTAAAAAAAACATCAGGAGTGTACGTAAATTGTGACTTGTATAATAATTATTATTGTAATCATAATCGTAGTCTTGTAACTGCAACTTCATAATTGCTTTCTCTCTTATTGTAATTTATTTGTAAGCGTAATCTTATTGTAATATTTATTGTAATATTATTGTAATATTTATTGTTATTTATTGTCTTCTCAATAAAATTTGTTAAAAAATAAAATAAAATAAAATAAAAAATAAAATAACGCGTATTTAATAAATTCACCATTTTGCGCGTGCATTCAGGCAGTTGTTTTCCCTATAGAACACGAGTCCCTTAAAAGTAACGAGTGCGGTGACATGGATGATAATTGCGATCGATGAGGGAGATTGCTTCCTAATCTGGTGGGTTTCCTGTGCTCTTGTGGGTTTTCTGTGCATATCAGGGGGACATTTTCGTTTGCCCAGCGTATTGTTTATCTTTTCGGTGCTATTTTGAAATTTTTGGGCCGTGTGCGCTCTGGTATTTAGTATAATGTGTGCACAAAAATGGCAGATGTTTAACGCGCATTTCAGCCACATGGTTTTGCCTCGATCAAGAATTGATGAAACTTTGGTTTCACATGCAAGCAGGAAAGGTAGTTAATGTTTTTTAATGGGTAAAAGTCAGCATGTTCTCGGAGTACTAGTTCAAGGTTTTGATTGTATAATAAGAGTCTTTCATATTTAATTTTTTTTTGCCAAAAATGTCACTTGTTACCCAAACTGTATTATTCTTTCCTAAAATTCACAATGCTGACAAAAAGTCCTTGGGACACTTGATAAATACCACTCAATGGCAAAGTGTTTTGAAGTGGAAAGTCATTATACAATTTCCTGATCCTGAAACCCTCCCCTCCCAAGGTTGGATGGATAAAAATCAACTAATGGAAGTTGAAGACAAAGATCAATATTCTGCAAAAATTGAAGTGTATCAAGACTGTAGACCAGGATTGTAGGTTATTAACAGTGTTTTTGGTATCATACATTTTTGTATTAATATTATGTCTTCACAGTATAGTTTATGACCTGTACGTGCATTCTGCTGCCATCTGAATACGGTCAACAGTTATTTTACACTCGCTGTTTCTTTAAGGTTAGTTCAGAATTTTGCAGAATGTTTGACCATAATATACTTCATTTTATTATACGACATAGCATTTTAGAGTGCGAATACGCACCAAAACGAGTGCAAATATGAGACCGTATTACACGGGTCTTAGTCCCCCTGACCGCATGCTACGGAAAACACTGTTGAAAGCCTATATTTTTGGAAAGATATGTCGTATAATAAACAATTTATTCAGCGGAAAGTTGTATAATATGGCTGGACATTTTTACTCGTCAATGTTTAAAAACTGACTCGTAAAAATACCCAGCCATATTACACAACTTTCCGCTGAATAACCTTTTTATTTATATACATATTTAATACATGTATTATAAATTTAATATTAATGTGAATTTTCCTCAATAAAGTTGTCACAATGATAGTGATTAGTTAGTACATTACATTACTCTAAATTCTCTTTTTATTTTTATTTATCTTTTTCCAGTCCCTCCAGGACGATAGTTCACTAGCTTACAACAACAATTGGAGCAAATTAATAGACTGATTGAAGATGATGGTCTCTGACGAGGAAAAGAGATGGCTGGTTGCTGGAATTGCCATGAACAAAGTAACAGTTCCAGTTTTACGGCATTTCATCAATCAAGGAATGGACACTCATTATGCAAACAACACATACTGCAGTGGTCTGACCGCACCCTGTACCCTGAAGACACTGACTTATCACCAGGTCAATACTGATCCTAAGCTCAAAAAATTCAAATTTCAGAATATTAACAACAATCTTGATTTGTATCGCAATCGTAAAAACCGCTACAACTACAACATCAACAGTTCAGTCGATTTGGCCAAGTTATATTTGCCAGATTATCTTGCCAAGTTTTCATCCTTTGATGAGTCGCTGGACATGAGTGCCATCCTTCGCTTGTTGGGATGTACTTATCCTGCACCCATTTTCCACTCCCCAAATCCATTGATGTCTATTCAGACTTCAGCTGATGATGTCAGGGACAATGTCAGGAACAAGTGGGGCCATTGTAATGTCACTGACTGGACGGAAGTCCTCTTCAATGATTGTTTCTCCAAACTAGAGACGTTGGTGAGAAGTCTGGGACTGACTGGTGGTATGGAGAAGACCATCTTAGATCAACTTTGTGATTGGAAAACAAAAGGTAACTGGAATTTATTTCTGCGCAGGTTTTAATACTTACAGTCAGAATGTATGGTCCGTAGGAAAAATCTTGATTTGCTAAAAACCATTAACGCATAGGTGATCCTGGGTAATGATAACATGGAGCTAATGCACACTGTTGACATTTCAAAATTCTGAGGTGCAAAAAGTGGAGGTTTTGCTTACGATCATCAAATTTCATTTGGTCAGCAAGCAGGGAAAATATACGGGATGAAAGGACTCGTCTAAAACTATGATTTGCCTATACCCTGAACACACATTGATTTTCACTGAGGAGAAAATCAGCCATGCGAATTGCTGAATTATTACAAATCAGAGATGAAGCGTATAGTATAAAAATGCTAAACAAGAGTACATGAAAGATCTCCTTTCATTTTCAATTGTGTAAGATTAACACGATAGAGATAGTTTCAGGCTCTACATGTAACTCCAGCAAGCCGCCCTCCTTCAACTGAGACATCCCATCCCCTACAAACCCTATTCACACCCCATCCCCTATTCACCCCTACACTACCACAACTAAACCCTTACCACCACTATCACACACCATCCCCTACAAACCCCTTTGGCTTTAACATCCCATCCCCTACAAACCCTATCATACCCCATCCGCTATTCCTATTCACCCCTACACTACCACACCTAAACCCTTACCACCACTATCACACACCATTCCCTACAGACCCCTTTGGCTTTAACATCCCATCCCCTACAAACCCTATCAAACCCCATCCCCTATTCCTATTCACCCCTACACTACCACACCTAAACCCTTACCACCACTATCACACACCATCCCCTACAGACCCCTTTGGCTTTAACATCCCATCCCCTACAAACCCTATCACACCCCATCCCCTATTCCTATTCACCCCTACACTCCACACCTAAACCCTTACCACCACTATCACACACCATCCCCTACAGACCCCTTTGGCTTTAACATCCCATCCCCTACAAACCCTATCACACCCCATCCCCTACACTACCACACCTAAACCCTTACCACCACTATCACACACCATCCCCTACAAACCCCTTTGGCTTTAACATCCCATCCCCTACAAACCCTATCATACCCCATCCCTACAAACCCTATCATACCCCATCCCCTACACTACCACACCTAAACCCTTACCACCACTATCACACACCATCCCCTACAAACCCCTTTGGCTTTAACATCCCATCCCCTACAAACCCTATCATACCCCATCCGCTATTCCTATTCACCCCTACACTACCACACCTAAACCCTTACCACCACTATCACACACCATCCCCTACAAACCCCTTTGGCTTTAACATCCCATCCCCTACAAACCCTATCATACCCCATCCCCTACACTACCACACCTAAACCCTTACCACCACTATCACACACCATCCCCTACAAACCCCTTTGGCTTTAACATCCCATCCCCTACAAACCCTATCATACCCCATCCCCTACACTACCACACCTAAACCCTTACCACCACTATCACACACCATCCGCTACTGACCCCTTTGGCTTTAACATCCCATCCCCTACAAACCCTATCACACCACATCCCCTATTCCTATTCACCCCTACACTACCACACCTAAACCCTTACCACCGCTATCACACACCATCCCCTACAAACCCGTTTTACATCCCATCCCCTACAAACCCTATCATACCCCATCCCCTATTCCTATTCACCCCTACACTCCACACCTAAACCCTTACCACCACTATCACACACCATCCCCTACAAACCCCTTTTATATCCCATCCCCTGCAAACCCTATCATACCCCATCCCCTATTTCTATTCACCCCTACACTCCACACCTAAACCCTTACCACCACTATCACACACCATCCCCTACAGACCCCTTTGGCTTTAACATCCCATCCCCTACAAACCCTATCAAACCCCATCCCCTATTCCTATTCACCCCTACACTACCACACCTAAACCCTTACCACCACTATCACACACCATCCCCTACAAACCCCTTTTATATCCCATCCCCTGCAAACCCTATCATACCCCATCCCCTATTTCTATTCACCCCTACACTACCACACCTAATCTCCTACCACACCCCATCGCCTACCGGCTACCACACCACACCCCATCGCCTACCGGCTACCACACCACACCCCATCACCTACCGGCTACCACACCACACCCCATCGCCTACCGGCTACCACACCACACCCCATCCCCTACCTCACCTATTCCCATCCACCCATACCATACCACGCCTCATCCCTTACTGCCCCTATCATTTCGAAAACAGCTGTCCATGGGGGTGCTACTCCACTGGTAATTTGGAAACCCATAGTAAAGTTTTATTTCTTATATTTTATTGTTCTTTTACATTTATAAATAACAAGTACAACATCCCTTGATAATGATTTATTCACATACCATTCCCTGTCACCCTTGCCACATTCCGTCTCCTACCTACGGTACCACACCCCATTCCCCTACCACAACTGATTTGTTATCACCTCTTCCACATCCCATCCTCTGCCACCACACCTCATCCTTTAATGCACCCCTACCACATCCTTCCCCAACCGCCAAAACTCTGCAATCAGCCAGGTGGCAATAATCGATCTCCTAACAAACATGACCTTTGTTTTTGTCAATTCATGGATATTCTGTTTGATTGAAGGTTGCCAGCTGTGTATGGGGCATGCTGTGGATCAAACACTCCTTTCTCTTGTGCAACAAGATGTGAAAGAACTCGTTGATAAGTACATGAAGATTGAAGCAGAGCAGTCAGCCATTCAAGAATCACTGGATCAACAGAGAACAGAGCAGATTGAAATGCAAAACACTGTAGCCTCCCTTCAAGATCAGCAATCTTCAACAAGAGTTCATCTGGAGGAACATGACGAGCAGCTGGAAGCAGTGATGGAGCTGATGAAAGAGAATAAAGGAATATTGGAAACACTTGTGTCTGTTGAGAAAACCCTGAGTGAAAAATTATTGATTCGAGTTCAAGATGTAGAATCCCACATTTCCCAGACAGACGAGCGAGTTAAACAACTGGAGGAAAATGCCAGAGATCAGAAGATGAAAGATAAAAGAGCAGGTTAGTTTTTAATTTCCATAAACCCATCTCTTAATGCGCTGAGTGCAATTGTATTTACTTTTATTGATATCTCAGCTATAGTCCAGTCAATATATTGATGGGACCCATCACAAATTGCAACATAATTTATTTCTTCGCTATCCATCTCAGAAAAGTGCACCAATCAACATATCAAAAGTCTAGAAAAATCTACGAAAGGGAAGCCACTTTTCTTACTTATATACAATGTAGCTCTATAGGTATAGCATGAAAACGAGGCTACATGCAATAACCTACTCTTACATGTATTTGTTTGATCACAAATTCACCAGTGTCACTCAAACAAGAGATAAATGACCCAGACATCCTCGCAAGCTCAAATTCAACTGGGAAATACAGCTAAGCTAGGTGAATTGCGAATTATAATCCGCTTGACTAGTACTTGATTTCTAATTTTACTAAATACGAAATGCTCACGGTCGGTAACCTGGTCATTGGCTGTGGCAGTCTCTTGCTGGCTTTTGTAGCAGCCCTCGTTACGAAATGCTCACGGTCGGTAACCTGGCCATTAGCTATATGGCAGGTTCTTGCAGGCTCTAGCAGCCCTCGTCCCCCTGACGAACTGTTCATGTTTGGTAACCTGGCCATTGGCTATGCAGCGTTTTTTACGGGCTCGCGGCAGCAGCCTCGTTACGAAATGCTTATGGTCAGTAACCTGGCCACTGGCTGTGGCAGGTTCTTGCGGGCTCTCGTAGCAGCCCTCGTTGCTAACTACCGACAGTCTTTTACCTGGCCATTGGTTGTGCCTGAATTTTACATGCCTTTATTATTTGCTTAATGATTGGCCCCCCGGGCAACGGCCTTTCGTTTGTTGGGATTCCGTGTCTTCTTCTGGTTCTGGCCTCTTGCAATTTGGTGGTGGTAGGATCATGCTAGCGTGGTGCTTGTGGTGGCCTCTAGCATGTTGGCTGGTACATCAGTGGTAATGGCTTAATTTGGCTAGGCTTTCACACCTGCTCACACAACATGCACCTCGCAGTCGCTAAGTTGCAATCGGTTTGTGACGGCTTTCAGGTCCTATATTTGAACTCTGGCCTGACTCTGGCATTGGCCTTGGCTAGGTTTTAGCACCGCTTGTGTAACATACATTTGGCAATCGCTTTGTTCAGGCTTTTTGGGTATGGGTGACCTTCGGATTCTCCAGCCATGTCTAGCAATGCATACCAGCTGTATATTCTCACATCAGGGAGGCCTTGACAAGGCTCTCTCATCCACTTGCAAAGGGCATCCTACAATCGCTTTGAATGGACTATGTGCTTATTTGTAACTTGTTTGTTGGCAGGGTCGGTCCAGCATTCATCCATAAAGGTGTACTTATCTGCTGTGCGCTCTTTGTACATGGAACAAGGTTTTCCTGACCCCCTTATCAATTGCCTCAGATTGCAGAGCGTGGTTCGGGGGATTAAACATTCCCAAGGCTCTTCTTCAGCTGTGCGCCTGCCTATTACCAACGGCGTAATGATGGTGATTTTTAAATCATTGGATGTATCTTGCCCGGATCATTGTACTGTATGTGTTGGGCAGCTTGCAATGTCGCCTACTTTCGGTCTGTCGAGTTCACTGTCTCCATGCTCACTAGTTTTTCTGCTTCCATCCACCTGAGCGTCTAAGACATTGCAGTTGCTTCAGATTCCAATCCTTTGTGCTTACGTGTTGGGATCAAAGCCCCCAAGACGGACCCATTTCGCAAGCTAAGGGCTGTTTTATTCACATTGGCAGAGGAAATTACCCTCTTTGTGCCATTCAGGCACTCTTGGCGTACACTTAGGGGTAACTCCAGAGGCCCCTTGCTTCTGTTGCAGGATGGACGGCCCTTGTCACGTGCTATCCTCACTAATTGGATTAGACAGATTCTGGCTGCGGTTGGAGTTCAGGTAACTTCTCCAGTTTCCGTATCGGTGCAGCCACGGCGGCTGCACGCAATGGGGTCCCGGACCACCTAATTCAAACGTTGGGCCGCTGGTCTAGTACTGCTTACCAGCTGTACATCCGCACACCTTCAGAGGCATTGTGGACTCCATTACCTTGGAGCATGCAGCTTTGCCTATCAGTTAGGCAGGCTGGTTTTCTTGCTGCTTCGCCTATCGGTTAGGCTGGCTGATATTGCCATCGGCTCTCGCAATTGCCAGATCGTGTTGGACGAGTTACAGTGGATAGTCATGTAGGTGATTTATTTTGTCTTTTTATGTACCTTTAATCGGTCAGGCATTGGGGAAGGTGCTTGGGATTGTTTGGGTAGCTTCTGAGGTCCCACGTCCACCCTCTTCGCGGGCCCCCTCGCCCTTCCAAGCACCTTTTGTTGGGCTGAGATTGGGTGGTTGCGGTTCGCAGCGTTGCCATGGATACCTCCACGCTTTGGCCGATCCAGGTGTGGCTCTACCAAGGCACCTTCCCCAAGCTGATCTACTGGTGATGATTCGAACGGCTTGCTTGTCTCCACCGTGGAGAATTGGCCACTTAAAAAATGCTAATACCCGGGGATTTTCCCCGGGGGAAATGGGCACTGAGTGACGCATTTAGATTACTTATGTGCATATTCAGATACCAGTGTGGAGAAGATGCCCATAAGGTAAAGTAAGTCAAATCAAGTAAGAAAATGACTGTCCTGTACACAGCAAATTCCCCGTGGAGGTGGCTATTATTGAAAATTGCATAACTTTTTAAATTGAGCCTGCGGTGATTACTGGTCAGCGGTTCATTTTTAAACAGTCGCAAATGTTAAGACAACAGTTCTTCAAACAATAAAGACAATGACATGGTTTTTCTAACGTTCTGATATATGTAAACAACTTGTAAATCATATTGTTCCTTTAGCCTCGTTTTCATGTTCTGCATCAGGGTATCCATATAAATAATAGATTTTTGGCATCTTCTACTTCTTAGATTTCCCTAGACTTTTGATATGTTGTAGAGGACATATTTTTGGTTATAAAACTGTTAAGATACCTTCTGTTGCAATTAGTGATAGGTTGACCCTTTTTATTCGCTAAAATGCTTGGACTATATGCAGCATTTGATACATCACTAGCATCAAGAAAAAGATCTTCCAAAACTTAGTTTCTGTACGAATTTGAGGGCTAGAAACTTCAAAGGGCCAAGTCCTTAACATCCTTATTTTCAAGTGTTTTCATACTCAGAATAATTAAACCCTATAATGTATAGTTTAAAAATTGAGCTATGTGTTTTATCAGGTATAAAGACACAAGGCGAAGCCGAGTCTCTTTAAACCACACTGCTGCGATTTTTTTAAAGTCTTTCACTCCCAAGGGAAATACCGTATTTTTCTAAAATGGTAACTGTAGATGCAAAGACCACAAATAATACATTTGAAAAGTATTGTTTGGGGTATGTCATAATCACCCCAACAGACATACAGGAAGTCACAGATTGGATTTAATAGTGTCCAAAATGAAAAAAGAAAAATGTTCAAAACTATCTTATTCCTTGTATATGTTATAGGTCAAATTTAATGTGCAGCTCTTGGTGTGTGGGTTGTTATCACACATTAACTTGACATTAAAAGTGTAAGAGGAAAAAGTTGCAAATGTTGAAGGGGTGGTTAATGAAGTCTAATATAGGAGGGGGGTATGATTTTATGCTTCCAATGTGTAGATCTCACCAAGATCGTTTTGGTGCCCAAATGTCATGCAAATGGACCCAATATTGAGCTTGTGAGTAGCATCTTGTGCCATATGGCACTATTGGCAGTGAAAGGGTTATTAAACGGCTTCACAAATTCCCCCTAAATCTGATCCTAATCTTGAAATTGTAGTTTGTTTTAGATTAGAAAATTGAGCTAATATCTTTATCAAATATAAAGACACTCATTAGCTTGATTTTCACCTGACTGTATGGCTTCCTCTTCGTCGCAATTTTACAAGTGCAGTGGGCTCAGAACTGTCTCGGAATTGTGTTACTCTCATCTTTCCATCCCTTTGCGTCTCTCGTTCTCGTTTGGCCCGAGCTTAACACTTCCATATGTGTGTATTAAATTGCGAAGTCCTCAACTCGAGCTGTTTTCCAAAACAATGCGTCAATCATTAATGACGCTTTAACTCCTTATTCTTTTTTTCTCTGACCAGAAGCTTCTCCAATGGAACCTTTCGATGTGAAAACCTGTCGAAGTAAACTTGCAGAGTATTACAAAAGAACCGCTAAGGTGCCCACCTCTGTGTGGTCTAAAACATCCCCCGTGGACATTCATCAGATCTACACTCGACTGTCCTTGGTGAAAGAGGAACAAACCCCAGCTGGGTCATCACAGTCAAAGCTGACTCACTACACTGATGTTTTGACTCCAAACAAGAACGGAGATGTACCAAAGAGGATACTCGTGCAAGGGCAGACGGGGATAGGGAAGAGCACCTTTGTTAAGAAACTGGCTGTGGACTGGGCTGAACTTGATGACGAAAAGATGGAAGTCAAACAGGGAGATGCACTGGAGAGGTTCGAAAATGATCCAGACGTGAGTAAAAATAATGAAGAAACAAGTCAAGATTATGAAAACACAGCAAGTGATGACGAAGACACATCAAGTGACGAGTTTGAAGAAAACCAGAAAAATGCCTTGAAGAAATTCGAGCTTGTTCTTGTTATCAATCTCAAAGAAGTATCGAAATGCCAAAGCCTCAAAGATGTTGTAAGTCGCTGTGATATTTTCCCCGAGGAGGAAACTGCCCTAACGGAAGGCCTGCTGAGTTATATCACCAAAAACCAAGAAAAAGTCCTGCTGGTGTTTGATGGCTACGACGAGTATCGCTGCGGAAGCAACTCTGAGATCTACGAGATATTCAGAGGAAAGAAACTGAGAAACTGTTGCGTCTTGATAACGACTCGAATTTCCAAAGCTGACGAGCTACGAGAATTTAAAGACGTGCATGCTGAGATCACCGGGTTTAGTCGAATGGACAGAAAGGCGTTTATGAAGAGAATGCTTGGCGGCGAGACAGAAGCAGAAGAGCTGAGGCGTCTTCTTTCACGGGAAGACCTGCAAGACTTAGCAAGAGTTCCGTTACTTCTTCTCTTCTTTTGCACTCTGTGGAAAATGGGAAAGTTAAAGTACTTTCCTGAAACCAAAACGAAATTGTATTTGGCGATCGTCCAGCATGTTTTAGATTACAATCAAGGGAAGCATTCTCCTGCTCGCTTTGGCGAAGTACAAGATTTCAAAGAGATCCTCGCTGAAATCGGGAAGGTGGCTTTGGAATGTCTTCTGAAGGACGATCATGTGTTTGAGTATAATCAACTGCCCGCTGCCATTCTTTGTGAAGAAAGTCTCATTATTGGCCTACTTCAAGTTACCGAGTACGCTGAAAATCTGCGACCAGCAGGGATGGTATCCTTCATTCACAAGAGCTTACAAGAGTTCTTAGCGGCGTGGTACATCACCTACAGATGTGTCCCTGAAGGAAATCTTGGTGGAATTGAGGAGCACGTCCTCACCTTGGATGATGGTGAAACCTGGGAGAATGTGTTTCAGTTCATTTGTGGTTTGTCTAATGATGGAGCAGTGAAGGTTCTTGAGCACTTGACATCAGTTCGAATCTCTGACTCAACACTGGATTTATCACAGACAATACCTGATGTAGAAAACGAGACAGACGTACCACTGTGTGACGTCACTGATGAGCAGTGGAGGTTCAGTAACTTGGTTTATAATTTCTTCCAAGAAGTTCACTGCAAAGCTGAATTCTTAAGGCACTGTTTTGATTGCACTGGTGGATTCGTCCTTGTTACCAAACGACTTACTAAACTTCTACAGAAGGTGAAGGCGAAAGATGTAACTCAAGATACACATTCTGGAGTTTTCTTTTATGTTGAACAGACATTCAATTTGTCAGTATTCGACAATAATCCCAGGGAAAAAGCGGACTCGATGCTTGATGACTTGATAGAAGTTCTAGATTGTCAGAATGTCCCACTGAGAATAACCAAGAGTTCTGAAGTTCTCACAGTTGGAGACTTTTTAAGAAAGTTCAAGGTTAATATTGGCTTCCGCCCCTGCATTTCCAAGTCCATCCTTTGTTTCCGTAATGGTCAGTTTCAGTTTTACATAACAGAGTTGAATCTGTTCTGTGATGACCATACCAGACTATTTACAGAAACTACTGACATTTGTGTTCAATCTCTCTCCGCAAATTTGTGTTCAGAACACGAACAGTCATGTCTGAAATTCTTAACATCTCTACAATGTTATCGTCTAAGCGACCAAACAGGGAAAGCTCTTGGAGGAGTGATCAGAAATTGTAAACATTTGAATAGTGTTAAAGTCCAAGGGAGCGGTGACTCCGTATGTGATCTTTTGGACCAAGTAGTAAACCCCAGTAAGTGCTCGTTGGAGATTGGCCTCGACATTCTTTCCGGGAGATGTGCCCTGACATCAGCTGGAGCAGTGAAGCTTGCCAGATTGTTACCACGATTTAACAACATTATCTATCTTTACCTTAACTTGAGTGATTGCTGTACTGCAACAGTGGACACACTGGTTCCTAATATCACGCACAAGACTCTAAGGAGACTGGAACTGAGTGGAATAAGCCTGACTCCAGCAGCAGTCGCGGCACTCGGTCGGTCACTTCCTGAAATGTCGTCCTTACAAGCACTCAAGTTAACTAGGGTGGATGGAAGCATTGTACAAGCTGAGGAAATGGGGGCGCTGTTTGGTGGATTTAACAAAACTTTGCCTTTGTGCAATCTTACTTTCAGTGGTTTCAGCGTAAGCGGTTGCCTTGCTCCACTCACCAAAAGCCTACGCTTCTTTCCCTATTTGAGAGAATTGGATCTTGACAAGTTAAATATGGATGAACGTGACTTGCGTGGTTTGCTGGAAAGCTTAAGATTCATTCCTAATCTGGAGATACTGAGGTTAGATTGCACACCACTGAGTCACGCACATTGCTGCACAGCGGAAGTAAACACAGCTGCTGGTTTCACACACAAGACTCTCAGGAGACTGGAACTGAGTGGAATAAGCCTGAATCCAGCAGTAGTCGCGGCACTCGGTCAGTCACTTCCTGAAATGCCGTCCTTACAAACACTCATGTTAACTAAAATGGATGGAAGTATTTTGCAAGGCGAGGAAATGGGAGCGCTGTTTGGTGGATTTAACAAAACTTTGCCTTTGTGCAATCTTACTTTCAGTGGTTTCAGCGTAAGCGGTTGCCTTGCTCCACTCACCAAAAGCCTCCGCTTCTTTCCCAATTTGAGAGAGTTGTATCTTGAAGAGTTGAATATGGATGAACATAACTTGTGTCATTTGTTGGAGAGCTTAAGATTCATTCCTAATCTGGAGATACTGAGTGTAGAGGGCAAACCACTGAGTCGCGCACATTGTTGCACAGCGGAAGTAAACACAGCTGCTGGTTTCACACACAAGACTCTCAGGACCCTGGTGCTGAGTGGAATAAGCCTGACTCCAGCAGTAGCCGCGACGCTTGGTCGGTCACTTCCTGAAATGTCGTCCTTACAAACACTCAAGTTAACTGGGGCGAATGGAAGCATTTTTCCAGGCGATGAAATGGAGGCGCTGTTTGGCGGATTTAACAAAACATTGCCTTTGTGCAATCTTACTTTCAGTGGTTTCAGCGTAATCAGTTGTCTTGCTCCACTCACCAAAAGCCTCCGCTTCTTTCCCAATTTGAGAGAGTTGTATCTTGAAGAGTTGAATATGGATGAACATAACTTGTGTCATTTGTTGGAGAGCTTAAGATTCATTCCTAATCTGGAGATACTGAGTGTAGAGGGCAAACCACTGAGTCGCGCACATTGTTGCACAGCGGAAGTAAACACAGCTGCTGGTTTCACACACAAGACTCTCGAGAGACTGGTGCTGAGTGGAATAAGCCTGACTCCAGCAGTAGCCGCGGCGCTTGGTCGGTCACTTCCTGAAATGTCGTCCTTAAAAACACTCAGGTTAACTGGGGCGAGTGGATGCAGTGTGCATGCTGAGGAAATGGAGGCGCTGTTTGGCGGATTTGACAAAACTTTGCCTTTGTGCAATCTTACTTTCAGTGGTTTCAGCGCAAGAGGTTGCCTTGCTCCACTCACCAATAGCCTCCACTTCTTTCCCGATTTGATCTGGCTACATCTAGACAAGTTAAATATGGATGAACATGACTTGCGTGGTCTGCTGGAGAGCTTAAGATTCATTCCTAATCTGGAGACACTGAACCTGTCAGGCAATCCACTGGGTCACGCAGTAACATCTATCGTTCTGTATGTCAAGAAGGTGCCCAAGCTTTACTGTCTTGACATCAAACAAACAGGCTCTGAGGAAGAGTTGAATTGTGTTCGAGAGACCATCAAACAAGCGAAACCAAAGCCTCACGTTTCGTTTATCCTCACCGGCTTTCAGTAAAGATGTAAATTATTATTATACTGGGAGAAGGAATGATTGTCTTCAGTGTCACGTGACTAAATCATTTTAGATGGTACTAAGATGGCGGATCCAGACTTGCATACAATGTGGGCCCCGGAGTAATAACAGGTGGTGGCCAGATTGAAAACGTACCTGACTGGAAATTATTTGCCCCTTCGAGATTTACTTTTTCACAGACAAGGTGTGGCCCACCGCCGGGTAGTCTCCTTCACAGCCGTTATTTGGGTCACGCAACGCTGGGAGAAGCGTTGCGTGACCCAAATAACTACTGTGAAGGAGACTAGCCGTTGGACCCTGCCCTCATCACTGGTACTTAGTGTGAACTGTTCTTGGCTTGAGGAATATTTTCTATTTCCAAATATTATCGGCAGTGTCCCACAAATCGTACAATCCTGCAAGATGTCAATGAACGCAACACAGCCACGGATTCGTTTTCCCGCGATTTGTTTGGGAAGTGAAAAAGCGACTTGATTTCTTTTCCTTGTTTCCTTGATTTTTCTAAAGTTGGATAACACCTGAGGTACTTTCTAAGCCTTTTCCAACTTTTTACTGAAGAAGCCAAAAAGATGACGCGTAGTTTTAATTCATTAATTTGTAAAAAAAAGCAAAGTCGCCGTAAATGAAGTTAAGCTACGTTTGTTTCTTTTAGCAAGGTCAGGCGGGGATTTACAGAAAAAACCTGTCCCAGGTCAAATGTTTCACTTCTCAAACTGACTGCTGCAGGCCAAGCTTACTGATAAATTGTTTGTCATTACGTTTATGAAAGAAACTCGCTTGAATAGATTCTTGCACTGCAAGCATTCCCAGTTTTTTCGACGGCGATCGTAAAGCGAGAAGCGAAAAATAACATTTTTTTCCTCTCGCGTTTTGTATTCGCGTTGGACGATGCCAGGAGGAAATTAAACTAGGGACTGTTCGCAGTCTAGTAGAGGCAACGAAGGACCAGTATTATCCAAATCTGTATATTTTCTTATTTGCCAAAAAAGTTGTCCCAGGCGTTCCCTTGCCCCTCACTCGATTTGGCGCGAAATGTAATGACGTCACCGAATGACACGGCTAGAACGCGTTCTCTCGCCGGCAAGCAGCCCGTTTCTAGGCCCTTGCGTGTATTTAGCGCTCGCCCGTGAGAGGGACTAGTGTAAAATTCTGAAAGGGCCAACGGACAATACAAAGGTACCGAATTTAAGAATAAAAATACAACAAAGAAAGGCTGACTGTACGGTTGGGATAAATGTGAATATATTTTCCAATATTGCCTGACTTCTTCAGGGAGCTAACTCCAAGAAAGAGGGACTCGGCTGTGGAGTAACCCAATATAATTCTCCCCAGCATGTTGTGGATACATGCTGCTTCACCGCTTGTTTGGCGTGTAACATTGCCAGACCTCAGACTTCTACGCTGAAAGAAGTTGTAATCAATAAATTTGGTCACCAGTATAACGTGCAAAGTTTTTATCTCTAGCTAGTGTCTGCAGCAAAAATCGGATTCTCTCCAAGCGTAACCTATCTTAGGGAGTGGCAGGGGAGCATATGCTCCAAACAGGAGCATATCACCCTGGAGCCTCCATCTCCCTTATTGGGCCTATGACACGGCGTAGTTACACCTTGAGCTATTTTTAGAATTACGTTTTCCGCGAAAATCACCCATTGCGAGGACGAGGTTGTCATTCATGTTTTAGATTAAAAATAAAAGCTGGAATGGACGACAGGAACGTGGAATCAGAACTAGAACGGCGGAATGTCGTTACACGGAAATCTTTTCGCGGGAGAACGATTCTAAAAATAGCCCAAGGTGTAACTACGCTGTTGTCATTCATCAGCACAGATAGAGGCTCCGGGGTGATATGCTCCTGTCCAGATAACCATTAGGCCATCGCACCTCCCCCTCGGGGGGTGGGGGCGTAATTTTTAACCCTCAATCAGGGGTGGGTCAGTCAAGTTTGAGCCAAGAGGAAGAGGTGGGAAAAATATTTTCCAGCCTCCACTTTTCCAAATTCTCCAGCCCACCCACTTCCCCAGGCACTTATTGACCATGCCACTCCCTTAGTCCACAACCAGGAGTGTTCACCTCAGAATGCAGTTTTTTTTACGAACGAGATGTCGCGGGAAAGAATTGCCAAAATGTAAGAGGACAATAAAATGTTCATGGAGTGGCTGAGTTATGAAAAAGACGTTGCGGATATAAACAATAGACTTTTTAGGGAAAATAAACATAAATTGTGTGCTTATAATCCGAGGGCGCGCCTTAAACTTTGAACAGAAGCTTATATCCCCAGGTCATGGGTTTCTCGCAGTCAAACCTCAAAGTAGCCCGAGGGACGAACGCGCGCGAGTAAGGAGACTAGCGCGAGGCCAAGAGACGCTATGTTTTCGCCTCGCTCGTCTCCTCCCTCGCAGCTACCTCGTCTCCAGGGAATTTCATTGTACCGTAAATCTATTTAGCGCCCTTCGACCAAATAAACATTCCCTTTGGCGTGAGGCCCCAAAGCTACTCAGTTTGAAGGTGATTTTTTAAATAGATGCCATCCCCACGTCACTTCACTTCTAATATGAGCGCTCAGTATCTGGAAGCAATCATCGAGTTTAGTTTAGACTGCGAGCTGTCTCTATTTTTCGCATAAGTCCGTGAGGCGAACGCGCGAGAATAGCGAGTAGTTTTTCGCTTCCTCTCGCGCCGCTCCATTTTCTCGCGCGTTCGCCTCACGGACTTATGCGAAAAATAGAGACTGCTCGCAGTCTGGGTAACAGACGCGTGAGATTTTAATTCTCTAAATACTGAGCAAAATATTTTATTGATCAAATTCGAGAATGTAGCAGTACTAGCAGCATGCAGACGCGTTATTAACACGTATTGTCTGGGGAGCCTCCATCTCCCTTATTGGGCGACACGGTGTAGCTACACCTTGAGCTATTTTTAGAATCACTTTTGCCGCAAAAATCACCCATTGCAAGAACAAGGACGAGGTTGTCATTAATGTTTCGCTACAAAAATAAAACCAGGAATGGACGAGAGGTTGCCTAGTTCCTGTACGGCTTTTTCCCAGGCCTTCACGGTCAATTCGTTTCGGTGACGTATCGCTCGGACCATGTGACCCGAAACGGATTGACCGCGGCGAAATATAGAGGCCTGGGAACTAGGCAAGACGAGAGGAACGTGGAATAAAACTAGAACGGTGGAATGTCATTACGAATTATCACTATTGTCCGCGGACGTACACGGAATATTTTCGCGGGAGAATGATTCTAAAAATAGCCGAAGGTGCAACTTGAACTACGCTGTTGTCAATAATCAGTACAGATAGAGGCTCCGGGGTGATATGCTCCTGGTACGTATTATTGTCTATTTTTTTCCTCACTGACTTTGATACATCCTCGGAGACCCAGGGGCAGATAGTGGGGGCGAGCGAAAAAAATCGGCAAAGAAAAGTAGGAGCGACAGCTCCTACTTTTCTTTGCCGATTTTTTTCGCTCGCCCCCACTATCTGCCCCTGGGTCTCCGAGGATGACTTTGATATGGTTTTACTAACAAATGTATGGAGTGCGAATTTAAATTTCAATTGCGCAAAAAAGCCGGAACCGCCGGCAGGGGGTCTCTCCTTTCTTCTCCATGTTCTCTTCCCATCACTCTTCTAGTCTGAATCCTCGAGATCTACATGACATTCTGTTACGAATGGTATTGTGTGACAACCGTTAGAGCGGCGATTTGAATGTATGAGAATGCCCCGCCCCTAAATGGTTAGGTACTGGACCAAAGAGGCGGGACTGAAGACGAGCGCCTATAAACCTCTAAACACTGATTCTGACATGACCAGCGTATCAAACAGCATTACCTGGTCAAGGTCCTACTAGGCTCGATAGCTAGATAGCGTGACAGAAAACCAACAGGTCCTACAGGCTTGGAGGTTGGGCTGAGGGCTACCTACCTGTATTAAACCCACTCCCATCAAAACGTATTATTACGGAAACCGTACATCTGGGTATATAGAGCCTCATGAGCCTGGACTCCTGTGCCTCTAATAGTACGCGAAAGTTGTACCAGAGGCAGGACCTGGTCAGATGGTCTTGGGTCGTCACGCAACGCTTCTTCCCACTAGTGGTTGTGTGACGACCCCAACTTGAACGGTTGCGAAGAAGCGGGGAAGAAGACAAATGGTCTATAATTGACGTGACCGAACGTCGGATCCAATAATTTGTAATCCAGTTATCCCAAATAAACTGGTTAGATAAGTTAATTTGACGAAAGGATCTTGCCTGGCCTGGTGTAGACTTTCTAAAAGCCCTTTCCAATATTATTTTTCCCTTTCGTTGGTTTTGGTTCTCTTGCGACGTTCCTCGATCGTTGTCGCGCGTGGCAAGTCTAGGCCTGGTGACGACAAACCATCATGGGAATCAACCGTTGAAGTCTGGAACGAGACAAAGTGCGGCTCAGTGCAGAAGGAATGCAGTGAGCTTGTTGTGTTTGGAAGGTTTGCAACGTATAAGACTAATAAGTTGGACAAGATCTTCATTCCAGTCCGTTGTTTGATGATCAGATCTAAAGCTGTCAGGTATGTGTACATACAGTAACTACATGTGTAAGGTTTTACTTCAGATTAATGCTTTCTTTATTGTACCGAAGAAGAGAAAGTCACTTGCGCAATTTGCTTTCAGTTTCACTATCATTTTCCTGGCCTCGTGTCCTTTTATTGTTGGTTTTTTGATGGCATTTTTGGATTAAATTTCCCTCATCCTTTCTCTAGTTCGTTTTAACAGCCGCATTTGTATTTTCCTCCAGGTATCCTAACGCTTACAATGAGTCTACATTCCAGTTTTAACAAATCGATGATCAATGAGAATCAATGAGTAATCAACTGATTACTCACTGAGTAAATATAATCGAAGACAAAAACTTTTGTGGCCTATTCATCAATGTAAAAGATTATTCATTGATGTTATTGATTACTATTGATTACTCATTGATTATTCATCTTCTATTGTGCTGCACAACATACAATTACGAATTTCCAGTATTTTTCTTTATTATAACTTGTCCTAGAAGGTTCACGATGAAAATGATAGGCAAAGGCGAATTGTAAATACAAACCTTGATGGGAGAATCGTCAAGGTTTGGTTTAATAACAAACGCCAGCGAGACTACTGGCAATACATGTATGATTTAAAATGGGGTTGACAGACCTGTGCGACTCCTGCTGTGTGTCCAATGTATTGTTTAGAAGCCTTTATAGTTTAGCTTTAACCCGCATATCCTTAAGAGATTTTCCTCTTTTATATGATATCAAGGGAGGCTCTTTGAATATCTCTCGTAGTAACGGCTGATTTTGTATTAAATGCCATTTACTCATCAGTATGTTTTTGAGACAATGGTAGCGACGGGTGATATTGCGTGACAAAAGGTAGAATTTTCTCACATGCTTTTGGTTTCTGCGTTAGCGCTTCCTTTCTCCCTGCAAATTTCACTTCATAGAGGATTTTATCTACCAGATGTTTGTGGTAACCTCTCGAGATCAGGCATATTTTAAAATTTCGTATGTTCTCCTCAAACGTAATTCTTGAGGAATTTGTTCTTAGGGCTTGTTTACATGGAGGGAGGATGACCCGGGTACCCGGGTCACCCTCCTAGCCGGGCTACCCTGGGAGGGCCAACTTTTCATACATTTCTTTACAAAGCACACTGAAGTGTTTACATGACAGACAGGGTCACCCTCCTACCCGGGTCACCCTGTCTGCTTGCCAGGGTGACCCGGCTAGGCGGGCTATCTTTTCTGCATGTAAACGGTCAAACCCGGGTCACCCGGCTAGGCAGGCTATCTTTTCTGCATGTAAACGGTCAAACCCGGGTCACCCTCCTAGGCGGGCTATCTCTGTTGACTTGGAAAACCTGCGAAAATGGCGGAACAAGCGATAAAAACAGCAAAATCGCCGCTATAGCCTTTCTTCTTGCTGCCATGTTTGTTATGTAGTGCTTAATAAATCGTGCCGTTGCAATAAAAAAGTCCACCAAAACATGAGCCCGCCAAAACAATAGCCCGCCAAAAAAGATAGCTCCCCTATATGATAGCCCGCCCTAATAGCCCGCCCATGTAAAGGCGGGTTATGTTTTAGCCCGGCTGGGAGGGTGACCCTGGTACCCGGGTCACCCTCCCTCCATGTAAACAGGCCCTTAGAAGCCTGAGGGCTTCTCCTTTGACAAAACCTTTTCTAACACCTGGTGGGTGGCAGGAATTGAAATTAGTGTACTGAAATGTTTCAGTAGGTTTGTAATGAGTGTGCTCGTCTAGAATTGATTCTTTTAAGAATCGTTCTCCCTTATAGACTGTAGTGTCCAGGAATGTAGTTTCTTTTTTTGAGACTTCAGCTGTAAACTTGATAGTTGGGTGGTAAGAATTGGCTTGTTCTTGAAATGAAATTCTCTATTTTGTCTTTGTTAGTATCCCACAAACAGAACACATCATCAATATATATATATATATATATTGTAGATATATTGTATTGCTTGGCTGCTTTCTTTGAAGACAAAATAAGTTTTCAATCATTGGGATTGAACTTCAAACATGGGAATGAGGTTGGAAAACTTGTACCCAGGTTTCGCTCTAACATTCGACCATTGGGCTATGGTACGGACAAATCGCTAAGCTGCTTGACTCTGGGCCATTACCGTAAAAACCGGTGTATAAGGTGCACTCGCAGATAAGCCGCACCCCGAGTTTAGAAGCTCAAATTTTTGAAAAAAAAGAAAACTAAAAAAGAAAACTAAAAAAGAAAACAACAACTTTGCTTCAGTGAACATAAGCTTAATAAAGGCCGTGAAAGCTATCAATCGTATAGAGTGTTCAAAGATTGTATCAATCGTTCATGTCGATCGTGTTTTTATAGTTTTTTTTCACGTAATTTCAACTCTGTTATTATGTGAATTAGGGCATGACTACCTAGCTACTTAGGCACATGATTGTTCTCTCCATGGAAGTTTTTTGTCATCATTTCTGCATTCAAGTTAGTTTTTTTTTGGAAATTTGCATGTTAACACAAAAGCACGCTTCATTGCGTCAAGAGCTTAGTAACCAGGCATTTCATTGGCACCATTGGGCTATGGTACGGACAAATCGCTAAGCTGCTTGACTCGGGGCCATAATTATTCAATGCATTTTTTAAAATTACTTCGTTGATAGCCTGGATTTTTTGGCACTTTTCAGATTATTTTGTTCACCGTGAGATTTGAGGTCACACTGTGAGACCGTGAGTTGATGCCTCAAGACTCACGGTCAAACTGCGAGTCTCACGGCCAAACCGTGAGTCTCACGGTCAAACCGTGAGTCTCACGGGTTAGCAGGTCTGTGATATGTAAACAAAAGGAGAATGAAGATTTTTGCCTTCAAATTTACAACTGAAAAGTGAATTTGAACAATGATGAATATAGAAATCTAATGAATATCCGTCCCAAAACACGCAACATTCATGTATCTTCAAAATGTGGCCGTAAAGTTGCCATTTTTGGGACAAAAACAGGACCAAATGAAAATAAACAGCAACAAATTGTGATATTGATATTTGTAATACATTACATGTGTAAGTATTATTAGTTTTTATAATTAAGTATTTTTTATTTTTTAGGGGGGCCACTGATTTGTCAGCTGCGCTTAACAAATAGATTCTATTTGGCCGTGCGTCTGTACTCTATAGAGTACAGATGACGTCAAAATGTGACAAGAACAACTAAAGTGGCCCACAAGACGCAGTCGAGTGGGTCACTGTTGTTCTTGTCACGTTTTGACGTCTTCTGTACTCTATTAGAGTACAGACCCATGGCCAAATAGAATCTATTCGTTTTATATAATTTTGGAGATATTCGCTTCGGATTTTCACTTGAATGTACGCTAAATAAGCCAATAAAAATTATGTCAACAAACATCGAGTTAAGGCCACAGTGTTTTCATGCACTCAAATAAAACTTTGTGAAAACTAAACGGCTTAAGGTGGCCCGCGGTTATTTATTGGAGCGGAGGCTCCCTTTTTAAAAACTAATTTTCCGCATGAAAGCGTTAACCGATTTCTGTAATTTTTGGTAATCTAAACAAGGAATCTTCAAATTAAAGAAGGCTTTTAATTTTAGGGCAATCGGAATAAACTATTAAGAGATACAAGCATTATTAAAAGACCTTGTTTTTTAAGAAAATGCGAATATTTTCATAAAACGAAGATAAATTTTTTTCTAATTACGTTCAATAAGTTCCAAGACTTCAAGGTTTACTGTGAGCAAGTTTCCACAAAAACGGCTGCACAGAAATTGCTACACAGTTCACTGCTTAATTTTCACTTCAAAATGATATGCTTGTGTATTTCTTCAGCTGTTGCAAGAACGCTAAAATAATTATTATATCGTACCTATCATTGGAAAGCTTAATGTTATCTAAAACTTTGCTGAATAATCGGAAAAGATCGGAAACGCCAAGGAAAAGCTATAAGCGAATGAAGAACAAGATGTTTATGTGCGTAATTTGTGAATTTAGAGATATTCAAGTTTGTTCGACTTTTGAAAAAACTACCGATTTGTTTTCGCTTATTTCTAAGTATGATAAAATACAGCATATATACAAACGGCCTAACCTTGTTTCAGGCGTGTAGCGTCGATGAAGCTCGGAGAATTTGGCTCGTCAATTTAGCTGCTTCATGTCTTCCATTTTACAAATGCTAGGAAAACCCCTTGTGTTCCGTAAATTATTCAAACTTGCCGCGTTCTGGAATTTATTTTTCATTTGGGAATTACGGATCATCGAAAATTTCCTTGGAATGTCATCGATCGTTCATTATCATTTAAATTTTCGATGATCCGTAAAATTCCCAAGTGCAAAATAAATCCCACAACGCGGCAAATTTGAATAATTTACGGAAGACGAGGGGTTTTCAAAGCATTGGTAAAATGGAGGACATGAAGTAACTAACTTGACGACTTAATTCGCCGAGCTTCGTCGAGGCTACACGCCCAAAACTAGGCGAGGTCGTTTTTATATATGCTGGATTTTATCATACTTAACAATTACGGAAAACAAATCGGTAGTTTTTTCACAAGTCGAACAAACGTGAATATTTTGAAATTCACAAATTACGCACTATAAACATCTTGTTCTTCATTTGCTTATAACTTTTACTGGGAATTTCCGATCTTTTCCGATTATTCAGCAAAGGTTTAGGTGGTATCAAGCTTTCTAACAATAGGTGCGATCTTAGCATTATTGAAGCGTTCTTGCAACAGATGAAGCAAATACACGAGCATATTATTTTGAAGCTAAAATTCAGCAGTGAACTGTGCAGCAATTTCTATGCAGCCGATTTTGTGGAAACTTGCTCACGGTAAACATTGAAGTCTTGGAACTTATTGAACGTAATTAGAAAAAAATCTATCTTCGTTTTATGAAAATATTCGCGATTTCGTAAAAAACAAGGTTTTCTAATAGCGCTTGTATCTCTAAATATTAAATTTCGTTTGCCCTAAAATTAAAAGCCTTCTAAAATTTAAAGATTCCTTATTTTGAATACCAAAAATTAGAGAAATCGGTCGACGCTTTCCTGCCGAAAAGTAGTTTTAAAAAAGGGAACCTCCGCTCCAATAAATAACCGCGGGCCACCTTAAAATAAACTACAGCTCAACTCAGCAAATGTTTCGAAAAACAAATATTTAGAGACTAACCTGATATGAGGAAAAACAATCTGAATTATTCCAGTCCAAATCCTGTTGCAAGTTGCTTCACGGCGAGCGATAATTCGGCTAAATTTCTCGGATTCTGTTCACAATGTCCATCATATTTGCCTCCAAGTTCTAGCCAAGCTTGAACAGCTGATTTAAAATTCGTATCAATTGATCTACATTGAATTTCCTACGGAATATTTCCATGCAGTTTGATGAAAAGTTTTCTCTGTTTTGAGACAGAGCAGGGCGCGCGTGTTTCCCGCCACACGTGACATCATTCGTCCGTCTGTACTCTAATAGAGGATGGTTCTAAACCAATCACAGCGCGAGTTTTACACCGTAAATTATATAATGTTGTGTATTACCCTCGATAAATAAAGTTATTTATTTATTATTTTATTTATTTATTTATTTACTTACTGTAACAAAGCCACTCACTACCCAGGCAAGGCTAAGATATGGGAGGGAAGATTTAGCCTGGGCAGAGGTTTGCATGACAGAGGTATGCAAAATAGTAAGATATCACCGAAGGGGAGGTGGGTGGGTATAAAAAACTGGATATAAACTGGCGAAAGAGGCAGGAAACCTGAATTAACAAGCTTAAATATACAAGCGAGTCCTCTGGGGACTTGAGGGTCATTAGCTCTATTCTCTGGGGTGCTGGGAGCAATGTTAGCATGGCGTGCAGGCTAGTTTCGTAGATTTTTTAGCAGTGAGAATAGTCATACTTGTAGTGATTAAAGTTAGTACATTACATAACTCTAAATTCTCTTTTTTTGTTTATCTTTTTCCAGACCCTCCAAGATGTACAGTTGACTTAATAAACTGCATGAAGATGATGTCTGATGAGGTGAAGAAATGTCTGGAGGAAAATGTCAAAGATCACGAGATGAAAGATGAAACACCAGGTTAGTTTTGATTTCCCATAAATCCATATCATATATGTAAATGGCCGCCCTGCAACTTTTTGTTTGGGTTGACTTGGTCATTAAAGGGAGTGTTTCACAGTTCAGCGCATGTGCTGGCTTATCAACTTTATCTGTTTAAAAATCCCCACTCACATGTAGTTCTTGATACTTTAGTAATCACATACTATAAAATTAGTCCAAGAAAAACAACAAATGACCGAATTTCACAAAAAATTTCAACGGATTACACCGAGAATCAACAATGGACTGATAGCGGCAGCCAGCAGAGCTAGAGGTGCCTTCTATAATGCTGAAGTCCGATCTCGTTGTAAAATACAATGTAAGCGGACACGTCTTTTGTCAGCTCATAATCCAGACAATCATCATCAGAATGTTTACATTTGAATACCAGAATAAATTACCAGAATAAATCTTTCTGACCAACACTTTATATTTCACTGTCCTTAGTTGGTGATATTTTTAGTGCAGAATGCACAATTGTGATGATTTTAGTTGCATGTCTTGCAATCAGCTGCTATAGAGCTACTGTATATATGGATCTATGGTTTTTAACGAGTGAATGCTTAGCATGAACGAAGTTATAGCGTATAGCGGACAAATTTCACTCGCTCGATCCCTCGGTCGATGGCCAAAAGTTGTAAACAATAATGTATGCGTAGTGCGGTAATTTATGCATTATCAGTAAACAAAATGGCGTCTGGCGCGGATCTCTTCTATTTTTCAACACGGTATTTTCACTCCTACAATTACAATTAGACACCTTTTTGGAGTTCGAAATTGAAAGAAATAACCCTAAATAATACTCGACCGCCCAAAGAGGAGACATTTAGAATATTAAAAGTGAGTCACGTTTGAAGTGCGTTCTTCGATCGATTCAAGCTCTGATGAAGACTCAAGCTGTCGAAACTTTTAAAAACCAAGCTGCGGACTTCAAGACTTAGGAAAACACTTAAAGTATGTTAAATGTTGTATCTTCTTTATACCAAGTGGATGAATAAAATCTAATTTATCTGAATCATTCTATATTTTCTTTTGTACCACTATGGAATTCTATGATATTTTCTTTTGTTTGCGTCTGAACTATAAAAACCCTTCAATGCTTTTATCCAGCCTATATATTTAAAGCGAACTGATATTAGTACCTGTGTTTCTCATACTTGCGGGGGGAAAAAAAAAAAAAAAAAAACGTGCCTCCACCGGGATTCGATCTCGCGACCTTCGATACGAAAGATTCCTTTTTTGACTCACGGGGGACACCCACGGGAGCGACAGAGGCCCTGTACTTTTGCTCCGCTGGACGAATGAACGACTATCGCGGGCTCAAATGAGATTCGCCGAGGACACCGAGTTGCTGTTGTTTTGAGCTGGAAGTGGCTTGATTTACTCACCAAAGGACTGGTTTCAGTGGCTATGTTCATCTTTTCTATTCATGGATCTATTTAGACGCTCGACAGTGTTTTTTGGCTCACCCCCATATTTCCTTGGCGCTGGCGAATGGACTCGCATCGTTTGTTGAGTTATTTTTTTTATTTAAATACCTCTTAGCTAGTCAGCGCGATGGACGATGTTATCATATGCATGTATGTTATTTTAGTTGCATGAATGGTTGAAATAATTGTAAAATATTATTATTGGAACGACTGTGTGAGGAAGCGTTGCGTGACGGGGGACAAAAAACTAAGATTTACCTGTCATTTTCATATGTTTTTTTAATAGGAGAGCAAACCCATTTTTGATAATTTAACTGTAGCTAATTGTAGTCCAAGAATTACAACTTCATAGATAACTGAAGTAATATTTTTCTTTCCAAGAGTTTCGTGTATGACAGAACTGATGAAGACGAATGAATGTTTACATAATGATATACAATTAATTTTATATTGTGCGTGAAGCACAGACTACACAAACAAGATCAGGATGTTTTGAAATGATTGAAATATTTTATTTCACGAACAGCAACATGCTTTAAAATAAAACTCAAACCAGTTCGAACATATTGGTCGAATATTTAAACCGCAACGTCTAAAAAGTTAGTTAATGAGGTCTAAATCAACTTATAAGCAGGTCAGTCTAAGTCGCTAAATGTTTTTTTAGTCTGTGTTTATATACACCTTCTAAACAGGGTTAACGTTTACTGTACGGTTATGAGCTTTTAAAATATATACATTTAGGTTGGCCAGTCAGTTTAAAATCGTATTAGGCCATGGTTTTGTTAAACCCTGTGTAAACCTTGTTTTTAAAAATATTCGGCCCATAAAGTTGGCGATTATCGCCCGGGGATTATCGAATATCAGTACGATTAAAGACTTTTCGTTTGAGTTTCCCTCCCAACCAACACTGATTTGGACGTGAATACGAAATACACCGGCTTGCGTGAATGCCGCGCAGAATCTTATTGTTCTGTTTCCAGGAATAAATCGTTTCATCGAAATCTCTATTCGAGTCAGACTCAAAACTCGAAACTCGATTCTCAAAAACATCGAGGACGAGACTGTCAACTTACATTTACCCGGTACTACTGCATATTTCTATGTTAATTAATTTCTTTACTTTTCCATTCACGAGTTGGCACATAGTGCCTTTGATAACTCCTGTTGGGGGAGGGGTGAATCATCTATCTAGTAAGTACTATAATTGTATTTTGTTCATGCTTCAGGTCGTTTAACGTACCTATAACATAGCAGGATGCAAAATATAACTTCAAATGACAGTTTTAAAAATCCAAGTAAAAATACCTACCTGGGGTGTGGTTAATGGGCACTATCATGAGCATTACTTCAAAAAGTGAAAAGACGTATTTACATCAATGAAACCTACAAATAATGGCCCAGTTAAAGTGTTAAAAATTACTATTATGTACTGAAGCTATAAAAAGGAGTGCTGTTATGCAGTAGCTTTTTATATCAACTTGAAAAAGTCTCTCGGAGTCACTGAAAACTAATTACAATGTACGGTTTGCTCTCCCTTCAACAATTCACTTGATATCGACTTCCTCTTGATGTTCTAGCCACATTTCATGTATGAGCGAAGGTACTTATTAGTATAATTATTTTTTAGCACCTTTTAGGCCACCTTTCAATAGTGTACTTATGTCTATTAATTAATTAAAACATACCATGTTATTTTGTTACAGATAAATCAGAAGAAGAAAAAAGGAGATTGTCTGCACCCAGTTGTAGTACCCAGAATCCTAAGCGAGTCAAATTAACTGTGGACAGAGCAGGTATTTATATTATAAATTTTGGTCATATAACGCATGCTCTGATTGGTTGCATAACCATTTTAGATCAGCTTATAATGTAAACACGGGTATGACATCTGGTAACATTTTGTAGACTATTTACGGCTCGGGTTTCACATAAACTTTTGAATTCTCCCAAACTTACTCTTGTGTTTGCATCAGGCTATGTAAACACATGCGCTACATTTTTGTATTTTCTATTTCTTAAAATAATTTCACACATCTTCAGTATAAAATAGCCCATCTCTTTCTGAGTCCTGTGTATTGATTTTTGAGTTATTTTTTTTTTCTAAAAAAATACTCTTAGTCGGCGGTTTGGACGGGCAATCTTGCTGCCATGTATGTCACACCAATCAGATTGGGGCTACTATGAACAACCAATGAAATAGCTGATTCTAATATCCGAGTAAATCCGAGTAGATATCGATTTTTAAGAGTCATTTGGTGACGGCCATCTTTGTTGATACTGTTGTTGATGTTTAGAAGAATGACGAAGAGAGCGGCTACTGCGATGTACAGGCTTTCTTTGTACATTTCGTTGTTTTTACGGAAAGTGGTCAAATTGAGGAGATAATTTGAAATGTGCTTTAGGAGTTTGTCATGATCTCTTGTCAACAGTTGATTGGAGGTAAATCTGGTTGGGTCGATTTTATTCAGTAGTGTTGTGCAGTGTTTCTGTAAAAGTTTGTATTTTAGTGTTATTGTCGTTCGATGTATCTTGGTAAGGTGATTTAATACATCACTATACGTTTGTGATGGCTGTCCATTAACTCCAACGGTAAGTATCAAAATACTTCAAGTTGTCGAAAGAAGACATGATTTCGTAAATTTTAGCTCGGACGTAAATAGTTTCAGAAAGTACGAATAAATCCGGTCAGTGTATTAACGCAGAGTGCGAACTGCATGCAACGAAGACTATAGACCAGGGGTAAAATGTAGACTAAAGTGTGAAATAATGGAAGCATGTATATCAGATTGTATTATACAAGTTGTGAGGATTAATTTGTGGCGAAATGAGAGGCAGCCGGTCAAGGTTTTGAAATAGACTAAATGATCGGCAGTGAGATATATATATATATATATAAGTAAAAAGAGTTTAAAAAAAAGAGAATAATAAATCGAAAGCCGGTCGATCACAAAGCAAGCGAAAAGAAAAAGTGAGACCAATTAATTTTTATACAAATTCCATACTATGATATCTTCGAACTACGAGCGGGCTAGTACGTGCATGTAAAAGCAGCCTTGTTTACTTTTTAAATCGAATTACCGACTGACCAATCAGAAGCTTTGTTTCCCACGCTTGTATATATAAAAATAGACATAGACTTCCAGTCCAGTTTACTTCAGTTCAAAATATTAGAAAATAACCTTGACTTCCAAATGTGTTATTTTGGGCTGCATGAAACAGTGAAAGATCGAAACGCCAAAATTCGTCAACGCAGGTTGATTTGCGACATCCTTGCGACCGTCGAATGATCTGAAATTTGAAGCGAAACTGGCTAGTCACGCCCAGATTGCGTTACGAGCCAAAAGAAAGTCTACGCAGGACCGCTCGGGTATACACAATCTGCGAGGCAGCGAGGCAGACGTGCGAGCCAGGCGAGGCATGCGAGCCATCGACCAAAACTTGCGAGTCAGACGTGCGAGGCATGCGAGCCATATATTATTTTGAATATATGGAAGCGAGAGATGATGTAAATGACCGTAATTCTTCTCTCCCTGCTGCCATTTTGAATACCGAGAAGGCCCCGGGGAAGACATTTAAACCAACAACACAAACTGTGACGTATTATGCGTGAGTTGTCACGCATTATGCGCGAGTCGCGAAAACATATATTTCACGAAAAGGGGGTGCTTATTCGAGGATTTACGGTATGTAAATTCGATTCATTTTAGACAAAACAAATATAAATGGAACAACATCTCGTGTTTGAATCCTCCAAACCCATCTTCGGCAACGTTCAGACATCGTCGGATCATCTTCGGCGACGTCCGGAAATCGTCGGAACATCTTCCTAAATCCAAAACTGGATTTAGGAAGACATGTAAACATAGCAAACTTGTATTAAAGTACAAAGTTTGCTTTTCCCAGTAGGGTACCAGTTGACGGTATAATGTGTGACAGGCCTACACGACTTCTACAATATACGTGACATTTGTACTTTTGTCGTTTTCTATTGAATTCAGTCTTCTGACCTACACATCAACACCAGATTGGAATGGTTTTATAGATGGATTTCTTGGCAACTTTGATACGCATTCTTTCCGTGGACAGAAATAAAATGTCCTTTTTACCCACGTGAAATTAAAAGTTATGTAAGGGCCTCTATGCTAGCTTGGAGGTCTCCAAATGAAATTGAGGTATTGCCAGATGCGCACTTTGCCTCTTTGCGAGTTTTCTTAATATCAATTGTGAAAACTTGATTATCCGAAAGAATAAGAATAAGAATATTCAGCCTGGGCATGCACAATAAATTTTATATATTCTTACAAAAAAAAGAGTGTACAGTCAAACCTGTATATAACGGTCACCCTTGGGAAATGGCCAGGTGACCGTTATATATATAGGTTTGTTTACCCCCCGCTGGGGGGGCAACTCGAGCCGGAAATACGTCTGCGCTCGCAGGCTACTAAAATGTCCTTGGTGTACTTTTAGGGAGGTGCAGTACTCAGGGTTCAAAATAGCAGCCGGCTGCCGGCAGCAGCCGGCTGCCGGCAGCAGCCGGCACTTTTAATGTGGCTAAATGAAATTTAGGCTAAGTTAAAATCGAGCCAATGCGGCCTTTGTGCCTCACTAGGGGTGTAGAAGATGAGTCTAGAGTCAATGGTGGTCAGCGGCTCTCTCCGGTGGCCACGCGCATAGATTCGCATATACGGGGCTTTCAGGGGCTTCACATGTTTTGCCTCCAGGTTCGTGTGGAAGTGCAGCTTGCGTTTAGCTTCGTCGCACTTGCCGTGTGCCTTGCTGCTAGCTTTTCGTCACATTTCAGCTGAGCTTTTGGGCTCAATCGCTTTATGCCTTTGAAGCGAATTGATTGCTGCGATTCTGGCTGCCTCCGTCATGTTTTCAGCTGAGCTTTACGGCTCAAATCGCTCAATCGTGGATTCTGGCTTTCGCTCCACGGCGTCCTGTGTTCTTGCCATCGTGTTACGTTGCGTGCTGTGGAGGTCGACGAAGTCATGGTTGAACTGCCTAGTTTGTAGTGTCAGAAGTGTCAGAACCTGTTCGTGGCCGTGGGGTTTTCGTTTCTTCTGTTTTTCGTCGCGTACAGACTTTCCTTGCCGACAGCATATGAGCTTTTATACTCTCGTATGGATCGTGTTGGGGGCGTTCCTACGTTCCCGAGTAACTTATAGGTCGCTTACACATGCTCTTACTCCCCTGGTGCAGGCAGCCTGTTCATTCTTGCTTGGACTCGAAGTAGGCCGGTCTCTTCATCTGTATCAACAATCGCGAGGATTCTCCCATTGCCTCGAAGCTTCGTGCGATCGCCTCGGGTGGTCTCTGCTCGTGTACCAAGCGCGGACGTCCCGGATTATTTTGTTGCGTTCTGACCAGCAACGTTGGCTCACTTTGGGAACAGTACGTGCATTGACTGGAGTAACTCGTCGTTCTTTTAAGGACCTTCCGATTGAGGTCGCTGTGGATGGTGTCCATCTTGTTTGTTGGGCTACTCGGAAGAATTGGATTGGACCGTGGACTGGACTACCATCTGGATTCCGGAGCGAGTCACATCAATGGTGCTTCAATGAAATTCATATACATTGTTATCATGCATCCCTAAGTTAAGCAGATCTTCGTCTTTTGAACTTTGTTGATCAAGTGATGGCAATTAACTTGTCTTCCGTTGTCTGAATTCCCTCTTGTGCTAATCGGTGATGGACATGGCTACATGTAGGTATTGGCACCTGCTTGTGCAATACTCATCAGCATGGTCTTGCTACAGCTTATGGTTGCCCAATGGAGTCGCAGGACTTGTCCAACAATTCACGCCACCCATATATTTGACCTTGGCTAGGCTTTTGCAACTGCTTGCATAACTTGCATCACGCATTCAATGTTTATGGTGGCCTCCGGCTTTGCAGGTGACATTCAACAATGCATAACAGCTGTATATTTGGGCAGCGGCAATGGCCTTGGTTAGACTTCTACTCCACACACATAACGTGCATCCTGCAACCACTGTAGTCAGGCCACTTTTTCTGGCGGGCCATTGGATTCACTCACATAACATGCCTCATACAATCGCTGTGGTCAGGCAATTTGGATTTGCAAGACTAGCGTGCATCTCGCAATCACTGGGATCAGGCCACTGGTTATGGTGGGCCACTGAATTCGCCAGCATAACGTATATCCCGCTATTACTATTGAACTGGATTCCGCGTGGCTCAACTCCCAGAAGACAAATTGCAGGAATTAAATTATTGACTTGTTGGCGTTCCCGTCGCTGGTGTATCAGGCAGCAACTTGCAGCACCCTTCACTATACAAATGTGTGGTCAGTCGTTAACCTGGCCTTGGCTATTGCAGTTTCATTCGGGCTTTCATAGCAGCCTACATTTCGTACCATGGTCGGTCGCTATCCTGGCCATCAGCTGTGTCAGATTCTTTCGCACTTCCGCAGCACTCCTCGTACAGTCTACGTTTGCTGACATGACCATCAGCTGGATGGTTATTACAGAATCTCACAGCAGCCATTGTTATGTACTGTGTCCGTTCGCTAACCTGGCCTTTCGGCGGGCAGGTTATTGCGGGCTATCGCAACAGCCCTTGCTACATACTGTGTACGTTCGCTAACTTGGCCATCCGTGGGCGGGTTATTACGGGCTCTCGCAGCAACCCTTGTTACGTACTGTGTGAGTTCGCCAACTTTGCCTTCGGCGGGCAGGTTATTGCGGGCGCTCGCAATAACCCTCATTACATACTGTCTACATTCACCGACCTGGCCTACGGCGGGCAGGTTATTGCGGGATCTCGCAGCAGCCCTTGTTACGTTCTGGATACATTTGCTAACCTGGCCATCGGCTAGCAGGTTATTGCGGGCTCTCGCAGCAGCCCCTTTTATGTACCGAGTACCTTTTGGTAATTTGGCCTTCGGCTGGCTGGTTTTTTGCGGGCTCTCGCAGCAGCCCTTGTTACGTGCTGTGTAGGTTCGCTAACCTGGCCTTCGGCGGGCAGGTTACTGCGGGCTCTCGCAGCAGCCCTTGTTATATACTGTCTAGGTTCGCTGACCTGGCCTTCAGCGGGCAGGTTACTGCGGGCTTTTGCAGCAGCCCTCGTTACGTATTTCGTACGTTCGCTAACCTGGCCTTCGACGGGCAGGTTATTGCGGGCTTGTGCAGCAACCCTTTGTTGCATTCCGTACTGGGTACCTTTGCTACCTGGCCATTGGTTGGCAGGTAATTGCGGGCTCTCGCAGCAGCCCTTAGTTGCGTACCGTACTGGGTACCTTTGCTACATGGCCATCGGCTGGCAGGTAATTGCGGGCTCTCGCAGCAGCCCTTAGTTGCGTACCGTACTGGGTACCTTTGCTACCTGGCCATCGGCTGGCAGGTAATTGCGGGCTCTCGCAGCAGCCCTTAGTTGCGTACCGTACTGGGTACCTTTGCTACCTGGCCATCGGCTGGCAGGTAATTGCGGGCTCTCGCAGCAGCCCTTTGTTGCGTACCATACTGCGTACCTTTGCTAACCTGGCCATCGGCGGGCAGGTTGTTGCAGGCTCTCCCAGCAGCCCTTGTTTACCTACTGTGTGGGTTCGCTAACCTGGCCTTTGGCGGGCAGGTTATTGCGGGCTATCGCAGCAGCCCTTGTTACATACGGTGTATGTTCGCTAACCTGGTCTTCAGCGGGCAGGTTATTGCGGGCTTTCACAACAGCCCTTGTTACGTATTGGGTATGTTCGCTAACCTGCCTTCGACGGGCAGGTTATTGCGGGCTTTCAAAGCAGCCCTTGTAACGTACTGTACTGGGTACCTTTGCTAACCTGGCCATCGGCTGGCAGGTTACTGTGGGCTCTCGCAGCAGCCCTTAGTTGCGTACCGTATGGGGTACCTTCGCGACCTGGCCATCGGCTGGCAGGTTATTGCGGGCTATCGCAGCAGCCCTTGTTACATACTGTGTACGTTCGCTAACCTGGCCTTCAGCAGGCAGGTTATTGCGGGCTCTCGCAACAGCCCTCGTTACGTATTGGGTATGATCGCTAACCGGGCCTTCGACGGGCAGGTTATTGCGGGCTTTCATAGCAGCCCTTGTGACGTACTACATATACTGGGTACCATTGCTAACCTGGCCATCGGCTGGCAGGTTACTGCGGGCTTTCGCCTTCAGCCCCTTGTTTACGTACTGTGTAGGTTCGCTAACCTGGCCTTTGGCGGGCAGGTTATTGCGGGCTCTCGCAGCAGCCCTTGTTACATACGGTGTACGTTCGCTAACCTGGCCTTCAGCGGGCAGGTTATTGCGGGCTTTCGCATCAGCCCTCATTACGTATTGGGTGCGTTCGCTAACCTGGCCTTCGACGGGCAGGTTATTGCGGGTTTTCAAAGCAGCCCCTTGTGGTGTACTATGTGGGTTCGCTGACCTGGCTGTCGGCGGGCAGGTTATTGCGGGCTCTCACAGCAGCCCCTGTTGCTTACTGAGTGTGTTTACTAACCTGGCCATCGGCTGGCAGTTTACTGCGGGCTCTCGCTGCAGCCCTTGTTCGCACGCCTTCAGCGGCTTTGGTTAGCCTCTTGCGTCGCTTCATGACGTAGTGGACTCCATTACCCTGGAGCATGCCGCTTTGCATATCGGTTAGGCGGGCTGGTTTTCTTGCTACTTCGCCTATCGGTTAGGCTGACCGATATTGCCATTGTCTGATCAGGTTGGATGCCTTACCGTGGATAGGGATTCATGCCCATTAGGGAAGGTGCTTGGGATTGTTTGGGTGGGTTCAGGTTCCCACGTCCACCCTGTTCGCGGGCCCTTCGCCCTTCCAAGCACCTTGTTGGGGCGTAGGGTTTGGGTGGTTGCCGCTCTCAGGGCTGCCATGGATACCTGCACGCTCTGCGCGAATCATGCCTGGCTCCACCATATCAAGGCACCTTCCCCAAGCTCATCTATTGGTGATGAGTTTAAATGTGGCTAAATGAAATTTAGGCTAAGTTAAAATCGAGCCAATGCGGCCTTTGTGCCTCACTAGGGGTGTAGAAGATGAGTCTAGAGTCAATGGTGGTCAGCGGCTCTCTCCGGTGGCCACGCGCATAGATTCGCATATACGGGGCTTTCAGGGGCTTCACATGTTTTGCCTCCAGGTTCGTGTGGAAGTGCAGCTTGCGTTTAGCTTCGTCGCACTTGCCGTGTGCCTTGCTGCTCCCACTCCTCCCTCCCTTCTTTGGCTTGGCAAGTAGTTGGTTCTGGTAAGTATATGGGTTGGTAAGTATCTCCACTGGTTCTATATCAGTGTGACGGTGCCTGGTGGTTGCCGCTCTCAGGGCTGCCATGGATACCTGCACGCTCTGCGCGAATCATGCCTGGCTCCACCATATCAAGGCACCTTCCCCAAGCTCATCTATTGGTGATGAGTTTAACCACACTTGCCGGCGACTTTTCACCGAAGAAATAGAAAATATCGACTTTGATCGGCCAACTGAAATCAAAGTCGCTGTAGATGTTATAGTAAACATTTCATATCAGACAATAAAGCAGCCAAGAAATGTTTTAAAAGCTTTTGGAAACGTTTTAAAATGAGTAGAAAGAGTAGAAAAAGGTTTGGAAATTTGAAGCGTGCTGCAAAAGTTGAAATGGAGAATTCTTGTTCACCGTGAACGACGAACTCTTTTACGCGTTTGTTCAAGCGTGAAACGTAAACATGCAAGTTTGTCTAGACAAACCGTTGCGTTACCGACTTTATGTTTCTGCACATGTAATCAATATTTATTTTGCACAAAAACTTGTTTAGTGCCGGTTGTTAAGACTTTTCACTCGTTCAACTTAAAGTCAGTTTTGTATTCATATTGCTCGACAGAACGGATTTCACATGTTTGTGAGTGAAGTAAGCGTGACGGTATTTTACGCTTGAACAAACACCTAAAAAAGAGAGCCGTTCACGATGCTTTGTTTGGAACGAAACACGTTAATTAAAATGAAGGTTCTGACGCTGACATTATTTTAGCAGTTCAAAGCATGCGAAATGTTTTTAAAATCAGTTTATAATTTCAAGGTTTCTCAAGGAAGAAAGTGAAATTTCAATTCAGGAAGATTTTGGTCACGTGCTAGGCAACGGGTTCTTGGCAGATTCCCGTTAATTAGTGTAGCAGTACACACACGCAAATCGCGGAAAGTGAAAAAAAGTTCAACTACTACGTGCTCATTCATTATTGACAGCCGGGAAAAAATGAGCCTTGACAAAAAAAGCCTACAAATTCAAGCTAAAAGCTGTGATTTTATTTTGAACCCTGGTACTGTATACAGTACTTGAGTTTCTCCTTAAGTTTCCTTGTAGCTAGTGGTTTGATCGTAATCCAATTTGCTGACCGTTATCTACAGGTAAAAAATAATGAAATTGTGGATTCGGGAAGTCTAAAGGGTGAACCGCGTCCGTTATATACAGGTGCCCGCTATATACAGGTAAACTTTACAGTAAATATAAGGCACGATTTTCGAGAAGTTGTTCGGTGACCGTTATAATTTTATACAGGGTGACCGCTATAAACAGGGTCGTTATATATTTGACTGTACTCCGACTCGCGCATAATGCGTGACAGTTTGTGTTGTTTGGTTCAATGTCGTCCCCAGGGTCTTCTCGGCATTCAAATGAATAAAGATACATGTAGTGAATAAAGTAGTAGTAGTAGCTATTCTTGAAAGTCTTTGTAATACAATTTGACTGTCGACCGACATAGCAAAAAACTATAAAAATATATATATATATATATATATATATATATATATATATATATATATATATATATATATATATTATATATATATATATATATATATATATATATATATATATATATATATATATATATATATATATATATATATATATGGCTCGCATGCCTCGCACGTCTGGCTCGCAAGTTTTGGTCGATGGCTCGCATGCCTTGCATGCCTCGCCTGGCTCGCACATCTGCCTTGCTGCCTCGCTGCCTCGCATATTGTAGACACTCGAAGCGCTCGTAGGAGCTTGTGTTCCCAGATCTATTATTGGTCATTATTATAAACTCTGTGTTGCGAATTACCATCGGTGGCAATTTAGATGGCAAGGACCTGCCGAATACTTGAGATCTCAGGGACACAAATAATACACGGTACAATCTGGTGTCGGGACGTTTAATGCGCTTTACCTACTGTATAATATTGAGCCTCTCTATGGGTATTTTCGAAGAACTAAAAAACGACGATCTTAGAGATTGAAGCGAAGATTTACAAATTATCATGATCAGATAGAAAATATTAAAAATGTGTCAGAAGATTATTAGTCATTTTTTCCAGCTTTTTCTCAACAATAACAACGATGTCGACCGCCAATGATCGTCAACATCGAAACGATCATCAACGCGTAAATTAAACTGGAAGATCTTGCGCTGGCGTGGCGTAAATCCGAAACATTCTAAACAAAAAACTAACCTAAACAATTTTAACATTGCTTATGGTACATAAACAGTGGCGGATCCAGACCTGTTTATAAGGAGGGGGCCCAACAATTGTTTCTATGTGTGGCCTTACATTTAGGTAGAGGGCCAAACAAATTAAATTTCGATTCATAGCCATCTCAAATTTTCCATTCTTGTCAGGACACCTTATAAGAGCGCTGGTGTCGGCCGGCGTGTGGCGTATTAGAAAATTTTTTACGGCCGGCTGGCGGAACGATTTTTTTGCGTTCCCTGACTTCCCTTAGCATTCCTTTTATAGTGCTCCACTTTGCCGTTCCTAGAACGCGTTCACTGTAGCTACATACTTGTGCCTGTACAATCCCAAGTTAATTATAGAAAGATGTGCAATTACTGTGCTACTGCGATGTACAGGCTTTGCTTTTACATTTTGCTGTTTTCACGGTAAGTGTCAAATTGACCAAATTCTTGAGCTGGTATTTCTGTTCTGATTAGACTTGTGCACTTGTACCGGTATACAAAGTTAAGTTAATCATAGCCAATCAGATACCTGACGTTGTTATGCGCACGTGAAAGGACCATGCGACATTGCAGAAATGAAACTGAAAATTTATGGTTATGATGCTTCTGTGAGGATCGATTTCCTACAGCATTTGTCTTTGTTTGCTCCCAAGCGTATAAGATCTTGCTGTTGTTTTCCTCGCGAACATATGTAACATAATACTATTGTTTTTTTTCCCGAAACCCATGTAATATGATAGTTTTGTTTTTCATGTGATAATTTATCCCAACCTTATTACGTAAGCTATTTTTTTGCGTTCAGTTTAAATATTGCCTATTTTCACTCCTGTGCATTTATTTTCTTCTTATAGCCCTATCACGATCCATGCAAATGGGAAAAGAAGGATAAAATATAATTAATTTGGGATAAACAACATGAATTTTATCACATACTTGCATGGGATGGTATCAAAACACACCATTTTGAATGCGCGTTGTTTAAAATAATAACTCCCGCACGCCTTGCGTGCCTATGTTTAAAATAAAAGCCACTCGATCTGAGAATGCAAATGACTGGTTAAAATTTAGAAAATGTCGAAATGCTGTTAACAATGAAATCAAACAAGCCAAGGAACGATACTACAAAAGTGCACTCCAAGACAATGAAGGCGACTCACGTAAGACTTGGCGGATCATTAATGAACTCACTTCAAGAAAAATTCACAGCTCTTCCGTAAAAGAGATAAAACTTAACAATCATAGCCTTTGTGATCCGCGAGAGCTTTCATCTGTTTTCAATGACCATTTTTCAAGTATTGGCCCGAAACTTGCAAACGAGATCCAACACATCGGGAATAACCCGTCTCATTTAGATTACCTCAAGGAGATCGATCATAGATTCAAACTCAAAACAACTGAATATTCAAAAGTGCTCTCTCTACTGTCTAAATTATGCAAATCTAAGGCGACGGGTTTAGATAAAATATCTGCGTGACTACTTCGTGAGTGCGCTGATTTAATAGCTAGTTCTCTTTGTAGTATTTTTAACAGATCTATTGTGTCCGGTGTTTTTCCCGTAGAATGGAAATACTCTAAAGTCATCCCGCTGTTCAAACATGGAGAACGTTCCGATTTAAATAATTACCGCCCTATCTCTATAATTCCAGTTGTGGCTAAACCCTTGTAAAAAAGCTACCGGGATCTTGCCGGGATCCCGGCGGGATCCCGGCGGGATTTGCGCCGGGATCCCGGCAAGGAATTGGCCGCCGGGAATCCCGCTCCCGCCAAGAATCCCGGCGAGAATCTCGCCGAGAATTTGGCCGCCGGGAATCGCAGAACAAGCGGGAATCTCGCCGGGAAAAATTCTCTGTGGCCAATTTCTTGCCGGGAATCCTGCCGGGATCCCGGCGAGAATTTGGCCGCCGGGAATTTCTTCTTTGCATAAGTTCTCGGCAAGATTCCCGCCAGGATTTTGCCGCTGCATTTCAGCACCTGAAAATCACTTGGTTTCTGTCAACCCTCAAATTAATTCCCGTTGCCTTTCTCGTTATTCAGTGGTTATTGGCGATAACATTTCAAAATGAAAGCTGTGTTTACACCGAGTTCAAGTGTCGTAAAAATAAACGATCGCGAGGTTCGTAATTTACTCACTGTTTTACGCCACAAGGTATTAAAAAGTGAAAACTGTAATCAGGTTAAGTAATAACGCAGGTGGATTTATCCAGAGAAATATTGCTTCTGTTCAGGTACTTTAACAGCGAATTAAACTGATCGAAGGTAAGCCCGCCGAACGTCGCCAAAACAAACACAGTGAAATACGATTCCTCTGTATCAAAACAACCCGATATATTTTATTTGCATGAGAAGGTCATCACAATTCACTTGAAATTAAAATACAGATCGTGTAACTAACCTTTTTCTTGAGCTGTGGGTAAAGGTCAAGAAGAATATAAACTTTACACAGCTTTACGCAATCTACCAAAGTCAAACCAAGCTGGGAAGAAGCCATTTCGTAAAAATTCCATTGAATCATGGGCAGATCTGAAGTCACAAGTCTAAAAAGTTTTTACATGAAAGCGGCACTGAAAAGTAATAACTACCTCAATGTGAGTAGTCAGAATTGTGGTATCTTCATCCACTGTTCTGGCTTTCCCATGACTTTGCTAAAATTTCAGTTCAGTCAAAGATGCTCGACATTTTCGTTCGCATTTCCAGAATGTTCCAACAACTTTGTTGATCCAATTTCTTGATCAAACGACGTAAAACAACTTTTTCCATCATATGTTCCATTTCTTTTAAGCAAAACATTTTTCCAACCCTTGCATTGTGGATAAAACGACGAATTATTCAGCAATCAAACTTTCTGAGAAAATTCTCACTTCAAACGGGTTGCTCACATCATCACGGGATGGCGTGTAGTATGGCCCACGTGACATACATCGGCCAATCATATTGCTCAGTTAACGATACTTGGCGGGAATAAGCCCGCAAATTTTTACTAAGTGGGTGGTCCGTGTCGGGAAGAACAGGCAACACAGAAAAATGAAAGAAGGATGAGCTCCCAATCCCTGAACCTTTTTTAGCGACCCTTGATCTAAAATAACGATAATCGCAAGGTCACATTTCAAGAGAAATCTTCAAAACGGTGTCGTACCTCTGCTACTCCGTTTGCAATCGTATCATCACCGAGTGAAATGGTCACTGGAGTCCTCAAAGGTAAACCTTCAAAGGTAAGCCTTTTTAGACTTTTTATACCGGTTAATAAAATACACAGAAAAAAACAGCGCACTTTTAATCCACAAATCAACCGTGATCCTAAGTAATCAACAAATCTAACATCTATGCAACACGCGCCTCTTCGTTCGATGGACTTTCAGTAAACCGTTTTACGCTATTAAATCTCAAAACGGTCGCTATATTTTCCACTAATCTTACTTCTTTGAAAGTGAACTTAGTTTTAGTTAAGTGTCACGATTGTCTTTTGAACTCCAAAAGGTTCCAGGGTCAACCGAGGAGTAGTTTATGTGATCAGGAACTTGTCATCCCGCCGGGATTTGCATTTCGTCGATAAGAACTTCTCTGCGGGAATTTCTAAACAAGATTTTTTTCCCGGCGAGAACAAAAATTCTCGCCGGGAATACAACCGGGATTTTTTTCTCGCCGGGATTCGTGATGAGACTTTTTTCGCGCCGGGATCCCGGTAAGAAAGGATTTCCCGGCGGGAATCCCGCCAAGATCCAGGACGGGAATTTTTTCCCGACGGGATCCCGGCGGGAAAATTTTCATATCAGCGAGATCTCGGCGGGATCCCGGCGGGAATGGGATTCTTGGCAGGATCCCGGCAAGATCCCGGCGAGATCCCGGTGGCTATTTTACAAGGGAAGTCTTTGAAAGAATAGTTTATGATCAGTTCTATGAATATTTAACTGGCAACAATCTAATTTCCAGTTATCAGTCAGAGTTTCGATCTCTTCACTCCACTGTTACTGCTTTGCTCGAAGCCACCGATAATTGGGCTTTCAATATCGATAAGGGCAACGTTAATACAGTGGTTTTCTTAGATCTGAAGAAGGCTTTCGACACCGTTGATCTTTCCATTCTGTTATCAAAATTAAAAGCCTATGGTGTCGGATGCGCCTCATATAACTGGTTTAAGTCTTATTTGGATAATCGCAAACAAAAATGTTTTGTAAATGGTTCTCTATCAGACAGCCAACATCTAACTTGTGGCATTCCTCAAGGTACAATACTAGGACCTCTTCTCTTTATACTATATATAAATGATTTACCAAACTGTCTGTCTAATTCACAACCAAGAATGTATGCAGATGACACGCACTTGACTTTTTCCAGTAACGATATTACGAACTTAGAACAGGGTCTAAATGAGGATCTGGCTAAGGTTAATGAATGGTTAATTGCAAATAAACTCACTCCCAATAAGTCGAAGACTGAGTTTATGTTGCTCGGATCCAGGCAAAAGTTGAGTACTCTCAATAGACCCCCGTCTCTTACTATTGATGGACGCTCTATAAAGCAAGTTGAATTTACTAAATCTGTTGGTGTGTATATAGACGAAAATTTATCTTGGAGCACACACATCGATAAAATCTCCAAAAAGATTGCCTCTGGCGTTGGCATCTTGAAGCGAAGTAGATCTTTGTTCCGTTTGAAACACTCCTATGCATTTATAATGCATTAGTATAACCTCATTTCGATTATTGTAATGTCGTTTGGGGAAACTATATATCAACATGAAGGAACTTATGAAATGCACTATCCGATAAACAGGATCAGCAGCGGCATCAACATTGGGCCCGATATCTCTCCACTAAGAACAGCTGCAGGCCGAAATGCGATCACAATGATCAATCCGAATAAGACCGAATAAATGGCGTTGCAAACTAGCCAAGTTCAATATCCGAGTTCTTCTACTTTGTAGCTTTGATGGAGATTTCTTTATGCGTAACCTGGAGGCAAGCGTTGAGCGTAATATGCTATTTGTATTATTTTGATTGTAGAACAAAGCTAGAAGTTGGCCCAGAAAACGCAAATTTTCATTTCCGGATGTTGTTTAGGGACGTCACGGGAAGCCCTGCCGTTGACACATTCTAATTGACTTATAACACTCTAGCGGGTTACAAAATTTTATTTGAAAACACGTTTTTGTAGATAACTCGAGCACGTTTCAAGGTTTTGAAACAGTTTTTTTTGGAAAATGTAGCTAAACTAGTAATGTTTAGTCCCTGGCCTAAAAAAATAAAATCCCCCAAAAATCGTTCTTTGAAGGTCTACGGTAACCTTAAGTTAGAAATAAATCTACCTGTATGCCATTAATATTGGAACATAGAGAAAGTGGAACACGCTACAGGGAGCAACAAAGTAACACCACTCCTGAATAATTTATCTGCATACATTTAACTTCAATTTGAATTTACACTCTATAGCATAATAAATTACAGAATTACTAATACTATAAATAATATGTGGACACTCTGGTCGTTTTTTCCTTCCCCAAACTTGTTTCTTGCCATTTCAAAGGGATACCTCGTTGCACGTGCATACAAGGCTCTTTTGCCATGTTTACTTTCTTCCCCATATCATACGTCATAAACTTCATAAAAAACCACTGACAGGCGCTTTCTGAGCCGCCATACAAGAGCCAAATAAGCAGTAAAAAGCTTCGGTTTTTTTTCTTGAAAAATGGCGTTTGAGAGGAAAAACTATTGAACGTTGTTTTATATTGTATAATTATTAAAATCAAGTAACAAAAAACTGCTTGAATTTTGGCTTCAGTTCTCCTTGAACTCATGAGACCATTCTGCAAAAGACAGCTGAAAATAAATAGATTACGAAGACACACATACCTACATGCCTTTGGTGCTCAGCAACCGCTGTGTTTACTAGGGAAATTTCAAGCTGCTGTTGAGTCCACAAAGAAAGCTACTCTACTTTCTATTTAAAGTCGTGTATATGACTTTAAACCCCTGAACTACCCGCGAATAAATATTTCCGCTTGGTGGAAATGAAGTAATTTTCCTACCTATAAACAAAGGAGATAATACATCAGTCCTGCCTTTCAAGCTTCAAAATTGTGTTCGATACAGAGGCCATTTCTCTAGGTTGTACGAGCTGAAATATTTCCTGAAGTTTATCAGTGTATTGAGTTTATTATAGGAATTGCATCGATATAGGAATTGCATAAATATTTGGAAGGCAAAGACGAATGTCAGCCGGCAATATCTTGTATTGTTGCAAATAGTGTATGAAATCTGACTGTGACCTTAGCACGTTGTTCGATCTCTTTAACTTCACACCAAGGGTGTAACGCAATACAATCAACTCTCACCTTGTGGACACCCCGTTATTACGGACACCCACTATTACGAACAAAATCCAGCTCTCCACCCGGCAAAAGCTATAGAGGTTGATTGAAAATTACTCCTGCTATTGCAGACTCGTGCTATTACGGACTCCAAACTACGTCCTGAGGGTGGCCGCTATAACGAGAGTTGACTGTACGTGCATAAAATAAAATATAAAGTCCGTGGTCTCCTCTTGGCCGGTCATGGCCAGTTTAGGTGTAAATGTGTTAATGACCTAATATATCATTATGGACAAATTAAATTGTGCCAATGAGTTGTTCTGTTAAATTATCATGTTATGTTATCAATAACCTCGTTCAGTTATGAATCAGTGTTACAATTATTGCAGCTACAGTAAAACTAATTTACAGAAGCCTATGACTCGCCTTTATTTACTCCACATAAAATACTTCACTCCAGATTTCTGCTAACTGTGAAAAAAGGTTGTATGCAAATTAGCTTCTAGTGGACCCTACCGTGCATGGGCACCAGCTGACACTTTCCCTTTAACAAGAATTGTTGTATTCCTTGTTCAAAAGATAAGTTCAGATAACACTAGTTACAGCGGATTCAGGTTGAGCGTTTAACGGTCTTAGTTGTCGCATTCGTTGTCACGGTTGATTGATTGTGTTGCGAGGCAAAATGACAGCCATTGCTAGGCGGGAATGACGACGTTCTGTCTGGGAAGTTGGACTCAGGATTGAGCAGTCTGGCTTCTAGCAATAGCCATGGTTATACATTGTAGCATTGTGTTCTTCTTGGGCAAGACACTAGTCTTAACTCTCACAGTGGCTCTCTCCACCCAGGAGTATAAATAATGACATAATGCTGGGGTAACCTGCGATGGACTAGCTTCCCATCCACCAGGAGTAGCAATAGTACTTAGTCGGCTTCATACTACAGAAACTGGGATAAGCTCTGGCTGTGTATTTCAGAACCATCCTTTCAGGCTTTCATGCGGTGGCTTAAAGGAGCTAATATATTTTAAGTCATTTTTGCGAAGTGCAAAATAACCTTCAAATTGAAGAAAACCTCAAAATAATAGTTTACTAAGGTAGAAAAACACCAAAGAGGTAATAATAAACCAAAAAGGAACAAGGTTGGTTGAGGATGGAGAAGATTAAGACGGATTGCGAACGACAAACTTGAAGTGTGCTAACAAAAATTCAAAGTGTGCTAGCAAAATATCATGTACGCTTCATGCAAACTTTCGCTGGGCACTTTGAAATTTCGGATCAATTCAAACAATATACAGCTCGAACTTGAATTTTCAAGGCCTATGGCGATTTTACAAACTTTAGCTTAAGTTTATACTATGTACAGTTTTTTGCTGACTTTTTACTGAATGTTCCATTTTAAATAACATAAGATCTCAGTTGAAACTTTCCTTGCTCCAACCAACATCCTGCAAAAATATACGCCAACGTTTCTGGTGCTGGTATATTTATTATTTTTTACTTTTTTACTAACTCATTCGTTCATTCATTGAGCAGCACAGCAATTACCAAAAACAATTCCTGCACATCAAAAGTAGAGAAAAAAAATCATGCATGATGAGCCAATAAGTCCAATAACAGTTGTGCTCTGCCCTCCCCCTCTCAATGTTGGTTTGTAAGATATGATAACAAAATAGCAAGAAACAACATTTGGAGGGGGGAGGAGGGCGATGGGAACAGAAATATCAGTGTTATAAAAAGGAGGGCAATGGTAACATAAATATCAGTGTTGTATAAAGTGCCCAATTAAACTTGTCTCGGATTGTTGCTAAAAGACTCTGTCTAACATATAAATTTACATATGCTTCAAAAAATAAAATCGTCCAGGTAAAAAACAAAGTTGTGTGAATTGTAACCAAGAGTCCCAGTTTTGTAATGTAAATTACATTTGCGGCAGGGAAGCCATTGGCACTTCAGTTGCAGTAAAATGCGGGGTAGTGTAGCCGCTCTCGTAAGCTGCTAATTTCATTGACTCTGTGTGTAGCAGCTGTATTATTGTTAGCGCTATGGGCTATGGTTGATATTTTATGTCAGATATATTGTTCATTCTACCTTGATAGTGTTGGACTTTACGAGAGCTGCTGTGTGGCCCATGGGATAAGCAAGATCCTTAGTAAACTGTTTATTTGATAATTTGATTCAGATTAAGTAATTATTCTTAAAGCAGCTTATTTGACCTCTTGTGTGAAGTCACTGATTTCCTTCACATTGTATACTTTGCTTGTAGGGACATCTCTATCTAACAGCTCCAGTTCATTACAATGTCAGAGCCTGAAAATAACAGGGGTTAGTACTTCTATGGGTGACAATGATGACCCACCTCCTCTCAGTATTAAACTTCCAAAGAGGAGCGATCTTCCAAAGAAGTCAACACATAAATGGAGTGATGTCCAGCGCCCAGTAGACATTCTGTTACTGACTGTGGAGGATAGTGAGTTCTTGGCATGTTATCATTACTTGAGGAATTCTTCTAAAAGTTATCACAAATCCTTGGGTCATGTGTACTTTGGAAACATGGGTGATGAGGTGGAGCCATTGAAAGTTGCTTTATTAATAATGAGCTCCTCAAGTCCTGGTGGCTCGCAAACTGATGTGAGAAATGCTGTGATACAACTGAGGCCCAAGGCCACTTTTTGTGTTGGCTTCTGCAATGGTTTGAATCAGGAGAAAACCAAACTAGGAGATGTGGTTGTGTCTTCTATGCTTATAACAGATGCCTACAAAACCCCAGTGAGCAGAGATATTGCCAACTTTGTCAGAAATGTGGCTGATGGCTGGAAGGCACCATTAGAAAGCCCAGAAGTGCGGGAAGTCAAAGTACACTGTGATGGCGTGTTTTTGAGTTGTCCAGATCTGGTTAGTGCTGAACAGCAGTGTAAATTACACCCTGAGGCAACTGTAGTTGAAACAGAAGGAAAAGGTAAGATTTTGTTCAGCTAGAATTCAAAAGCTCTTCAAACTTTTGGGCAAAAAGTCAGCATGGTAGACAGGATAAGTTGAGTATAAAAACGTTTTGCTGACATCAGGACTAAATTTATTTTTGGTGTTTGTGCTTTGTTTGATAGCTTCAATGTTGCCTCCTTGTAACATACATTTAAATGTGCTGTACAGTCAGAGGCTTGACATAAAGACTCACAATCAGTCATGTAGTCTAGCTAATAAGCTGTAGCAGCTATTTTTTTCTGTACAATAATCCCCCTCGGCCTGGTTGACACCTGTACTTATTTAATAAAATGTGCACTTTCCTTTTCAGGTGATTTAGTAGTCCATAGTATTTAAAGTGCAACTAACCCCAAAATTTTTTATTTGTTTAAATAAATGTACTTGTTATTTGAAACTTAACTGCGAAAAAGTTTTTGGATTTGGTTGAATCCTCGATTTTCTGTGCCCCGGCAAAAATGGCTCCATTTTTGTTCACGACTGCGTTTTTGAGGGGTAGGGACAAAACATGGGGTGGTCAATTTCCTAAATAATAATAATAATTTGGGTAAAAAAAATTGCTTGAATACCGTTAAATTCCGATGGAAAGCTTTCCGAAGCCTCCAAGCCTATTACCGAAATGGTTAGTGGATTTATTTCCAGTTGCAAAATGGGTGCAGAAACGCGGGGATTTTATTGATTGCAATAATTTTTTCGCAGACGCTATCAGGGTAACTAGGAAATTTATTTAAGCGAAAAATTTCTTTTTTTGGGGGGGGGGGGGGGGTTAGTTGCACTTTAACTTAGGATGGGTAGGTCATGTCCAAAAGCCCTATAATAGCAGGTTTGTAAATCCATAAAAAGCCCTCAGGTTTGTGTGGAAAGACATGGCATCCAGAATGCCAAGCTGTATAATACCATCACCAATACCATAACATTATTCTTACAGTAAACATTTAAGAGAGGCTGTCACTAACAATCAGACATATCGCGGCAAGGGTGGAAAATTCGATTTCTCTCTTATTTTAATGTTTGATAGGCTAGGGTATAACAAAAATCACTGGATACTTTTTTGGGCAAAATATCCTTTTATTTGAAAGAAAAGTGCAAATAACCAAATTCCGTTGAAAATCACCATTTGAGGCGTTAAATTATTGCAGGAGTTTGTTACCCTCGCAAGCAAAAACGAATGATTCTACTTTCTTTAAAACACTGAAAACGTTTTGTGCAATGTCTAAATATTTGCCACAACGATTTTGGGAAATATTCCGTTGTTCTTTCCATACAAAATAATTTAATTACGAAGTCACATATTTCACTCACGGTAAAAGTACCTCGTGAATAAAATACATTTTCACCATGTGCTAAACCTTCAAATGGATTAAGCTTCTGGCGGTTGAATTACAAAAGGGTGGCCTCAAGATTGCTGCAACAATTTATTTGGGGTAACGGTCGAGAGCGGCGCGAGATCTTTTCAAAGTCCGTTGAAAATCCGGTTATTTGACCTTTAGCGGTCAAGCTTGTGAGGGTCACGCATATAATTTCGTCCGCCGTGTGACATGTTTTAACCCATATGATATTGAAATAACGACATATCAAAACATTGCGAAATATTCTTACCTTATTTGCTGTAGAAGACAGTTCCATTGGCCATTTTAGTGTGATTATCTTGTCGTTCGTCGTATATTAGTTCTGTTTATAACGTCCGATGAACACCGCCAACTGTCAACGTTTGAAAACAGTCGAATGCAACACATTCGACACATTTCATCATCATGGCATCTTGTTCAACAGTTTAGTCATTTGTTGAATGTTCCTCGGTTTTTAGTGCACTAAAACTAAAAGATAAGATCACACTGGAAAGGATAGGACCACAAACATGTCGGCGCTTTTGCAGCTGTTTATACCTGGGTCGTCACGCAACGCTATTTTCATCGGCATTTCAGGGGGTGGGAGAGGGGCGAGGGCAGGGCGAAAAAGGCTGATAACACTTTCAACTGAAATACCAGGAGCCCATTACCATGGCCAGGAGCCGCTCCGCTGACAATACACATGATTATGATCCAACTTCAGTAGTACGTTTTAGCACCGTCATCCTACTTTGCTGCAATTTGCTGCAATTTTCTTCTATTCTGGACGGATGGAGGGGTCTTATAACAGGATACCGTGTGGCACCAGGAGCCATAATCAGGGACCTGGCTCCTGGTGGCACTAAATTTTTGCGGATTCTAATTTTTGCTATTTTATTCCGGTTCTGCCCAAAAAGGTTGTCCCAAAAACGTATTCCCGGAAAAACCTTCTTCCGCAAAAATTAACTCCAGTTTGAAATGATAAATATTAGACATCTTCCGTCAACTGGTGCCGCGTTCTTATCGCTGCTTCGACCATTATTGTCTCTGGCTTTCAGTCAGTCGAGTTCTTCATGTACTAGATGATTTCAACGCCCAACCCATTTGTAACACTGAATAAGCAGGAATCTACAGAAAGGCCTGGCCTGATCCAGTATCTTCAGTGTTCCAGTATCTTCTACAAGATGTTCAACAATGGCAACACCGTGTTCTAACTTTGTAGCACATAGACTGGGACAAATTCTTAGAAAGGCTATTTAAAATTATGTTGGCAAACTTGAGGAAAAGTTGGTAAATACACTTTTTGCCAACGAGAGAGCCGAGCAAAAACGCGAGTCTCTCGAGGCGGCAGCAGAAAAAATCTCATTAGCCTATGAATAGGCTCCGCGGTGGGGATGGGGTGAAAGGAAAACTGCGAGCGAAATCGAGCCGCAGCTAATTCATAGGCTAAAATCTCATATCCAATGTGAAATGTGCCGTAAGTGATTTTCGGTATGTACGTGAGATTTTTTTGATGTAGTTAATTTTAAATTGTGACGTCATACGCCTTCAACTTCAGCCTAACGAATCTTCGCAGACTGACCTGTGACAGGAGCATATCACTCCGGAGGAGTGCTGATTAATGACAACAGCGTAGTTACACCTTCGGCTATTTTTAGAATCCGTCTCCCGCAAAAAGATTTCCGTGTATGTCCGCGGACGATAGTGAGAATAGTCCATTTTACAGTTGTGTGCTTAGAATCCAGGCCTTTGAACAGAAGTGAGGCTGGAGGTGACTTTGTTGTGATACAAACCTTCCTTCTTTTCAAATGTAAATTATTCTGTTATTATGTAAACTAGTTTCTGATCTCTATCATCTCAAGGTCACCCCTAACCTCACTTTCATACAGAGGCTTGGTTACATTTCACTGAACTGTAAAATGGTCTATTCGTAGTAACGACATTCCGCCGTTCTAGTTCTTATTCCACGTTCTTCTCGTCCATTCCTGGTTTATTTTTAATCTGAAACATGAATGACAACCTCGTGCTCGCAACGGGTGATTTTCGTGGCAAAAGTAATTCTAAAAATAGCTCAAGGTGTAACTACGCCGTGTCATAGGCCCAATAAAAGAGATGGAGGCTCCAGGGTTGATATGCTCCTGCCTATGAATAGCCTTCTTGGATTTTTAAGCACTGGACTGGACTACATTACTTATAGACAAGATAGAACAACATGGAAGTTTGCTCAATGTATTCGGATTTCAATACCAATGGAATCAGGTTTAAAGTTATGAAATTAACCGAGGGGACTTGTAAAGAAATCATTAATTAATTGATTCGGAATATTGCAACATTCTCAATTCATTTCATCCTTTACATACAAACCTTATCAACAAAAATTACTATTTCGCTCGTTGGCACTTAGCGATAGGTACAACTAGTTTAGATGAAAAAATGATGGACTAGAGAGATAGTTGTCGACAACTATTTAGTTATCGATCATAAAAAGTAGTCGATAACAAAAAAGCCAGTGTGTGCAGCTAGTTATCGATAACTAAGGGACTTAGTTATCGATAACTAGTTGATCGACAACTAGATAGTTGTCGACAACTATCTCTCTAGTCTGTGGAGGCCCTAATAAATTCTGTTTTTTAAAACTCTTCCGTTGTGATTCTATGGATGGAGAACTTGCAATCAACTGTGTTTTGCTATGCGCAGGGAATTTGCAGTCGTGCAAAAAATATCTGAAGGTAATTTGGGCCTCCACAGACTAGGCCAACTGTTATCGATAACTATTTAGTTGTCGATAATAAAAAGTTGTCGATAACAAAAAAGCCAGTGTGCCAAGCTAGTTATTTTTGTGGAAGAGGATTTTTGCGGGAATACGTTTTTGGGACAACCTTTTTGGATCCGGAATAAAATAGCAACAATTAGAATCCGCAAAAATTTAGTGCCACCAGGAGCCAGGTCCTTGATTGTGGCTCCTGGTGCCACACGGTATCCTGTTATAAGACCCCTCCTAGCCTGCGAGCAAGCTCTCAGGGGTTTTTTTAAAACCCCAAGAGAGCTTGTCCGCAGGCTAGACCCCTCCATCCGTCCAGAAAAGAAGAAAATTGCAGCAAAGTAGGATGACGGTACTAAAACGTGCTATTGAAGTTGGATCATAATCATGTGTATTGTCAGCGGAGCGGTTCCAGGTAATGGGCTCCTGGTATTTCAGTTGAAAGTGTTATCAGCCTTTTTCGTTCTGCTGCCGCCCTCGCCCCTCCACCCTGAAATGCCGATGAAAATAGCGTTGCGTGACGACCCAGGTATAAACAGCTGCAAAAGCGCCGACATGTTTGTGGTCCTATCCTTTCCAGTGTCTTATCTTTTAGTTTTAGTGCACTAAAAACCGAGGAACATTCAACAAATGACTTAACTGTTGAACAAGATGCCGTGATGATGAAATGTGTCGAATGTTTAAAAAGATTGGTGTTGCATTCGACTGTTTTCGAACGTTGACAGTTGGCGGTGTTCATCGGACGTTATAAACAGAACTAATATGCGACGAACGACAAGATAATCACACTAAAATGGCCAGTGGAACTGTCTTCTACAGCAAATAAGGTAAGAATATTTCGCAATGTTTTGATATGTGGTTATTTCAATCTCATATGGGTTAAAACATGTCACACGGCGGACGAAATTATATGCGTGACCCGCACAAGCTTGACCGCTAAAGGTCAAATAACCGGATTTTCAACGGACTTTGAAAAGATCTGCGCCGCTCTCAACCATTACCCCAAATAAATTGTTGCAGCAATCTTGAGGCCACCCTTTTGTAATTCAACCGCCAGAAGCTTAATCCATTTGAAGGTTTAGCACATGGTGAAAATGTATTTTATTCACGAGGTACTTTTACCGGAGTGAAATATATGCCTTTGTAAGTAAATTATTTTGTATGGAAAGAACAACGGAATATTTCCCAAAATCGTTGTGGTAAATATTTAGACATTGCACAAAACGTTTTCAGTGTTTTAAAGAAAGTAGAATCATTCGTTTTTGCTTGCGAGGGTAACAAACTCGTGCAATAATTTGACGCCTCAAATGGTGATTTTCAACGGAATTTGGTTATTTGCACTTTTCTTTCAAATAAAAGCATATTTTGCCCAAAAAAGTATCCAGTGATTTTTGTTATACCCTAGCCTATCAAACATTAAAATAAGAGAGAAATCAAATTTTCCACCCTTGCCGCGAAATTTAAAATTTGTCTGGTTATTAGTGACAGGCTCTCTTAATATGTGTAGAATGTTTCCTTGCTTACCGTATACTTGCACATACATTGCTTACTTCCATTCTTTGCTTTGTTTTCTTAGGCATTTTTGCAGCAGCCCATGAGTTGAAATTGGAGTGGGCTGTTGTCAAGGGTGTGTCTGATTTTGCTGTTGGCAGTAGATCTACAAATGAATTGTGGAAAATGTTTGCTTGTACTATGGCAGCTTCTGTCGTTTCCAACATGTTGAGTGATCCTGTAGTTTTTGAGCAATGGCCTCACCATGGAGGTATGTTAAAGAGCCTCAGCTGTGGTTGTTTAAGTCTGTTTATTTCGTAGTTGCCACTTTTTAATGCAGAGTGCACTATTGGAATGGTTTAGTGGGGTGTCATGCGTGATGAAATGCTAATCCACTAAGGTATTTTAAAACTTTGATCATCAACTTAATTAAGGGCGGATTCACTTGCAACATACGCGTATACCTGTCACATTTCTGACGCATACTCGGTTTCAAATAAATGCGTCGATAGCCCCAAATCAAATCCCATGTGTCATCTGAACTTTCGGAAAGTATTACAGAGTTTTGTAATCGTGAACCGGGAGAGTTGAGAGAAACCAGTGATCAAGTTGTAAGCAAAACCAAATGCAAGTTTCTTTGTCTTTGTGTACCGTTTGAATACTACAACAAAGAACCAAAGAACTTTCAACCATTTCAGTGAATTTATATTGAGGCCACATTATGGTAAAGACAATCTTCCTGTAAGCTATTATAGTAAGTTGGAGTCCATTTCAGGAAGGATACAAACAATGCATCACTATTAATTCCTAGAATATCCCTTGAGGTACACACACCAAGGTTTATGTCATTTATTTAGATGGATCTTTTTCAACTGTCAGATAAGTTTGTGCGGCTGTATGGCCCAAGGTTTCTTCTCAGTGAAAGGTCCTTCAACTGGCATTTAGCATGATACATATAACGGACAGTTCGTAGACAGCACCATAAAAAATGCAATCACAAGTTACTTTTTTATGAAAACCGTAAAAATCCTCCAATTTTTTTCCAAGATAGTAAATTAACTTTTCTTGTGCACATGGCTCTACATGAGTTTAATAAATGTAGACACTGTTGACTAAATATACAATCCGATAGGGAGCAAACAAGTGCAAGAATGAAAATATTGAGCACATGGTTCAGCACTCACACTGCTTATACAACAAGCTAGTCACGTGCACCATCACATGATTACATTCTACAGAATACAGTGAAACATGTAAGAAGAACTGTTTCAACATTATAATATTTTGATAAAGGTTATAGCCACAAAATGTTTAGAAATACTCTTTTGTAGCATTAATAATGCTGCTATCTAACTAACTACCCTTACGGGAATTACATATCTAGAAAGCCTCACCAATCTAGATAAAGGTCATGGTGTCGGAAACTATCGGATTATATCGAGTGCATTGTGTGACTTTGTTTTGTCACGCATGAAGGTTTGAGTGGAATGTCTGAAATGGGTGTGGTTTGAGTGGAATGTGTGAACAGAGCTTTCTAGCCAATGAGTGTTTTGTTTTATGTCTGAGCATGTGACAGATAAGAGTGAGAATATTGTATTTCTTGTATTCATTCGTTCGGGATTTTTAGTGACGGTTGATTTCTGTAATAAAGCTACGTGAAGCGATACTGTGAAAGTGTGGACCTTTCTTGTGATTTTCCACAGTGGATCTTTTGAAACTAATTCTAAGAAATGGTTTGGAAGAGACATTCAACTGTAGCTAGTTGAGTGTCAAGCAGTTTAGTTAATACAAGAATAGTTTATTATTTCCTCATAACACTAGTTTTAATGTTTTGGTTTTCCTGAAGGTATCATGCCCATTGTAATCAAAGTAGAGGGTGCTACATTTCAAACGCCAAAAAGCAGAGATCCTATGCAACAAGAGGAAGTAAAGCGACTTATAATGTTTGAGATGACAAAACGTTTTATGGAGACACATGCAGCTCAAATCCCGGTTGAGAACTATTCTCTTAGCCTTTATTGGTACTTGCAAGATCGTCTGGAAGTTAAAGTACTAGCAGCAAATGAAGGAAGTTTACGGATAACAGTTGAGTGCAGCACGCTGCAAATTCTTGAATGTCTTTGGGAAGACTACTGTTCTGGTCACCTAAATGCAGTAGCTGAGGAATGTCTTTTAACAGATGATATCAAGAGAAGATTTGATGTGGAATCCGTAAAGTTGGAAACAACAATTTTGGAAGAATATTACTTGGCTTGCAAGCTGTGTCTCTCTGGCATTTCAGGTGAGTCAACAATCTACACCTTGAGACCATGGTTTGCTTTATGTATCTGATAATATCAGAATTACAATTTTTGATCAACAACTTTTATTCCTTCCTGCGATATATTGAAACACTGCCATGGTGACAGTAGCAACATGCCATTAACTTTTTTTTCCAGGAGCCATTTGGCTCCTAAATATTCCAAAGTGGTCGCCAACTACAAAAAGTTAGTCGCCATTTTTTCCAACACAATTTTTTTTTAATTTATTATTTTTAGTTGGGGTGGAAACCTAATTATGAACACAAAATAATGGGTTAACATAATAAATCTTAGGGTTTTAAGCTTAAGGACTAATTGGACTAAGTGTTCAGATTTTGGTTGCCCAAAAGAAAAAGAAAAAAAATTCATTAATTTAATTAATTAAGTAATTAACCAATCAATAAACAATAATAATAATATTTTAATACAGGAATGCAGTCTTGGTGTCCGATAGCCACCCGTGTTATTATTTATAATTTACATACAGTACCGCTCGAAAATAAGCGAACCATCTAACATGTTGACAAAAAAGAGCAGTGGCTAACGCGTTTTCCTGTGCCTTTGTTATTCATTTTGGCACTATCAGTTTACTTTCTTTTGTGTTTGTTCTAAAAGCGACAAAAGGTCGGACGAGTCAAACTGAAATAAACATGCATAAATATTCGCTCGGCGTTTGACTTGAATTCACGCTTGAAATGCCGACTTACTCAGTCGAAAAAATCGAGATAGAAATATAATTTTTTTTTCATGAAAACAAAGTTTGGAAGTAAAAAATCGTCAGTTTTAATAGTGCGACGATCACGGTCCGAATGTAAATACAAGAATGAACGCTTTTTAGCGTCACAGAAGCGGAATTCGCTCCATGACTGTCATGACTTTTTTCTTGTCATCGCTACAAAATTTAAGAAAAAATGCCATTGAAACGATACACCTGCTCATTTAAAGTGCCTATAACCCCCAAAACTTTTTTTTGTTCCAAAAAATCTATACATCTTTCTGAGCAGAACGCCGAAAAGAAAAATCTCTTTGGTCGAAACCGCGATTTTTTATGAATTTTCAAAGTCTGGGAAAATCGTATTATTTAAAAACATGACCGAGTAGCAGAACCATCGTGAAAGTACTGGATCTAGCACAATTTGTGACGTCATTCCAGGCCATCAATCGATCGATCGCGAACCTTGAGTTGTGTCTTCGTTCTGAGCTAGAAATGTGTGCAAAATTGAGCCGAGCCGTTCTTTGCCGTTGTCGTTGCTCTTAGCACTTCAGAGATCAAGATTTCATGGTCAAGTTTTCTGGATTGATCGATCGGCGAGTCTGCAGCGAAAAGTTGAGTAAAGATGAAATTAGAGTTTCTGTCTTTGTACAAATTATAAGGACTTCAATTTGCTTCGTTCAGGTTCCAAAATTTTAGTAGAATTCAAGGTAATAATTTATTATTGCTGAACCAAAATATTATCTTTGTTAAGATGCATTAAGCGATTCTAGTACAGTGAGCACGGCTGATTTGATTCAGACTAATTTGCTCAGTCTGTTTATACAGTGTTTATACTACGCGAACAATCGACACATTTCACGGCACTTCGAATTTGTTTATACTTTACTGATCTGGCGACATCAAAGGAGAACAGATTCTCACCGAAAAAATTCGACATCTTCGGGATTTAGCATTATTTAATGAAACTGCTAAGCTAAATATAATTTAAAAGCAAAGTAAGATATTTCGAATCGTAACTTCGAACAGAAGCTTCAGAAGATTACTGCCTGAATTATTAGCGCACGGCTTCCGTACGAGTATCAAATAATTAATACATGAGTCCAGACTTTCGTTCTAGAATTTCCATGCAAATACTTAAACCAATTCAGTATATTCCATCGTTGTTTAAACCTGTGAAGCGATTCTGTTCATTCAATTCAGCTGTGTGTGCCATGTGAATGTCATAATTTCCCTGTTGAGCGACACCGTGTGGACTGGTGTTTATTTGGGCTCGCGGACGATCTTTGAGTTTAGAACTCAAGCAATTTACATAATAATCTTTCCCTTCCTCATTCATAATATTATATTTTTAACACAAGTATTCAAGCTACTTTAGTCTCGTGTTTGTAGTAGTGTCTTTGGACGGAAGGTTGCGTGACATTTCTGTGAGTTTGGCTCGATATAAAGCGTATAGACATGAGCGAATTTATAGTCCGAATCAATTCCACAGCTCTCGTAAAAATTAGCGTAATGCATTAAACAAACGTATAACATTTCACGTTACCCAGAAAATAGTTATTACATTAACATTCTACGAAAATTCTGTAATACCCATCAAGATCAATTCCTCTGCTTTCCAGTTCAAAACTGGCGCCAATGGCCTGGAATGCCGTCACTAGTCTCAGTCTCTCTTTGACTCGGTCGTGGGGAAAACAACCCTGACTTTGACGGCCCATAGAAAATTGCCGTTTTAACCAAAACAAAAAATGTTTACGGAATTTTGCTTAGTATAATATATACATTCATTTGGGGCAAAAATATTTTTTGGGGTTATAGGCACTTTAAGAGGCAGTCCCGCTAAGAGCGGACCGGTCAATTTCGGGTCGGAAAAAAGTTAGCCTTTATATTTTGCGGACGAAAAGGACTTGGTGGGTAAATGTTAAAACCAGGGTATTTTGGTGGGATTTTAGGCCGATCCAGAAGTCGAAATTTGCGTTTTTTCTGAGCCGCACTGCTTCAACACAGATAAGAATAGTTAAATATCAACCAGACCACATTGTGTAGGTATATTTGACGTGCTTTGCAACAAAATTTTGTAACGATTGGATAAAAATTAGATAAACGAGGCAAAATCAAAGACAACCTACCGCGTCGCTGGTCAAAAGGAACCGAAATTTAACTAAAAGCAAGAGTCGAAATCTCAAAAGTGGCACCTAAACTAGGGCTAAAATGCCCTTTAGAGCAAAGATGTAACCTTATTCTCACAGATTCTGAAGTTAAACCTGCGGGTATCGTCCTGTGTTGGACGCGAGCGAACGTTTTTTAGAGCTTATGTACAACAATGTTTACAACATAAGTACAAAGGTTTATCTAATTTTTATCCAATCGTTACAAAATTTCGTTGCAAAGCACGTCAAATGTACCTAAATACTATGGTATGGTTGATATTTATTTATACTTACCTGTGTTGAAGCAGCGCGGCTCAGAAAAAACGCAAATTTCGACTTCTGGACCGTTCTAAAATCCCACCTCGGACGGCCAAAGTCATTTCGGCGTGTAGCGAAAAATAACTAAACTGTAACAAAATACCCTGGTTTTAACATTTACCCACCAAGTTCTTTTCGTCCACAAAATATAAAGGCTAACTTTTTTCCGACCCGAACTTGACCGGTCCGCTCTTAGCGGGACTGCCTCTTAATACATGTATACCGCTAGCAGATAGTGACAGCGATATAATTTATCATTCTGAAAGAACGTGAATTTCGGAGCCCGGACATGCTGGCAATGCGCGTGTAACTACGCTGTAAAAATAAAATTGTTTGTTTACTTCCGAATGAGTTGAACCGATTTGTAATAAGCTTTTTAAAAATTCGCTTGTAGTTCAATTTCTCGTTAGATGGAGAAGAGTTTTTCTCTTTTCGAGCACTGTTCATGAGAGGCGAAGGGAGCAGCAACTCGCAAAGTGGCACGAGCGACTTGAAATCGAATGGATTTAGCGCGAAGATCGCGGCACGCTCCGAATGTCGGCGGGGCTAAAACGCAGGTAGCGGGTCACGGGTCACAGGTGGCGGGTCACAGGTGGCGGGTCACAGGTAACGGGTCACAAAAAAGTGGAAAAACACCATGAGTAGCCAAGATGTGCCATTCTTTATTTTAACGATGTAAAGATAATCAATTAAGTAAATCATGTCAGAAAACATAACAATAGCGATATAACAGAACCCTTTTATAACAGAGGCGGCGGTCGCACATGGGTTGAACATTTAGTCTAACACCGTTGTAAAACTATTTTTTTAACATTTCACCGCTTACACTATATGTACTGCTAAGCGGTTGCATTTGTTTGCCAAGCAACAAACACTAACACCAAAACTAAATAAATAGTTGATGGCACTGAAACACTCGGCATTCGTTTATTTACCCGAGCGCGACCGCAGTTAATAACAATAGCGATGTCATTGATGATATATTTTTCCACCAACTAATAACTATTGACTTCCTATTTATAACGCGAACAGGTGGAAAGAATAATTAACCTTAACGACTTATAACTAAATGACAAATCAATATACAACATTTTCTCGATGAATTTTTACCGGCAACTTATTACATGTATCTTCGTGGCTTTGCAACATGCAACGCTCTATTTAATTTCAACAATAAGTGAAATTCCAGATTTCGAAATGGATCAAGCAATCAATAGATTAAAGCAGCTTCTTGAAATTATCATTATCAAACTTATTAGTAACTTATCATTCGTGATAAGCATGAAACCGTGCCCGTTACCTGTGACCAACTTATCGTTCGTGATAAGCATGAAACCGTTTTCGTGACCCGTTACCTGTGACCCGTGACCTGTGACCTGTTTCCTGCGTTTTAGCCCCGCCGTCTGAATGTAAATAGTGCCACAGAAGCGGTCACGACTAAACAAGAGGTTTTTTTCTTCTTTCTTTGTTTCGCTCCTTAAGGTATTTAAGAAAAAATGTGTGGTTCCAGAATATCTCCATACCTCCCCCACGGAAGGTTTTTTGGTTTGAACCCCCCCCCTCCCCCCAGGAATTTCCAGTTTAGCTTCATACTTTCCTTCAAAAAGTTTGGCCTTTGAGACCCCCCTCCCCCTCGGAATTTCCAATGACCTTCCTTGGGGTGGGTATGGATATTTTCTGGAACCGCACAATGGCCATTGAAACAATAATCCTGCTTTTTATACCACTAGCAAACAGTGATAGAATTTCCTATTCAGCTTTAGAAAAAATGTTTCATGGAGCAATTATGTCCCGGAGTCCCAGACAAGTCAGAAACAACTGCGTGATTTTCATTCAATGCGCTGTTTTGATGACTTGGCCTGAATCGCTTTTTATGAGCTCTCGCTAGTAGTTTCTCAGTGGTTTACTTTGGGAGGCAGAGGAATAATTTATTTTTACGAAAAACCTGAGCCGAGATTTCGAGTCGTGACTCGCGAGTTCCGAGGTCGCGACTCGCAAAACGGGACAGTGAATTCGACTGGCTTCCTCGATATTTTTTATCGTTTTTGTCGCTCGGTCAGAATATTTTTGCCGCTTAATGAGTTCTTAGTTGTTTTCTTTTGGTTCAGAACTATTTTTGTCCGGTTCAGAGTAACTTTTTCGCTCAGTTCTGAATAATTTTTCGACGCTGGGCTTGTGATAACGATCACAGTTTGTCGCTTGATCACCATGATCACGTGAATGTCAACAAAGTCACAGTCAATTAAATTCTCCTGTTCCCACGAGCGCTAGCATTTCTAAATGTTTCTTTTATATACATGTAAACCAAAAGTTCAAAACTGACTATCCGCTCTTACAACGAAATTGTTGAATCATCAATTACAAAAATCTACGGTGCGTGATTATATGTTATGCTGAAGAACGGGCAAAACTGCGCCCGCTTGTAAATATGCAGCATGTAAACATTGACAATGTTCGATTGATCGAATGTTGCTTTGATTCGATATCTTTCATGGATTTTAAAACACGATCGGGGGATACACATGTAACTGGGGTACGTATGTTTATAAACATGATTGAATGATGATCCATCAATTCTTTCGAAGTTTAATACTTCATGTACCCTGGGTACCAGAGGTTTATTTCTCCGTCGCATCATGATCATCAGAGTATAAAACACAAGGATTTCATTGAAATGACTACGCAAATGTGTAAAAAAGCTTGCATTGTTTTATGCTTTTGTTGGGCAATTAATGACTTTGATGTGCGATAATGAGCAAAGGAAAACGCGTTGTCATTTGCCTTCCAACGCGAACGCGTTGAGTTCTAAACGCAAACTAGTTTATTCAGCGTTGGCAACGCGTTAGATGGTTCGCTTATTTTTTAGCGGTACTGTACATCCAGGAGTCCATTACATCCCCCTCCTCATACATCCTATTACAGTCATTATACAGGTATCAAAGGTGAAAGGCTTCAATAATTATACAACTTGCATGTACAAAAGAAATACAACTTCCCATGTGTTTTGGTTCAATTTACCTCCAAAGTTACAAACTGGTTTGCAGGGTTGTCCCTAACAAAAATGCCTGGCAGTTGTTGTAGAAATTCAGCACCAGAGACACAATCCATCGGCATACATGACGTATTCAAACGGTTTTCACAACTCGCAATGCATTATAGGGCGATTTGTTTACTGAGCTGAGAGAAACTTTTGATGTTTTTTGGCCTATATTTCTCGTGATGAAAGCAAAACAAGACCAGAGAAATATTGTTTTTTAACTTTAATCTATTGTGTGACTTTTTTATGGCAAAGTTAGAACTGAAAACTTCAGGTAAGATGTCAGAATTCTAGTCGGCGGCGACTAATTTTCAGGATTTGGTCGCCAATGTGCACTGTATTAGGTGCAATTTCGTGCCCTGCATGCACATACTGTATCGTGGAAAAGTGCCTATGAAATGAATTTGTTTTCTTTCGGTATGGAAAGTTTATCATCTTAATACAACGGAAATGGAAATGGAAAAATGGAAAAATAATTTTCTAAAATGTCGAAAAAGACGTTAGTTCAGAGCCTTGAAGATGCGATGTTTGGCCCAAAAAGTGGTTCCATTTCTTTTGGAATCAGTGGATCAAGGATCAAAAAAATATTAACTTACTAATTAATTAACTAATAAATAAGTAAATAAATTTATTTCACTTGCTTTCGACTGATTGTTACTCAGTACGTGACTCCAGCAAATCTGACTCTGCAGGGTTGCTGTTACCAGACTATTTCTGTATTTATGTGTACAAACATACCACAAGAGGAGGGTAGACAAACAGTATGCACAGCATACGACACCTTCTATGAAAAGAAACCTCCAATACCAACACGTTTACTTGAAAAAGCGCTAAGGCTAACGCTACAGGAGAACTCATTCCAATGTAATGGAAATAACTACCTTCAAATGCACGGGACTATCATGGGCACTAAGATGACAGTCACCTTTGCCAATATTTTCATGGCAAAATCTTAAGCCAAAGCATACATAAATCGCTAGTTTGGAAACGATTCATCAACGACATATTTTTTCTGTGGAATATAAACAGAGAGGACCTCGCACAGTTCATTGAAACAGCAAACAATCACCATCCAGTACAAATAAATGTTGTTGTTGTTGTTGTATCCTATGAATAAAATTCATGGCTGAAATATCAGATACATGTACAGAAACAACTTTCTTGGACACAAGCGTCTACAAAGGCGAAAGATTCAAAACCGAATCAGTTCTTGATGTGCGTACTGCACTTCAAGCCAACTGAAACATTTCAATATACACACAAGTTTCAACTCTTGCCACCCACCAGGGGTTACATTTTAAAGACAGGAAGCTACATGTAGCCCTCCAACAGAAACATATTGTACATAAACGAACCTTGCCTTTTGTAATGCAATATCAACCACCAGTGCCTAACTTGAGACATATTCTCATGAACAAGTGGCATTTTATAGAAAAACAACCATTGCTCAAAGCAATATTCAAGGAACCACCCCTCACCTCGTACAGAAGACCACAGAAGGGGGCTTTCCCTTAAGGTTTCCGTAGACCTTCAAGGGATGATTTTTTGCAATTTTTTTTTCAGGCCAAACTAAACATTACTATTTTAGCTACATTTTCCAAAAAAAATTATTTTAAAATCTTGAAACGTGCGAGTTATCCACAAAAACGTGTTTTCAAAAACAATTCTATAACCTGCTATAGTGTCATAAGCCAATTAGAATGTGTCAACGGCAGGGCTTCCCGTGACGTCCCAAAACAACATCCGGAAACGAAAATTCTGCGTTTTCTGGGACAACGTCTTTGTTCTACAAATCAAAACAATAGAATAGCATATTGCGCTCAACGCTTGCCTCCAGGTTACACGTAAAAAATCTCCTGATTGCAGCTACAAAGTACGTACATGTAGAAGAACTCGGACATTGAATTGCTTGTTTGCAACGCCTATTATTCAGTCTTATTCAGATGGTGACCGCATTTCGGCCTGCTGTTCTTTAGGATGGAGAGAGATCAGGCCCGTTAATGCCGCTGCTCATCCTGTTCCTCTTAGCCTGCGTCGCAGACGGACTTCAAGTCCGTCTGCGACGCAGGCTAGTTTCTCGCTGCTTCGAAGACCTTTTTTCCGCCCGGCATATCGCAAAGAAATCCTGAACTATAGTCTCTGGGGACTCTGCAGGCGGGGTTTCCTGCATCTCAATTGGCTGTCAGCATCTGCGGTATCCACAGTGTTGACATATGACGCAGCAAAGGCGTGAAATGCTTATAAACCTTTAGAAGCGAAAAAAACTGACTTCGTTTTTACGCGAGTGGTTTCCCTTTGAACGAATTTATAGGGTATGAGAATTTAACGGATTGCCTTGAAATTTGGCCCGAAGATTCCCAAGACATCAAACAAAAATACCGTGTGAGGGATTTCCATTTTTCAAAGTTGATCTCCCGCAATGATCTTCATTGTAACACGTATCGGTAAATTTTTGATAAGCAAACTTGACAGAAAAATTGCAAAGCAACCAATAGGAATTTTGAGAAAGCCTCACACGGTTTTGAAGCTTGACGCCTTGTGATTGATGTAATGCAGTTGTTTTGTTTGTGTGCTCGAATTTGATATACGATAAATTCGCTCAAAGAGACGTCAGTCGTTTTGGGCTTTTGGGGCGCACTCTTCTTACGGTTAAATAAAATTAAAGCCAAACAATTTTTACCGGATAGTGCATTTCATAACCTTTACATTGATATATAGTTTTATGGTAGTTGCTTTTAAAACAGCGCGCCTATAATTTTTTCCCCGAAGGACACCCGCGAAGGTCTACGGTAACCTTAAATATATACTCATAAATTAAAAGCAAAATTATGAGGCTAAAACAAGCGCATGGGATTCATGAAGGCCTGTCAACCCCATTTTTGTGTTGTGTTACACAAACACAACATTAGTTTATGTGGAGCTTTTGTCATGGGATCACTCGATCCTAAGATGTTAACTTTTGGAAATTTTAAAGAAACGTATGGAAAATTAAATTACGAGATTTTGCTTCTAACATCGCTTCAAATACTACTGCAACAGCGTAAGGTATATATTTTTCTTTTGTGTCGTGGTTTCCCTTATGGTACTTGTGCAAAAGATGCATGCGTGTAGCGCCCAAATTCGGAATATAATCACCAGAAGCTCTAATTATTGACCTGATTTCCTACAGTCACTGACGCGATTTGCCCAAAATCAGGACATTTTAGGGAAAAGGACAATCTCTATGACTAAAAACAGGAAAATGTATTGAAAAAGCGAGTAACTTAAATTGCATTTATGCGCCAAAACCACAATCACGAGTGCTTGTTTTCTACCTATAAACAAAGCGCAGAGAATGCATTAGCCTTGCTTTTCAAGTTTCAAAATCTGTTCAATACAGAGACCAATTCCCTAGGCTGTACGAGCCGAAATATTTCCTGAAGTTTATCAGCGTGTTGAGTTTATTACAGGAATCGCATCGAAAATTAAATATTCGGAAAGCAAACAGGAATGTCAGAAGGCAAACTGTTGCAAAATACATGTAGTCTGCATGTATAAATATGACTGTGACCTTTAGTGCGTTATTTGATCACTTTAACTTTACACCATACAAGGTCTTAATATGTGTAACGCAATGCGTGTGTTATAAAGTTCTCGACTATTTTTGGCCTATGATGTGAGCAAATTGAAATTTGAATCAAATCGAATCAAATCAAATCGATTATCGTAACACAACATGGCCTAAGGGGCCCCTAGTTACACATGTAGTAACAATCAGTCAAAAGGTCCTTAGCCTGCGAGCAGGCTCTCGTACGCGCGATGAGCGCGGAGCGCGATCGTCATCCTTAGTATTGCGTGACGTTCGAGCGCGGAGCGCGAGGGCGTGGGCTGAAACGAGAGCCTGCACGTAAGGCCCGGTTTCTCGAATGCCGCCCCTAGCGAGGTGTCAACTTGGTGACAACTCATTTGTGAAATAACCAACCAATAGAATTGAAGGAAGATGTAAACAAACATTACACATGGATACGAGAAAAAGTATTTTCGGACCAGATATTTTCATAGACGGCGTGGTAAAAGCAATGCTCTCTTATTGGGTTTTGCGCGAGCAGTGAAGGTACAAGATAGCCTGCATGCGCTGCATGGTAGCGCGGCAAGAAAACGGTAAACTCAGCGAGCGATTGTTGTAAGTGCGGAGTCTTTGTTTCCGCAACGGCAGCCGTGATGCATGATGTGTTGGCCGGCGATGTGCGAGAGAGTTTGTCAGAGCGTGATTGTATAAACCCGTTTGTCACAAAATCAGGAACTTGTGATGATGAAAACTCAACTAGCTGTGATATAGCGAAGGTGGAAAATGGCAGTATTACTGAGCGAAACCAGAGCCAAATGCAAACTTCTGTCGGCGACATCAGATCAACAGGATCAAATTCTTTCCAGCAGGAAAGTGTCACGACAAACAGAGCGAGAGGACAAAATAATAATGCTTTTCCAAATACAAGCGCCGGAACCATCAAGAACTACGGCGAAGTAGGGTTTCCAAAGTATAGTTCACTTGAAAGTAAAGCGCTTCCCATATTTTGTAAGCAAACGTCCGTGTAATAAGCTTTTTAAATACGCGTTTTCAGTTATGTAAAATAAACATATGTGGAATGCACGATCACAGAACATGGACTATTTAAAAACATAGAATGCGAGTGATGACCAGTGATCTTCTAGCCTGCGAGAAAGCTCTCGATCTCGTTTAAGTTCACGGCGCCCTCCGCGAGCGGCGAAGGCACAAGTAGACTTCAAGTTTAATACCGGACGAACCGGCGAAAGGTAAAGTTCTTAACTTGGCGTTGCTTCAGGGTTAACCCTACAGTGTTTGATTGCCTTCCTTCGAGCGAGAACAGTTCAGGTCAGTTCAGCTTTGCCCGTAACCAGTCGGCATTAAAGCGAAAACGTCTCTCCCTTCAATAATACAATTGACTGTGCTTGAGCTGTATAAACGCAGGTTCAGAATTGATCAAAAGCTTGCGAAACACTCTTGAACAAAACAATAATTGAACCGACTATCTTTTCCGTTGACCTTGGTTTCCCTGGTTTTTGTCACAATAATTGGATTTGTCATTTTGGACCAATCAGAATGCTGCGTTCGTGGACGAACGCAGGACATTCGAGAAACCGGGCCTTACGTGCAGGCTCTCGTTTCAGCCCACGCCCTCGCGCTCCGCCCTCGAACGTCACGCAATACTAAGGATGACGATCGCGCGTATGAGAGCCTGCTCGCAGGCTAAAAGGTCCTTGATACTTGATCCTTGATCCGGTGATTCCAGGAAACCAAAATAATATGCATGGACAACATCAGAAAATTAACAGGCTATAGAGCAGGTAGAAAGAAATGTTCTGTCCAAATTATAGCTTTGTAGAGTTTTTCATAACCAAGTTATTACGAAAATATTTTTCAGAAAATTACAGTATTTAGTATGCAGCCGCCATCTTGGTGCCCTTCTTTGGGGCACCAACATGTTGGCCATAAAATTGTACAAGAAGTAGAGTAGATTATACCATCAATATCATTAGCTTTTCACTTCAAAGCTCTATAGATATCACTTCCAAATTATTATCACGTCTGAAAATTTAAAAATGCGATAAAAATATCCGTTTTTGTGACAGTTCAGAAACACGTTCATCCGGGGTATAACAAATTTCAAAATTCTTTATTTTCAAAACGAAGCACTGAATCGATACCAAATTTTGTACAGAGATTAATGTTTTGTATGTCTAGAATATGTGAAAAGAATATCTTTGTAGGATTAACAGTTTAGATTTTATAATTTTGATGACGTCAGATGACAACCACCAATTATTATTATTATTACGGACAGTTCATAAGTATGTGTAACAGAGGTAATGAATGTTCTGTGTTTATATATAGACTGATTCAGATAAAATTGGACTTAATTCATACGATATAACTTAATAAACCTATAGCAGAAAAATTCATCAGAGAAATTTGAAATAACAGTTATAAACACAAGCCACAGCTGAAGCCTGCTTTTCTACACGGAAACTATGAACAAACGGTCTGCACAATAAGCTACTCAATAACAGGCAAAAAGGTTTTGCAGCCAAAATATACATTAAAATAAAAATACTTTATTTGTTTTCGGTTCAAAGCTATCGATCGATCGATCAATCGAATTGTATACATGATTGTATGCCAAATTACAAAAGTTTAAATTAAAAAGTTAAATATTATTTTTATTGGAATCAAATGATCAGTTGAACAATAATTTTTGTTATAAAGCAAATAACATCTAGAGACATAACAATAACCGGCTGTCCTGTGGTGTCAGTTTTCCTTTCCTAGATCCTAAGTCTTGAAATCCATTTGAAGTGAAGGGCTCCAAACGCCAGAGTTCAGGAACCGTTCTGTTATTCCCGGTGTTTTTGAAGTTGTATATAAACCCCTTGATTCATCGGTCAGGCACGGGTCCAAATGTGCTTCGATATAGAAACCACAGATTTCAGTTCGTGAAAGAAATAATTTCAATCCTCCAGTAGCATTTCTCAAACCGAGGAACGAAGGAATCGCAGAATGTATCCGTTTGTTGGCATCGGAAATCCAAAAAGGTCTATATTTTAAATGTGTAAGACGAGAGAAATACCGTCCTTATAGAAGCAACCCGCCATTTGGTTTTTCAGTGAGGGCCAGCTACTACCCCGACCCCCCCCCCCCCCCCCCGACTTTAGTGTTGTGATTTCCCAGGCCTTATGCACTGGTCAGCGGAATTACCAAGAAAAGTTACGAACTAACACATTTTCCCCCCAATCACAAAAACTCATCAATCATGCATGCGCTGATTGCTGAGCTAAAAAAGGTCAACGGCAAATTGATTGGGTTTAAAGCACTCAAAGTTTTATAGCTCCTTTATATCTTGTATTATGCACCTAAAAATATATATAAAAAACCGAAGGATATCATCAAAATACTAATGCAGTTGCGTTTCTTCCAAATTATTTAGAAGTGAATCAGGACTCAACAATGAAGGAAGATGAATTGTGGCTCCAAGACCAGACTCGAGCTGCTGATGAAACTGTGATCCAGGCCACTGAAGAACCTGAACCAATGACTGTACACCTTGCAGTTAATTGTAAGTGATGACGTTTCACCTCATTTGAGCGATGGAAATTAACTGAACAGGGTTGACGAATTAATACGCTAAAAAGAGACAATGGTAAATATGGATTACCTACTTCTACTACTACTGTGGGAGGTGCTGTGGCCTAATGGTTAGCGTGTTGGACTCCGGATCGAGCGGTCCGGGCTCTTGCACTGGCCGGGGCATTGTGTCCTGTGTGTTCTTGGGTAGGACACTTAACTCTCACAGTGCCTCTCTCTACCCAGGAGTATAAATGGGTACCAGCAAATTGTTCCAAGGGGAAACCTAACAAAAATGCTGGAGTGTTACCTGCGGTGGACTAGCATCCCATCCAGGGGAGTAGCGATACTTCTAGTCGTTTCATGCTAAGCAAACCGGATTTAAGTGCTGGCCTGAGAAGCCACCTGGTCTTGTAGACAGACTGCTACTACTACTGCTGCTGCTGCTTAAGTGATACTTCGTTGTTGGCATCTGTCTGTCTGTCTCAAAGGACAATGGAATGCTGTGCCGATCGATGATCGTCAGTTGTGGAGCTACAGCATCTGCTGTGGCTATACAGCCCAATCTTAGAACAGCAGGCCTTGTTGCAATTACTGGAGGTGAAAGCAGGGTCTGGTGGCAGAGCTGCTGTTGTCCTCTTGCGTTGTCGCTCTTTCCTCTCTTCCCACTGCTCATTCCTCTTCTGGTCACTCCTCTGTACACCTGTCCTGGCTGCCTGTCTCCAGTTGCTGCGATCTGCCGCCATGGCTTCCCAGGTTGTAGGGTTAATGTTGCTCTTGCAGACAGCAGAGCTGGTCTTCCAACAGGTCTAGAACCGCTGATCAGCTCTCCAAATAGCACGTCTTTGGGGATTCTTCCATTCTCCATTTGGCTGATGTGGCCAAGGCATCTTAGGCGTTGCTGAATGATCCTGAGTGATCCTGCCACTTGATTCCCAGGATTCTGCTTAGACAGCGCAAGTGGAACATATTGAGGCAGTGCTCCTGCCGGTGCTACTTAAGTGCTACTAAAGTAATAATTATAAAAGCAATATATAATTATAATAAGAACCTTCCCAGAGTCCTTTGCAACTGAAAATTTTTCAATGTCAAATAACTTTGTCAATTTGAGGCCGAGAAGGGTGAAGCACCACAAGGTAATAGCACTTACCATAAAATAACTCTCATATCAAACTTAGTGTGATGACGTCATTAGTCACGTGACCACGTCCGAAAGTGCGTTTTTGTTTACTGTGAGAACAGGTCTCTATCAATTGAAAAGTAATCAATATTTTCAGCAAGACATTGATATGGGGAATTTTGAAATGGCCATTAATATTCTGGCATTTTAAATTTAAGGGGGCTATACACGAGTGTAAAAATGTGTGGAAAATTTGTTCAGCTATATCTCACGAAATGTAAGGCGCATAGCAACAAAAATCTACATGTGGATAGATATTTATGTGAAGAACACGTTTTTGAACACGTATCTTACGTGACGTCATCAGTCACGTGACCAGATCGCTTTGAATATTTCAAATTGCTTTAAAAGTACATTATGCTCAATAAAACAGCGCCTTATTCCTGTGAGTGTTAGATATTGAAGTAAAGTTTATCAAAAGGGCGATTATTATTTTTTCTTTTAAATATCAGGGAAGAGCCGCGCATGAGCAGCGTTTGATCATTTTTCTGTTGGCGCTAAATCGGCCACTTATTAATTTAAAACCAAAAGGAGAAATTTATGAGAGGGTTTAGAGCATCCTCTTTTCAACTCAGTTGTCTGTTTTGCAAAATTAAATTTCCGTCATTTGTTTTAAGGCTGTAATTAGAAGTTCCCTGGAGCCTGGTGACTACTATGCATGAAAATGAGGCTGTGTTTTGCCGCCATTTTACTTGGTTGCCGACCCGCGTCCGGTCGCGTCAGCTCAGTGGCGTGTTTTCGCCGGATTTTTTCGCTAGTTCTTGATCTAAAGAAAGTGTTTTGTCGACTCAAGAAATTTTCCTTCGCTTTCTAGCATCTTATTGCTGCTTAAGAGCGAAGAAAGTCCTTCGGGTTGCAGACAAAGTACAGATTCAAGTAGTCGACTGTTGGCCAAAAGAAAGCTAAGTGTTCTTGAGTTTTATTTTATATTTGGCAGGCGAGCGTATAATAGCTTAGCGACGCTAGCGGTAAGGTTAATTTTCCGTTCAATTCGGTTTATAAGCTTGAGCTTATTTAAATTTTCTGCTGCTAGGCAGGTAGAAAGTTTTGCACCTTTGTTTACGTATTTAATCGTTAACTTCACGACTGTTTTGCATTGTTTCAGTTTAGAAACGAAACGTGAAACAAGAAGGAACTTGAGAAAGAACGAGCAGGAATCCCAGTCCGAAATTAAGCTGAGCTCGGTAAGTGAAAATATGGAAAACACGCCTGTTTGGCGTATTTTTACATTGAAAATTGCTGGCTTACCTTCATTCCAAACATTGCTTTGATTATGGCTTGAAACGGTCAAACGGGTATCAAATTAAGCATATGTTGTGTCTTCACAATTCAACGGCTGGATTGGGCAAAACATTTTTCCAGTATGACGCTTTGCTAAATAATTATAAGCTTATTAATAAAACTTACCTTTACTTTACCTTTATATGTTCTATGACAAGAGATACCTTCGGTTAGTTTTTCTACTAGAATAGACCAAGCTTTTAACACCTTCGTTGGTAAATTAACCCTCATCTGTTGTTTACATCCGATGCAAATTTTATATCAGCTATGTGTTTTATATTAAAGCTAAATAGAAACGAAACTAGAAGGAATAAGCTCTCCCTCTTTGAATTGAAATTCTCAGTCCCTAAGCTGAGCTCGGTAAGCAAACAAACGATTTTCAGAAGCTTTTTTTTAGGCTAAAATAGTACGAAATCTATAAACGGCTTTCCGACTGCGCTGAAATACTAGTGAATTATTATATGTTTTTCTCTTCGCTTTTCGATACGATATTTCGCTTGCCATGTTTCTCGTCCTAGGAAATTAAAATGTACAGAGGGAAATTGAATTTCTCCATTTGAATCCAGGCGATTTTATGTTTCTAATAGTGTCAGTATTGCTTGCGAAGTATAATAATATAAATCGTCACTGCACATTGTGCATCTTTGAATTAAAATTCCCAGTCCCAAAGCTGAGCTCAATAAACAAACAAACGATTTTCTTTAGGCTAAAATAGTACAAAATCTTCCAGCTTTTACTGAAATACTGGAAAGGTGCCTAGTGAGTTGTTATCTCTTCTCTTTTCGATACGATGTTTTGCTTGCCATATTGTTTCTTGTCCTGGGAAATTAAAACATTAATATAAGCTTACATTCGATTACATGTTCCGAGGGAAAATGGAATTGCTGCGTTTGAATGAAGGCCGGCGATTTTACGTTTCTATGCTGTCAAATCTGTGTGCTGAACAACATTTAAATATAATGTTTGCTTGCTATAAATCATTACAAAAAATTGTGGCCCTTCAATTTTTATGAAAAATATTTTGCGGTTTGTTTTAATTTAAATTTTGGACAGAAGAGCTGTTGTGTATTAAAATAGACTATATATATTACAATTCGAGGTTTTAACGCCAATCAGAAGAGTAAAGCGTTTGTAAACATTGTACTTTTCACTTTTTGTTACACGTCACACAACTTCAGTTTTCTGATCACAAACAATATAAATACAGACGCTATGGTGCAGTGTATAATATAAAAAATAATTGGCAATAATTAAGTTTAACTTAAGTTTATTTTGTTATCAACTGAAAATTGTTTTCAGTAAAATGAAAGTCAAAATCTAGCTGTCTATTTAATCAGGTATATTTAGATGAACTGGGATGACAGTAGTCTCCTACGCAGCCGTTATTTGTGTCGTCACCCAACTCTTCTCCCCACTAACGGCTGCTCAAATCCGAATCACATTCCTTTCCCGATTTAAGCCAATCACAGTTGCTGTCTTGCAGTGTCATTTTTCGGAACTTGCTCGCGCCAATACACCAATAATAGATTGTGTCTTATCGTGACCTTAGCGTCGGAAACGTCAAGCGGACGCCAGTATGCCGCCTTTTAAATTTGACGCACACCAGACATCAAAATAAAACATGGTTTAACTGAAGACAAATGAATGACATTAAAATATAATGTTGAAAAAGATTTTCGGCAAACGGTAACAGTCACGTTTTTGCCGATAGGTGTCAAAGTTGCTGCGGTCAAAACAAAAGGAAAGGAATGTGGTCCAGGTTTGAGCAGCCGTTAGTGGGGAGAAGCGCTGCGTGACGACACAAATAACGGCTACGTAGGAGTCTCAGGATGATAGGATTACTAAGGAATTTCCCATGCACAATGTAGTATTTATAATTTGTTTTCTGTTTCATCTTTTTCATAGATGGAGGTCATGGTCTTATAATAAACATATTGATTGTAGTCAGTAGACAGTGGATTTTACAGGTGAGAGTGAAGAGCATAAATAATATTGAAGGGATACCGTATATCTTTTAAACACGGAGCAAGCCTATAAAAGGAAAGGACACGCCCCGTCTGAAGCACTTTGTTGGCTATTTTTATCATTAATGGCATGTGGGGAAAGCTGAAACGTCGCACAACAACGGTCGAGAAAAGTTGGGGTTGGTTTATCCAAACAACTAATTGATCTATGTCAAACACAACAAGCTATAATAATAAATATTGAGCGCAAAACAAATATATATATTCACTGTTTGGAGGAACTGAATGCAAACAATGAATCCCTTCGCCCATTTCGACATGTACAGTACAGTCCAAATTTTGCGGCTAGCTAAAATTGCTGCAAAGCTCAAGCCTGCGATCAAAGAGCCACCTGTTTCCATTTATCTGAGTTTGTCGAGAACTTGAACGAGTCTCGTGAAGATGACTTTGACGGGATTTGCAAAATTATTCAGAATTACAAGCTTTGTGATTGTGCAAACAACGTGGACAATACTGAATAATTGCACATAATTAGACCTGGGTGAATTAACCAATCAAATTAGACCATTGTGATTGGCAGGCTGAACTCCACAGCCTCGACTGATAGGCTCGCTCCGTGTTTAAACGCATGCAATTTTATTATCTCATTAACAGTATTGATTAAAATTTGGGTGTATGTTAAACCAAGAACAGTGACCCTGGTCAACACCCCCGGAACACCCAGGAACACCAAACATATAAAAAGGTAAAGTCTTCATGAGCGTAGTGGCCCACAACTGCCGGAGCCGGAGCCTTAATCCCAGTTCCTGTAGCATGAAGCAACTAGGAGTATTCCTTAACCCCCTTGGTTGGGATGATAGTCCGTCGCAAGTTAGTCCACCCTGGAGCATTTTGTCGCCGGTACTCATTTATACTCCTGGGTGGAGAGAGGCACTGAGAGTAAAGTATCTTTCCCAAGAACACAACACATTGACCCCAGCCAGGGCTCAAACCCAGACCACTCAGTCCTGAGTCCAGCATGCTAACCATTACTCCATTAGGCCACTGCATCTTCCGCCACCAAAAATATACTAAATGCAAATTTCAGACCACTGACCATGTTCCATTTCCCCTTTTGGACCACTTCAGCCATATAATATCTTATTTATTTTCATTTCCTTTTTTCATATTTTTAATTTTCTTCGTATTTGTAATTTTTGGGTGTTTTCGGAGTGTTCTGGGGTGTTTCGGGAGTCTTTTGTTTCGTTTCCTCAGAAACGAAACGGTATTGTTTTTGATCCGATGTAAACTATTTACACAGTGGGGGTACTGTCCAATCAGAATAACCCTCGTAGCTTGCAATGTAAACATGTTCTAGCCAAGACAAACAAACTGGCAAACACATGTTGTTCAAGTATCGATAAAATGATCGCCACGGAGACAATAAGAAATTCAAATGTATTACAAATAGAAATATTTGACGACTGAAATGCTTCAAAGTTCGATTAAAGCGATGTATTGGCGAAAAATACAAAGATATCTGTTTCCGTGTTTAATTGTAATGTAAATATTCTAGCTGTATTTTCAACTTTGTTATTGACTTAATATCTTGGCTATTTCTAACATAGGGAACCGAGAATGGGGAACCGAGAATGGGGAAACGGGGAACGAGGAACGGAAAGTTGAGGGAAAGATGTTTACGGGTTAATTGCTCGGGCCACACCGAGCTTTATTCGGATGTTTTTCGGGCCTCTCTGCTGGAATCGGTCGTCTTCAACGTCCCATACGAAAATAACGCCTAGCCAACGAGTACATGTATGAGCTGACGCAAGTTTTTACTAGGTAATTTCAAAAGTTTAAACACTAGGGGAGGCAACTGCTAGACTTTGATTGTCGATTGTGAGCCAATTCCACACTCGTGACCGTGAAGCCGTGGACCCATAATACTCACCCTTGCCCCAGGATATTCTCAGCAAGTACTAAAACCCAGGTCTCCCCAAAGTTTCCCGACCTTCCAATCGTTCCGGAAACGAAACACTATTTCTTTTTGAAATAGCTCCTTGTTGGTTTTACATACACCCATAAAATTCACTTTGAAGTCTTCAGAGCTATATTCATCATTTAGGGGAGTGTACTGTAAAGTTATTATATATTATAACCCATCAAATATTTTTCTCGCGCGTGATTGGTCTAAACGCGTCACGTGACGCAGCCAAAACTGGGGAATAACTGGGGAATATCCGGGTGATATTCCCCAAGTGATATTCCCCAGTTTTGAAAATTTGCGTTTCACGTTCGCAGGTTCAGTTGTCGTCCCAAATAAATTGCTAAATTAAATAGGACTGATTGTTTTGAACAGACTAGAAATATTTTTGAACGCCAACATAATTATTTTGATGTTTAATAGCTTGGCCGACCGAGATCTTCCACGGCAAGCAAAGCGGCCTTGTGAAAACTGAATATTTGAAGGATAATAACTACAATAGCCTCCATTTGGCTTCAAAAATATGCTCGGATATTTGTCCTTGGACATTATCTGTTCCTCGAAGCTCACAGTTTTCCTCGAGCTTCGCTCTCGGAAAACTGTTCGCTTCTCGGAACAGATAATGTCCGCGGACAAATATCCGAGCATATTTCCTCGCCAAATGGAGGCTATTGTTTATTTATATAAGCTGTACGTGGGCTAAATATCTGTTATTTGTTCAAAAGGTTTTTTTTTTGGTGGGCTTCTTTTGGGGGAAATGGGGGAAGGGAGTTGCGTCTCAAACCTTTTTAGGCGTATATAAAAGAATAAAGCATAGTAAATAGATATCTATTTAAAAGTTGAAAATCCCTTTCATTAATTATCCTTGATGATGATCTAGAGCATAATAATTAATTATATGTTCTCTTCTGAGGTGGGTTAATACTGGGTACCAGTATACTGGTCTACCACTCAAGCCCTCTCTCCTCCAGCTGACCTGATGGTTAATTACATTCTCTGCTTTGTTTTCTCTTCAGATTTGTACTTCAAAACCATTGTAATATCAGGCAGCACTTGTGATGTCAGGAGAATAAATTAAATTGATATTGGTTTGAAATAATTTATAATCTATATAATATATAAAATTGTTTGTTTTACTAATTCAGAGGGTGATACTTGATTTTGTGGCCAGAAAAAAAAGGACCAAATAAATATTTGAAGAAATATTTTTGAAATGTGGTGGTTGTCTGCTGTATTTAGATTTCATTGAATCTGATCCTAAACAGTGTGATTTTAATATTGAATGTTTAAAATGTTAAATGTTAGCACATGCTGTTAGTGTATTTTGCCCCTTTAATAAATATACATGTACATGCATGTGTAATAATATTGAGCATGGTATGAAAAGTCAAGCCTTTGTTGGAAAATACATATACTTTTGGTCTGATTCACACCAGTCTGACTCTTATGTCAATTCATGGCCTGTTAAAATTCAGACCATTCCAAATTTATTTTTCAAATCATGTACATTAATTAATTTTGGTTTAAATTTATTTTTGTTTGATATTTATTTCCTTTCGTCTTTATTTTGTTTTAGAGCATGGTACGTAATGACAGTGCTAGCTAATGACATTAAATTCAAGAGAAAGGAAAACAAAAAATTTGTAATATAAAAAATATATGTTAGTCACAACATGATAATTTAACAGTGTCGGGTTACTGTTTCTTCTAATACTGCTACCATATTTTCAGAGTTTAACATTTGAGTGACTTTCACTGGTGTTCTTTAGTATATTTTTTGTTCCAGGAATTTTTGACATCACCATAATTCATATTCACTGATACTGAATAATATTAGGCACATGTAAGTTTCCGAGTAGCTTCATGTGAACCATTGGTTCATTGATATAAACTGTACATGTAAGCTCTCATTTACCTTCATATGAAGCTTTTGAATCCACTATTCTGAGCTATTTACATATTGCTCTGACTATGAATTTTACAAATTGCATTACTGGGGTTTTTGATATACACAATTTAAACTCAGGGTTGTTGTCTGAGGGTGCATTTGTTGGTTTGTGCTATACAAAGAACACTGTCAATTGGTCTTGTATCTATGATAATACATATATCTTATTATTAACCAAGCGCGAGAACCATACTGGGAAAATCTTGACAGTACAGATCGAGTGCAACGAGGTCCATTCAGAAAAGACTGAGGGCTGACTGAGGGCCGATATTTTACTAACAAATTTGCATGATTTTCGCAATTTCTAAACCCCACTAAAACTAAAATTAAGGGCAGTAGGTGGTATCATATTTTCCATTTTTCCATTATGACAATTAAATTATATATTGCTTTTATTCCGGTTCCACTTGTAATAATAATAATAATAATAATAATATTGATTTATTTGCAGTCTATCCACCAGGTGACTCTTCACCTGCAAAAATCTAATTACAATGTACCATTAAAAACTAAACTATGATAGGTAAAATACAATTCTTTAAAACATATTAAAACACTATACACTATGCAACTATTAACATTAATTGATTTAAAAATAATAAAATAATAATACTACTATAGTACTAAATACTGTTACTGCTACTGCTACTATTGATGGTCCACTCACAACAAAATACGCTAACAACAACTTTTGTGTTTTGCTTCTTTCATGTACCTTGGTTGTTAAAAACTTCATAGATGGAGGAAATTTAACAAATGTACAAAGAGAGAACAGTGCACAGCAAGAAGAAGAAAGGCAACAACTGGTGTCTGAAGAATTCTTGGAGACTGAAACAGCTGACATTCCTGTTGATGAATTACCTCAGTACTTTCAGCATTTACGATTAATTCATAACCCAATGCCAAGAGATGCAAGTGACAATAGTTTACGAATAGCAGTGGAGTGTAACAACCTGGAAAGTCTTGAACGTCTGTGGTCGGACTATCGTTCCGGTCACCTAAATGCAATAGCCGAGAAATTCCTTGTGACAGATGATATTAAGAGGAGATTTGATGTGCAGTCTGTAAATTTAGCAACAACTATTCTGGAAGAAGATTACATGGCGTGCAAAGAGTTTCTCTTGAACAAGCCACGTAAGTTAAAATGACATTTTGTTTTAGTTTATATGAGGCCAGTATTTATTTATTTAATCCACGAGCCTGCGTTGTAAATGAGATGATAAATAGCCAACAAGTGTGTAGGGCAAGTTGGCTATAATCATCTCATAACATTTTTAAACAAATCGCAAGCATGTCAAGGCATGGCTCAGGCCCCAATTATGCAGAAATATTCAAAACATCATAACTTGGTATCACTTTACCAAAACGTTACTAAACTTGGCAAGTACAGTATATCTAAGGCCCGGGTCGCACTTGCGGACAAGTTTTGAAATGTCCCAACATTTTCCAAAAATATTGTCAGGACATGTTGTCAGGGACATCTTGTAGAATAACAAAAGGTTTAGTAACTAGCACAATAGCTTTTCACGTGCTATAAACCTCATGGGACATTCCTCAGCTGTCCTCTGCAAAACAACGACGTGAAATGACAAAATTCTGGGCTTTGGGGAGAACAGCTTTGTCCTTCACAACATTATTAAAATCATGAAGTTGGTTCGACCTGTAATGATTACCACAGAAAATTAATAGAAACAAACGAAAAAAACAATGCATTGTTATTCACATATTTTAAATCCAGTTTGGTGGCGTAAATCATACTATATTTGCACACAGTCCTGGAGGCCGCGGTAAATTTGAATCAAATATATGGCAACACGTGCTTCAAAATGCAAATTTGTTATTCTCAGAGAAAAACACAATGGTTAATCAAGAAAGCATTGTTATCTGGATCACCCGGTGCATGGGGAAGTGGCTTGTCCAGCTCCAGGGCAGGACTACGGCGCTTTTGAAGTTTTGTCCGTTTTGACAAAATTTGTCCTACTCACAACAAGTAGGTCGCACTTGTTTTGCAATTATTGTATCAAACAAATTTCAAAACGTGCACACGTGCGATGCGGGCCAATCATAGGACTGCGGCTTCTTTGTTATTTCATCTTTTTGGACAAGTTGTTCGTCCTGAAAACGTAGGTTGCACTCGTCTTTGCTATAAATGACGCTTAAATTGAAGAAATCCACTAAAGTTACCAAACTTGTCCGCAAGTGCGACCCGGGCCTAAGTTGATGAACTTAATTGATTTTTTGTTTAATAAGTCTAATTTGTAGGTCACGTGACCTGTCGTGACCTGTCTTTGTGCAAAAGAAAGTTTAAAATGGGCCACTGAGATGACATACGATGAATATTGAATACAGTGTTTTTGTAACCGAATGATTGTCTGTTACATGGTTCTGGCTGGAATGCACGACCATGATTTTAAATTACAAAAAATATATATAGATAAAAAACCGAAGGATATCATCAAAATACCAATGCAGTTACGTTTACTTCCAAATTATTTAGAAGTGAATCAGGACTTAACAATGAAGGAAGAGGAATTGTGGCCCGAAGACCAGACTCGAGCTGCTAATGAAACTGTGATCCAGGCCACTGAAGAACCTGAACCAATGATTGTACACCTTGAAGTTAATTGTAAGTGATGACGTTTCACCTCATTTGAGCGATGGAAATTAACTGAACAGGGTTGACGAATTAATACGCTAAAAAGAGACAATGGTAAATATGGATTACCTACTTCTACTACTACTGTGGGAGGTGCTGTGGCCTAATGGTTAGCACATTGGACTCCGGATCGAGCGGTCCGGGTTCGAGCCCTGGCCTGAGTCATTGTGTTGTGTTCTTGGGCAAGATACTTTACTCTCACAGTGCCTCTCTCCACCCAGGAGTTAAATGGGTACTGGTGACAACATGCTGGGGGGTGACCTGCGATGGACTAGCATCCCATCCAGGGGAGTAGCAATACTCCTAGTCAGCTTCATGATAAGCAAACCGGGATAAGGCTCCTATGAGCCACTCATGAATGATAAGGCATAAACTAGAAATTTCTAATAGAAAGCCAACTGCTGCGGATGGAAATTGATAAGCAAGTCAAACAAAAATTATGAACATACATGACTGCCTGATTCCCCATGGCCATAGTGGCTGCAAACATACTGTATATATATGTGCTAATTTGTTGACTAAATTACTCCGTGCTGATGTTTGTGTACATTTTGTGAATACATGCCACCCTTCAAAGTGGTGTTATCATTTATTGGTCTTGAAATCTGAGTACATTTAGCACACAGTGATGCAGTTCTATAAGAAGTGTTCCAAAATTCTTTTTTTCCATATTCCAGTCCTGACTAGTTCCTAAAAATTCAAGATGGCTCCTATTGTTGAAAAGTTCCATCGTTTAAAAGTCCCAAATAAACTTGTCCGTGATTCAGATAAAGATGAACTTTATTCATACAATTAATATAAAGCAAATACAGCATTTAGCGTACTGTAGCGTTTAGCTAGGCTACCAAAATGAATCTCTGCGATAGAAGGCTTGATCGATCGATGGATTCGGATCCGCGTCTTTCTTCCTCTCCTGTAAGTCACGCACGCATGTACAAAATTGGTCGAAATGGGACATGGCTAGCTCTCCTCCTTCATCTCTTCTCAAATTATCCATCCTTCCTCTCAAACTGCTCCTCGATCTACGCCTGCTATCTTGGAAGAGCCGCCGCCATCTCAGTGGATACCCTCTCCTAGGCGTTTTGCTCCACCACCCCCTGCCACTAGCTCCCTACCCTCCCTCCAATGCCGTCCCCATGGGTAAGGCAGGTGACCATTTCATATCGCGGGCTTAACCTCATGAATAATGTGATGCATAAATTAAAATTCATTTCATGCATAAATTAATGTTAACGCCATCGACCGATCGATTGAGTGCTAATTTGCATATTGTTTCACACAGCTATACAGAATGTACTCTTGGAATTATTTAATGTGGGGTTGTCTGCGCTAAACTGCTAAGGTGTAAACTTTGATCAAAACGTGGGTGATCTATCTGCGTTATTACACCTTTTGCTGTTCATTAACAGAAAATATAAATTCATTTGTGTGAATAGTTAGACAGCGTGGAAATATGTTCATTTACACCAAAAGATCATTCATTTACGCAAAAATAACTTCATTAACGATTTTAGCATAAGCAGTAACATTCAATAATATTAACAGACAAACATTTGCATCCTTGGACATTTATTAGCTCAAAATGTACTTTCATTTGCGCAATAATCAACTTCAATAACAGTAATGTGCAAACATTTGTGCCAATTGACAATCATTTTCGTGTATGGAATTTCATTAACGAGTTTTGCATAAACACTCGCATTCTATAGCATTAACAGACAACTATTTTCACAAACGCGACATTCTTTAGTGCGACAATACAAACATTAACGTTGTTATAATGTCCAACAAGGAGAAAGTTATATTCAACTACATGTCTATTAACTGTGTTAGTTAGCCTTCAATTTCCTTTCTATTTAAACATCGTGATAAATATGTCTGCATAAAGCGATGCCATTAGCTCCCGTGATATTTCTGATATTTCGTTGTAATGCTTGCAGCAGTAACTGTGTGCGATAGTCGCCAAGAGAAATTCCTTGCCGTCTTGCCTCTTGTCTATCATTCATCTGTGCCTGTACCTCGGGCCTTGAAATATCTGCTTTAATGGCTGCCTTAAGAGAACTTATTGCTTGCTCAACTATGTTTAAGAACGGGCTATAGGGTGGTAGCATCTTGAGCTCTGTGTTAGGACCGGGGTTTGCTGGGTTGCGGTGGGCTGGCGCTCCATCGTAAATGAAGATTACGTGCTCGTCGGGGTCTAGGTTCAATCTCGCCTGAAGTAAGAAGTCGCTAAATCTTTGTGCATTCATACGCCCAACCATCGCAGAGTGAAAGACAAGGCCGTTCGTTGGTGAAATGGCCATGGTGACTGTTACGTTTCTCCCTCGCTGTCCACAGACCTGCCGGTATGCCCTCTCTCCTCGTCTGGCCCTGCCGTGACTTCTCGCGGTCCAGATTTTTTTTTTTTTTTTTTTTTTTTTAATTCTATTTGCAACACACAAAAACATTACTTACAATCTGATTATTACCCTATTAAAATATATGGTTACTTGCTCTATTTACATTTCATTTGTTACAGTGCTTATAATCCGATTGCTTACACTACTTACAATACAATTATTTACACCACTTACAATACAATTCCTTATACAACTTGCAATACGATTGTTTACACTACTTACAATACAATTACGTGCACTATTTACAATGCAACACTCGCACACTGTTTACCATACAGTTACTTACACTGTTTACTCCTACATGAACATACTTACAAAAACGGATATGACACTACTGAGAAATAAATTATGTTATTGTCTGTATAGGTTAAAGTAATCACACCAAGCTCACTTTACGCTCTACTTTAAGCTGAAAAGTTAATTTGGAAATAAATTCCGCGGTGTCAGCATTCTTTTGCAACGTCTTGCAAACATAAGAGTATTGCTTCGCAAGTAAGAGAAGGAGACGCAAACAGTTTATCTGTTGATTTGATAAGTTAGGGATGGGTGGTAGTAGATTCAGGAAAATTTGTATCGGGCCAAGTTTAACATTTGTTTTATGAAGATCATTAAACCATTTCAGGGATTTTTGGTATAAAGTTATCAATGGTTGACATTCAAGAAATGCATGTTCAATAGAGTCATTCTCGCCGCAGAGAGCACATTGCACTTCATTCGTTATCCCAAAGCAATTTAGTTCCTTATTAGTTACTAGAATTCGATGTAGCAGTTTGAAATAAAATTGTTTTAATTTATTATCACGCGTTGTCTTAAAAGTTGTTTGTATTGAGGTTGTCCATTGATCAGCAATCTCTCCTGAATATTTCCGCCAAGTTTTAATCGCAGTGGGTTCGACATCAATGGATTCCACAAATAATTTATAAAATTGTTTACAGCGCATTTTCCTTAAGTCCAGAGTGATATCTTTAGATAATTGGTATTGATGACTTTCTTCAAGTGAAATAATTTGCCGAATATCCCTATGTTCTGAAGCAGATCGTTTAAGCCATGTTGGGATGGCAGAGGTAATCTGGCAATATTGCAAGAAATTCAAGTTGAGATTATATTTTTCCCTAAACTCTTCTATCAAAAGGAATTTCCCTTGGCTGTTGAGCAAATCTTGAACGAAAACAATATTTTTGGAAAACCACGTCTTCCAATAGAATGATTGGTTTTCGATATGAATGTCTTTGTTGTTCCAAAGGATAAATTCACGTTTTAGTGGATCTACAAAATTACTTCGCAGGTCTAAAAAGAATTGCAAAAGCTCACGATAAAACAAGGGAATTTTGTTGTCCAAGTTCTTAACATTATAGTTACAATTTAATAGAAACAATAGACCTCCATATTTTTCAAAATAATAGTTCGGAATTGCTTTCCAGGTTTCGTTGGTTTTATTGAGGAATCTTGCAATCCAGCTAAGGCGTAATGCTTTAACCGCGAGCCTAAAGCAAGGAAAATGTACACCACCCTTGTCTAGAGGGCGATACAAAACTTGTCTCTTGATCTTGTCTCTCTTATTTTTCCAAAGAAAGGAAAATAGCTTACTTTGGGTTTGCTGTATCACAGATTCAGGAACGGATAGCATAGAAGCGGTGTAAATTAACTGAGACAAACCTATGGATTTTGCAAGCATAGTTCTACCAAAAAGTGTCAAATCCCTAGACAGCCATATATTAAGCTTTGTTTCCATTTTCTTTATTTTAATGAAGAAGTTGTTGTTATTATTCTTTACTTCATCATGAGAGAGGTACGTTCCAAGAAATTTGATAGGATCCTTAGGGCAATTAAATTCTAGAGGTTCAGACTTATTTTTTCTCGAGGCACCAATCCACATAGCTTTTGTTTTATTTTTGTTTAGCCGCAATCCCGAGATTGAACCAAAGGTGTTAACAATATTCATAGCTTCTCTTAATGACCCGGTATTGTCAACAATTAGGGTTGTATCGTCAGCAAATTGCGAAATCTTAGCGCGGTCCAGATGTTATAACCACACTCGTCTACAAAGACGCTATGGTTCACCACAGCATGGCCCATGAACCAGTTGGCGTAGTCTACCCGTTTCTGTATAACATCTGGTCTGTTTCTATCAGCTGGGACGGGCCTGGCCAGTTTCACCCGAAACAGCATTCCCTCTAGCGTCCTCGCCACTGTGCGGTCATGGATCCTCGGTTTTGCAGGGAGGCGTACTCTAAGCTCGTGGTTTATCTGGGCTAGTGTTAATAGACAGTTCTCGTTTAAAATGACATTGAGGCAGTCCCTCATCTCGTTATCAACTCTGACGTTGTTTCTGCCTCCCCGTGGTCTTTCTGCGATTCTTCCTTCTCAGATGTACCAAGCTACAATACTTCTTGCTGTTGACTTGTTGTCTCCTAAGGTGTCCGCCATCAGTATGTAATCTTCGGTTTGATCTTCAAACGCCCTGATGATTCTTTCACGGTGTTCAAGCGGTATCCTGTTTCTTGGAGGCATATCTGTTTCAAACTGACTTGCAAAACTGGTACGCCTATTGCATCTCTTTCTGACAAAATGATTGAATGTGCAATACAGCACTTTTATAGGTAAACCTCCCTTCTTCTAAATGCAACATTCTCTCGTGAACACTTTTCCAAAAAATCCCTTGAAATTCTGTTGCGCTATTGAAAAACTGTATTTCCTTATTGTGTGTTGAAAACGTGTTAATGTTTGTATTGTCGCACTAAAGAATGTCGCGTTTGTGAAAATAGTCGTCTGTTAATGCTATGGAATGTGAGTGTTTATGCAAAACTCGTTAATGAAATTCCATACACGAAAATGATTGTCAATTGGCCCAAATGTTTGCACATTACTGTTATTGAAGTTGATTATTGCGCAAATGAAAGTACATTTTGAGCTAATAAATGTCCAAGGATGCAAATGTTTGTCTGTTAATATTATTGAATGTTACTGCTTATGCTAAAATCGTTAATGAAGTTATTTTCGCGTAAATGAATGATCTTTTGGTGTAAATGAAAATATTTCCACGCTATTGTCTAACTATTCACACAAATGAATTTATATTTTCTGCTAATGAACAGCAAAAGGTGTACTGACTAGTATTTAGCACAATATATATTTGTTTCAGACAACGCTTTGCTCTCCTTGTGGTAGCTTTCTTTCTAGAATAAGGTGTTTATATTTCCAGAAAACATACCCCCACCACGGAAGGGATTGGACATTCCAGAGGGGTGGGGGTCAAAGGCCTAGGAAATTCCTGAGGGGAGGGGGTGCACCAAACGATATATTTTTCCAGAGAGTCTCGTATTATGTTCCCTCTTTGTTGTTTGCGTTTTCCTTTCCCCCCCCCCCCCCCCCCCCCCAAAAAAAAAAAAAAAAACCCAGCAGAGCCATTCATAAAATGTCATTTAGGCAAACGATGATCCTGGCGAAATGTAACATCAAAAGTAGCTTAATACTACATTCACAGTACGACAAATTGCGTGACTCAAAATGCGATCTTATGACGTAATGGTTATTATTTATAAATCTGCGCATCTCAGCAAGTTTCTATTTTTTACAAATCTGCGAGTCTCAGAAAGTAAAGTAATAGCTTGATATTAAATTTGATTGTATGCCGAGTACAATGATTTAATATTTTGACGAGTCAAACTCACAGACGTTTATACCAAATCTCTTCAAGTCACGGCTCTACGTATTGCGTGAAAGTCACGGTTGAACTTGACCCTATGTAACCCTATGACGTAATCGTCCTTACTCGAAATTACAAACAAGATGGCGTCCAAGCGAACTTGTGGCGTTGAATCTTCCCCAAAAAATTTCCAAATTCTTTCGGAAAGTGGAAACGGAGGCCGCATCAGGAAGAAACCTATAGGTTTGCTTTTCTATTTCTTAAAGTTTTTGAACGGTTTCGACTAAACATTCATAACAATCGATGAGGGTTTTTTTTTTTTGGTTTTCGTTTTGTTTTTCTTTATTACCAGTCCTAAATAGGTCAAAAGGGCTGAGTCTACCCCCAAAATACACCAGAAGCAACCATTTGGAGCCGCTTTTTTGAAAATTTTCCGTTTTAAAGGAAAGAAAATATTTTCTCTTTAATTTTTTTTTCAGCAGGATTTTCACGTCTATTTATTTTCCTGCTTGGTTCTTTCTAAATATGGATCTTGAAATCGAAATGAGTTGCTTGTCAGTTTCAAGGAGTCAAAACTTAATTAAAAACATGTGGATAATTAAATTAAAACCAGTTAGTATTTTAACATCAGATGGTGTTTTTTCTGTGGGTTGAAAAAGCTGTTGTTCACTCTGCGCTATCCATTGACACTCTGAGTTAAGGTTTTCCTCTCCCTCCGAGCTTTCAGGCGGTACGCCCAAGCTTTTGAGGTGATGGAAGCCCTTTCGCTTGAGTAATTATAGTCTTCTTATGTATAAACAGTTTGACCAAACTAGCATCGTTCTGAGAACGTAGAGGCTATTCGTGAGTAAACGGAATTTTTGTATTCGATTTTGCAGTACTTTTGATTTTTAGATTATTACATGTAAAACAGTGTAAGGTTGTAAAATAAGTTAAGCGAGTACTTAGCGGCTATCCAAGTTAGCGGTTTCTTCGATTCATAAAGTTTTTTGCGCGATTTTTTCTTTGAATGTTGACTTTGGTATTTGTTATTGATGAAAAGCGACTGTTGACAGCTACAACTGCCTTTTGGTCGAGGGTTACATGTCGAGGGTCCAAAAATAAAATAAAAATAATTAGAAAATAATAATAATAAATTAATAATTATTTAAAATATGTGACATGCAGCGTCGCTTCGTCCCTAAAATCGAGCCTCTGGCTTCCTATGTTTTAATGAATACATTTCTTAATTCACTGCTTTTCATATTTTTACGTTGTGTAAAACAACTAGAAGACTGCGAATAAACAAAGTAATATTGTAGTTAAGTTTAGTGGAACGTGACTATAATTTTGATTACATAACTAGATGATATTTTGTGGTTAAAGTAAGCGTGCGCATGCTGGGAAGTATATTAAACACGTACGATAAATAATTGATCTCTCAGATTTTATTATTACACGATAAGTTTTCGCTTGCCACATAAAATAAATATAAGTATATCAGACGGAGTTTGAAGTTAACACATAGCAGCCAATAATAAAGCCGTTATGGCTACCCAGTGGTTTCCTAAATCAAAGCCAATTAAATACATGTACCCGATATTCCGCCCGCACTTCCTAACCCATGGTTATTCCTAGTTTTTAATACATATACTGTTAGTATGTGTAGTCACTAGTGCTAGAAGCAATTAACTTCACGTGTCTCTATTATTGATATGCATTAAGGATGCGTACTGCCTCATTATGCTCCCCCCTCTCCCTAATACCCTTTCTGGAATAAATTCTCCACATTGGCTCTACAAGTGTTTGTAAAATATTGTCATTAATTTGTCTGTTCTCCTTACGCTTCTAGCGGCAGAAACTGAAAACAGTCAGGAAGGTGGCTCACAGGACTGCAATGACAACCCACCACGGCTCAGTTTTGAGCTTCCAAAGTTAAGCGATCTTCCAAAGGCTAGTAAAAGTTGGAATGATGTTGACTTGCCGATTGACATTATGTTGTTGACAGTGGAGGATTGTGAGTTCTTAGGATGCTTTTACTATCTGGATAAACCCTTTAAGAGTTACTGCAATGATATTGGTTATGTGTGCTTTGGCTCCATGGGTTGTGGCAATGAGAAGAAATTGAAAATTGCACTAATGAAGTGCTCTGAAGGTTCAGCAGTTCCGGGTGGTTCTTTAACTGTTGTAAAAAAATGCAGTCAGGGTACTGAGGCCCAAGGCTGTGTTTTCTGTTGGTGCCTGCAGTGGACTGAATGACGAGAAAACCAAACTGGGAGATGTAGTTGTGTCTTCTTCAAAGTTGATAACACTTGCCCACGAAACTCCTGCAAGCAGAAATATTGGCTACCTCATCCATCATGTAGGTGATAGCTGGAAGGCACCTTTAGAAAACCCAGATGTTCGAGAAGTGAGAGTACACTGTGATAGCGAGGTTCTGAGTAGCCAAGAGGCGGTCAATGAAGACATTATCCAGCAATATCCTGAAGCAATTGCAGTTGAGATGGAAGGCGAAGGTTAGATTAATCATTTGTTAGAAGTATGCTGTAAATAGTAACATGTTCTTTGTATTTGGACAATTACTGTTGCTTTCACTTGTTACAGTACATTAACAAGTTTTGTTTTGATTTTTTCTGCCCTTGCTAGAGCGGTTTTCAATTGAGTGTCGTAAAAACAATACCAAAGCAATTACAATGGCCAATCACAGTACACGTAAGAAACAAAATGAAGCAATGAGAACTCGAAGCAAATGCACGTAACCGGCGCGGAATACACGTGCTACCAAGTTGCGATTGGTTTTGGTTTTGCATCTGATTGGTTGAGTAGTTGACGCGAATTTTTTTTAAACCAATCATGGACCGTAGTAAAGCAAAACCAAAGTAATTCAACGATTACCTTATAAAAGGAAATTAACGCTCCATAAATTAACGCGAATTTTAAAAATTCGCGTTAATTTAAGTCGCGCTAATTTTGGTGAGCGTTAATTTCCGCGACATTAATTAAGTGAAGCGTTAATTTCCGCGACCTTACCGTATTTCAATCTTTTACAATGTAAAGCCTAAAAAGGCAATAAAACAATATTTCCAGTTCACCCTCGCTTTCAGAAGAGCAGTTCTCGACATCTGAGTTCTTGTATTTTGGCCAAAATATCTTTGTTTCTTTGTGTTAATCGCGTTAATTTCCTTCATGTTGAAATTTTACCTCCTCTTTCGCGTTAATTTCCTTTATTCGGAATTAATTTTCCTTCCAATTCGCGTTAATTTAAGTCGCGTTAATTTCAAATACGTTAATTAACACGAGCGTTAATTTCCTATAATAAGCGGGTACTTTCGACAGTCAATTGAAAACCGCTCTATCAATGGATGCTAACCAGTCAATGTTGTTCTAACACACACTGATTGTGAATAGTGTCCAGTAGCTCTGAAGGTCGGCAACAACAACAACAACAACAACAACAACAACAAACTTTATTTTACCCCACAGGCTACTAAAAGTATTTACAACAATTGAACAGAACAGTGCTTGGCACAAGCACAAGTCCCTCCATGTGTATTGTCCCTGCGACTTGTCCCACAAATTCAAACTGGTTTGAATTGAAGTGGGGACTTGGCCCCTCAAATTATGCTTGTCCTCTCACGTGTACTGTTCAACAACAACAACAACAAAAACAAACAACAAAAACGTTATTTTACCCCAGAGCCTACAATAAGTATTTACAATTGGGACAAGTCTCAACCAAATAAGAAAATAAACCAATCAAAGACCAATTGGACTGTCCCAGCTCAAGTCCCCTCGTGTGTATGCTTAAGGAACTTGTCCCCAGGATACAGTCTTGATACAAGTCCCTGTAACCAGTCCCCTCATGTGAACAGCTGCAGAGACTTGTCCCCTCGTGTGTGCCGACCTTGATATTCTGCATTGAAGGAAGCATGTATTAGGGACGAATAGTTTGGCTATAATTTACTGATTTTCTCTTCGACAATGCTTTCCTTGGGTGCAACGTTTGTTTCTGTTTATTCAGAGAATGAGAAGGTTACTTGCTGTTCAATACATCGCCCTTGTAGTTTCATTTCATTGTCACTTGTCCGGCGTTCTCGACCAATTGAACAATTATTGGTACCTTTAGATCAAAATTGAAAAGCCTAAGACAGAGAGCACAAGGCTGTTATTTAGCCTTTATGTGTCGTCCTTTGAAGCTCCAAGGTACGCTCCACGAGGTTCACATCTCCACACCATTTGACACTTACTTAGAGTGCAGTCGTTTTCGCAGCGACCGGTAAGACGAGCGCGAAACGACATCTGTGATGTAAATATAAAGAAATTGGAGCAAAATCAACAGAACGTATTAAAACTTACCAAGTTTGAACAAGTTGTTATGTGTAGTGCATGGTTACAATCCCAAAGTGAGGCCAATAATTGATTGACAGAATTGTTCAAGGTTTATTTATTTCCATGTAAACAGGCTGCTAGATACCCATCGTTTACCAATGTAAATACATTGTTCTTCTATTTCAGGGCTTTTCGCAGCAGCCCACGACCTAAAGACAGAATGGGTTCTTATAAAGGGCATCAAAGACTATGCAGATGGAAGCCAATCTTCAAGTGATGAGTGGGGAGTTTTTGCTAGTGTCATGGCGGCTTCTGTTGTGGCCAACATTTTGAGTGATTCTGTCGTATTTGAAGAATGGTCCCACAACAATCAAGGTAACAACTCTCATCCCCTCCTGCTCTTTCCCGTTGCTTATTCACGGGCTAAAATAATTTCCGCTCGTAAATGCCTGCTATCGACATCCATTTGACTCACTTTTGCATTTTTTTTTTTCAAAATGAATTAGAAGCTCATTACTGGCCTTTTTTACAATGAACCAATGAAGCGTTTTCATTTCGGATTATGATTGGCTCGCGCCCGTCAGGAAATATCGAAAATTCTGAGACGTGAATCAAAACTCGGATTTTGTTTTATTTTTATTTTCAAAATATATTCAAATGTTCCAGTGAGTTTAAATTTTTGTGATATCTAGGAAAGTTTGAAACAGCACCCGATCGTGCCAGAAGACCGATGGAAAATTAAATGATGCAAAATAGAACACTTTCAATAGACGAAGGAAACTTGACTTGATTTCATTTTTGCTCACTCTGTTATCAATCCTTCAGTATTATTTCGAACCTCATCACTTTGTAGAGTGATCTATGAAAAACAATGAAATCGTCTGCTCATATTGCTGTTTTAGTTTTAGTGAAATCGACTTCTGAAACACAGATTTTATGCTTTAGAAAATAGCACCACTTCAAACATTTTCGATTATGCTGCTTCAAATTATCATGGGTAATTTTCCACTGGCTGAGTGAAATGAAATTTTCTCACACACCGCTGGGGCCTGGGTATAGGTCATGTGACCGGTGAGGCGGGCAGTTGTTTTTGTTGCGTCCGCCATCACTGACCTTCCCACCCACCCACCCACCCAACGAATTTCAGTTGTATGCAGCGTTATACAATGTACAAACCTTGTAATTTTTTTAAGCTTCCCAGTTTTTAGCATGATATGTGTACAGTTTTTTGATTTTACAATAAAGGTCAGGCTTGCAGCGGTCGGCTTGAAATGGCTACCAGTGGTGTGTGAGAAGCAATATTATAAAATGTTCAAAGGAATTGAGCGCGCTACGATTGGTCAATTCGAGTTCATTATAACTTGATAATGCACGTACCCTACGTCACACGCGTGCTTTATCGAGTTTTATAAACTTTTGTTCATATAACAAGTGTAATTTGAAGAGGCTTCCCTTCTCCCTTAAATTAAAACCAGTTGGAAGTCGTGGAACATATATACAGTCGAACCCCGATTAAGCGGCCACCTATTAACCGGCCAACCCCGATTAAGCGGCCAGCTATCAAAGTCCCGATATCAGTATAATACTGTAAATAAAACCCCGATTAAGCTGCCAACCCCTATTGAGCAGCCACTTGCCATTTCCCTGAGGGTGGCCGCTTAATCGGGGTTCAACTGTAGGTATCGACCATCGAGCCACAATTATTTTGTTTCTTAGTTTATTAGTTATTTTTTTGCTTTTATTTTTTTTTATCAGGGGTTTCTCCCGTGGAAACGTTTGATTTGAAGACCTGTCAGAGCAAGCTTGCGGAGCATTATCAAAAAACAGCCAAGGTGCCCACCACTGTGTGGTCTTCAATTTATCAGTTGGAACTTGACCAGATCTACACTCGACTGTCCTGGGTGAGAGAGGAACAAACCCCAGCTGGGTCATCACAAAGGAACTGGGCCATTACACCGAAATGTTCACTGAGAAAACCGAACACGGATTTGTACCAAAGAGAATTCTCGTGCGAGGGCAGACGGGGATTGGTAAAACTACGTTCGTTAAAAAGCTGCTTGTGGATTGGTCGAATCTCGATGATGCGAAGATGGAAGAGCAACAGAAAGATGCACTGAGGAAGTTTGAGCTTGTTGTTGCTGTTACTCTCAAAGAAGTATCCAAGTGCCAGACGTTAAAAGAAGTCATAACTTGCTCTCGTCTGTTTTCAAAAGATGAAGAATCTTTAACGGATGATCTCCTCTGTTACATCTGTAAGAATCAGGAGAAAGTTCTGTTTGTGTTTGACGGATATGACGAGTATCGCACTGGAAGCGACGCCGAAATCCAGTATGGCAGCAAAAGCAACTCTCCAATCTACGAAATATTCCACGGAGATAATCTGCGAGACTGTACTGTCTTGGTAACCACTGGATCTTCAAGAGCTGACGAGGTACGAGGATCTGCCGACATGCAAGCTGAGATCACCGGGTTTGATGTATCTGATAGAAAGGCCTTTATGAGAAAAATGTTGGATGACGAAACTGAGGTAGATGATCTATTTCAGTTCCTATCGACGAATAAGATGCAAGACCTAGCAAGAGTTCCGTTATTGACTCTCTTTTTTTGCTTGCTGTGGAGGAAAGAGAAGGAGAAGTTGATAGAAATTGTTAAAAGTAAAACTAAATTGTATCGAGCAATTGTAAGACACATTTTACAGTACAGCCACAGGAAGCACTCTTCAACTCAGGTCTGTAAAGTAAAGGAAGAGAATTACGAAGAGATCCTCACTGAAATAGGAAAAGTGGCTTTGACTGGTCTTCTGAAAGGTGATCTCGTGTTCGAGTATGGTCAACTGCCCGAGAAAGTGCGTGAGGAAAGAAGTCTCATCGTTGGCCTTTTTCAATTATCTGAGTACGGACCAAGTCTGGAACCAATGGAGATGGTGTCCTTTATTCACAAGAGCATACAAGAATTCTTAGCGGCGTGGTACATCACCTACAGATGTGTCCCTGAAGGAAATCTCGGTGGAATTGAGGAGCACGCCCGCACCGTGGAAGATTGCCAGGCCTGGGAGAATGTGTTTCAGTTTATCTGTGGTTTGTCTGACAATGGAGCTGTGAAGGTTTTTGAACACTTGACATCAGTTAGAATCTCTGACCCAACACTGGATTTATCCAAGACAATACCTGATCTGGAAAACGAGACAGACGTACCACTGTGTGACGTCACTGGTACGCACGTCATGTTCAGTGAATTGGTTTACAATTCATTTCAAGAAGTTCACTCCAAAGCTGAACTCTTAAGTCCTTGTTTTAATTGCACTGGTGGATTCGTCCTTGTTACCGACCAACTTACTGAACTTCTACAACAGGCGAAGGTGAAAGATTTCACTCAAGTTATACATTCTGTCAATTTCCTTCATGAACCTTTCTACGGCGGAATCTCAGCACAGTATAAGTTGTTAGAGTTTCTGATTGTCTGCATGTCCCACTGAGGATAACTGAGAGTTCTGAAGTTCTCACAGTTGGAGACTTTTTTAAGAAAGTTCCAGAACATTGACTGCTGCGACGAATGCAGTTTCAATTTCATCCTTTGTTATCGTAATGGTCAGTTTCAGTTTACATAACAAAGTTGCTTCTGGTCTGTGATAAGCATTTCAGACTATTTACAGAAGCTGCTGACATTTGTGTTCTATCTCCCTCCGCAATTTGTGTTCAGAACAGTTATGTCTGAAATTCTTAACATCTCTGTATTGCCATGATCTACGCGACCAAGCAGGGAAAGTTCTTGGTGGAGTGATCAGAAATTGTAAACATTTGAAAAATATTGAAGTCGCAAAGTGCGATGACTCTATATGTGATCTTTTGGAACAAGTAGTAAACCTCAGTGAGTGCTCTTTGGTGATTGGCTTTGTAGACGATTCTTTCTGTCACCTGACATCAGCTGGAGCAGTGAAGCTTGCCAGATTGTTAGCACGATTTAACAACATCATCAACCTTTGCCTTGACTTGAGTGATTGCTGTGCTTCAGCAGTGGACACACTGGTTCCTAGTATCACACGCAAGACTCTCAAGAAACTGGTGCTGAGTAGAATAAGCCTGACTCCAGCAGCAGCCGCGGCGCTTGGTCGGTCACTTCCTGAAATGTCGTTGTTACAAACACTCAAGTTAATTGGGGCGGATGAAAGCATTTTTCAAGGTGAGGAAATGGAGGCGCTGTTTGGTGGATTTAACAAAACGTTGCCTTTGTGGCAGCTTACTTTTAGTGGTTTCAGCGTAAGAGGTTTCCTTGCTCCACTCACCAAAAGTCTCCGCTTCTTTCCTCATTTGAGCTCGTTATCTCTTGACAAGTTAAATATGGATGAACATGACTTTCGTGGTCTGCTGGAGAGCTTTCAATTCATTCCTAATCTGTGGGGACTGAACCTGTCAGGCAATCCACTGGGTCACGCAGTAACATCTATCGTGCCACACGTCATCAACTTACCAGAGCTTAATTTGCTTTACATCAAACAAACAGGTTCTGAGGAAGATTTGAATCATGTTCGAGAGACCATCAAACAAGCGAAACCTCACATTCAGCTTATTTTGGCTTAATTTGTTTTTCGTCACCTCCCGCCTCGAATAGCCCTGCTAATTTGCGGGAGGTGAAAATCTATGTATTTCAACCAAAGAGTTAATAAAGCTTGTTGTTGCTAACTCACCAGGTTTTAGTAAAGATGTATATACTGGGAGAAGGAATGATTATCTTCAGGGTCACGTGACGTAATTATTTTAGATGGGATCCAGACTTGCATACAGTGTTGGCCAGGAGTAAAAAAGGTGGTGGCCCAGATTGAAAAAGTGCCTGTAATTTTTTGGTCCTTTGAGATTTACTTTTTCACCGTTGGATAGTCTCCTTCGCAGTCGTTATTTGGGTTGTCACGCAACGCTGAGAGAAGCGTTGCGTGACGACCCAAGGAGACTAGCCGTTGGACCCCTGTCCTGGATGGATTCATCACTGGTACTTAGTGTTAACTGTTCTTAAGGAATATTTTCTTTTGCCAGATGTTATCGGCACTGTCCTACAAATCGTACAATCCTGCAAGATGTCAATGAACGCAACACAGCCACGGATTCGTTTCCCGCGATTTGTTTGGGAAGTGAAAAAACGATTTGATTTCTTTTCCTTGTTTCCTTGATTTTTCTAAAGTTGAATAATCCCCTAAGCTACTTTCTAAGCCTTTCCCAACTTTTCACTGAAGAGGCTAAAACGATGACGCGTAGTTTTAATTAATTTGCTTAAAAAAGGAAAAAGGCTTAGCTGTGTTTGTTCCTTTAGGGCCTGTTTATATGGAGGGAGGGTGACCCGGGTACCAGGGTCACCCTTCCAGCCGGGCTAAAACATAGCCCGCCTTTACATGGGCGGGCTATTAGGGCGGGCTATCATATACGCGAGCTATCTTTTTTGGCGGGCTCTTGTTTTGGCGGGCTCATATTTTGGCGGACTATTTTATTGCAACGGCGCGATTTATTTACGCTTAAAAGCACTACATAACAAACATGGCAGCAAGAAGAAAGGCTATAGCGGCGAGTTTGCTGTTTTTATTGCTTGTTCCGCCATTATCGCGGGTTTTCAAGTCAACAGAGATAGCCCGCCTAGGAGGGTGACCCGGGTTGACCGTTTACATGCAGAAAAGATAGCCCGCCTAGCCGGGTCACCCTGGCAAGCAGACAGGGTGACCCGGGTAGGCGGGTGACCCTGTCTGTCATGTGAACACTCCAGTGTGCTTTGTAAAGAAATGTATGAAAAGTTGGCCCTCCCAGGGTAGCCCGGCTAGGAGGGTGACCCGGGTAACCGGTTCACCCTCCCTCCATGTAAACAGGCCCTTACTGACAGGCCAGGGAGGGATTTACAGAAAAACTCGTCAGATGTTTCACTTCTCAAACAGACTGCTAAGAAGCCAAGCTTACTGATAAATTGTTTGTCATTTTGTTTATAAAAGAAACTCGAAAAAAATAGTCGTACACTGCAAGCTTTCCCAGTTGTTCAAGCGAAAATCGAAAAGTTGTATATTTTTCTCTCGTGTTTTTTTGTTCGTGTTGGACGATCTCTGGAGGAAACTAGGGACTGTTCGCAGTCTAATAGAGGCAGTACTCACAGAAATCCAGTTTTGAGAGGAAACGAAGGACCAGTATTATCCAAATCTGCATATTTTCTTACTGCACAAAAAAAGTTGTCTTATGTTATTGTTTTTCAGCCACCATTGTACTGGTGGACACAGCTTAGTAACCAGGCGTTCCCTTGCCGCTCACTCGATTTGGCGCGAAATGTTATGACGTCACCGACGCGTTCTCTCCACCGCGGTCAAACGTCGTAACAAAAAACAAACATTACACCATGTTTTAAACACGTCTAACTTTTTTGGTTAACTTAAAAAAAAGGTAAATCAACAGAATGCTGGAAATTTAATGAACTTTGTGTTTGAAAAGTCTTACAGTGCTGCTACTGTTACCGGGGCCACTTAAACTAAACTAACCAATCGGATTACAGGAAACGAACAATGCATTCCAACTAAAATCGTTTGAGCCAATCGATGTTCAGAACGCTGTTGATTGGCTCAAACGATTTTAGTTGGAATGCATTGTTCGTTTCCTGTATAATCTGATTGGTTAGTTTAGTGTAAGTGGCCCCGGTAACAGTAGCAGCACTGTAACTTCTCCATTTACCTACTTTTGTTTCCTTTCGCAAATTACTATCAAGGTTTTGACTTTTCTCCTAAATTTTGGTTTTCCTTAAAAAATTTTGCGTGAGAAATTGGCGCGCGGGCGACCAGAATTTACGCCTTTGCACATACTCGAGCATTTGACCGCGCGTTCTCTCAGGCCGGCAAGCAACCGATTTTTAGGCCCTTACTTGTACTTGGCGCTCGTCTGTGAGAGAGACGGCTGTGGTCCATTCTCGTTCCCAGATCCTGTCTTTCTTTTGATCACGTGGTTGGCGAAACGGAGGCTCTGGTCTCAGCCGTTACCGGATGTCCGAAAATTTCGGACATCCATTCATTAATTCGTGTTGCGCAGCCAATGAAAAAATTCGATTTTTCCTTGCGACCAAAGAAAAAAAGAGGAGCTCTGGGAACGAGGATGGCTGTGGTCCTAACCAGTTCCCCGTTCACTTTGCGTGTAAGATAGCCAGGCCTCCGATTAAAACGATGAAAATAAATTGTAATAAATAAATGTAGTCACTCTGTCAGTGTAAAGTTTTTATCTCTAGTGTCTGCAACAATAATCGGACTTCTCCGATGTTCCGCTCCAACCGTAACCTTCCCAGAGACTGGTTAATATAAAGTACAGGGGGCTGGGCCGGAGCAAAAGAGAGGTCATTTACAGTTTTGATGTACTCATTGCAAGTGGGTCATATAAATATTTATGCACTGTAACTATTACAAGAAAAATAAAACTAATCGTCATTGTTGGTCAACAGTATAAATTGATAAATGTCATAACGTGTAGCAGTTAACCATTAGGCCATCGCACCTTTCCCGATCCCCTGCAACAAAAAAGGAGGGACGTAATTGTTAACCCTCGATCATGGATGGGTCAGTCAGTTTTGAGCCAAGAATAAGGAGGGGTGGGCCACATATTTTCCAGCCTTCATTTTTCAAACTTCTCCAGCCCACCCGTCCCCTCCCGGTTTGGCCATGTCACTCCCTTAGTCCTTAGACCATAACCAGGAGTGTTCACTTCAGAATTTTCTTAAGAACGAGATGTCGTGGGGACGAATTATCAAAATGTTACAGGACAATAAGATGTTTATGGAGTGGGTGAGTAAAGACGTTGCGGATAACAATAGACTTTTTAGGGAAAATAAACACAAATTTGTGTGCTTATAATCGATCCGAGGGCGCGCCTTAAACTTTGAACAGAAGCTAATATCCCCAGCTAGGTCATGGGTTTCTCGCAGTTGAACCTCAAAGCAGCCTCGTCCCTGAGTGCGCAGCAGGCACAGGAGTAATTCGAGCGCAAGTTGAAGGAGCACGCGCGATGGAAAAGACGCGCGAGGAAGGAGACGTTTTCGCCTCGCGCGTCTCCTCCGTGGTACCGTAAATCTATTGAGCGCCCTCCTACCAAATAAACGCCCCCTTTTTTGGCACTGAGGCCCCAAAGTAGCCAGGCTATTCAGTTTATGAGCGCTCAGTATCTCGAAGCATTCATCGAATTTAGTTCAGTGAGTTGAGAACAATTTGTTTTCAAGAGTTAATTTTACCCGTTGAAGAAAACGAAACCAATTTGGTCAAATACAAAACAAGATATGAAATAAAATAAGCCTGTCTCGTCAATTCTTGGAGCAAATGTTGTCCGTGAATATTTTCGCACCAAATAAAGGCTAGTGTTTGCTGTATTCTCCCCCTGTTTCTCTCTGGGAAGCCCTAATTTTAAGCCTCCTGTATTATACCTCCGAAATCTGGGTAATAGATGCGCGAGATTTGAATTCTCTAAATACTACGCAAAAGATTTTATTGATCAAATTTGAGAATGTAGCAGTGCTAGAAGCATGCAGACGCGTTATTAATACATATTGTCTAATTTTTTCCGGCTGACTTTTATAACTGACTTTGATAGGGTTTTACTAACAAATGTATGGAGTGCGAATTAAAAATTCAAGCAATTGCGCAAAAAAGAACCGCCGGCTATGCAGGGGGTCTCTCCTTTCTTCTCCACGTTCTCTTCCCATCACTCTTCTAGTCTGAAGCCGTCTCCTCGAGATCTACGTGACATTCTGTTACGAATGGTATTGTGTGATAACCGTTAGAGCGGCGATTTGAATATTTAAGGCGGGGGTACACATGAATGCCCTTTTCCGCCACTTAACATGGGTTTAATGGAAATATCTCGTTCGCGTTTCAAGGAATGCAAAAACTCTATGCTCATCTTATTAATCTATGTTATGGGGTGTTTTGTAAATTTTTGGGTTATTTTTGGGTATATTTGGGAGGAAATAGTTTTTCGCAAAGGAGTTGTAAAATTTAGGGAAATAAGAAATATTGAGATTTGATGTAGTTTTAAAATTAGAATTTGAATTTCAAAATTAGTAGATTGACATTGAAAACAGTTGATAACCACGCAAGAGCACCCGCGTGGTTATCAACTGTCTGTTGGTGTTCCAAAATCTTTTTTTCCCCCTTCTATCCCTTCTTTAAACCTCTTAAAATTTCATTGAAATTCACGTGTACCCCCGCCTCAAGACAATATATCAGATATATGAGAATGGGTTAGGTACTGGACCAAAGAGGCGGACTGAAGACGAGCGCCTATAAACCTCTAAACACTGATTCTGACATGACCAGCGTATCAAACAGCATTACCTGGTCAAGGTCCTACTAGGCTCGATAGCTAGATAGCGTGACAGAAAACCAACAGGTCCTACAGGCTGTTGGGCTGAGGGCTACCTACCTGTATTAAACCCACTCCCATCAAAACGTATTATTACGGAAACCGTACATCTGGGTATATAGAGCCTCATGAGCCTGGACTCTTGTTTCTCTAATAGTACGCGAAAGTTGTACCAGAGGCAGGACCTGGTCTGGTTATACGGTATTCATGAGGGCATGGTCAGATGGTCTTGGGTCGTCACGCAACGCTTCTCCCCACTAGTGGTTGTGTGACGACCCCAACTTGAACATTGACGTGACCGAACGTGGGATCCAATAATTTGTAATCCAGTATCCCAAATAAACTGGTTAGATAAGTTAATTTGACGAAAGGATCTTGCCTGGCCTGGTGTAGACTTTCTAAAAACCCTTTCCAATTTTCCCTTTCGTTGGTTTTGGTTCTCTCGCGACGTTCCTCGATCGTTGTCGCGCGTCGCCCGGTCGCTCAAAGATAGCCTGAGATCAGACTCCTGAAGAAAATTTGCGAGCGAAGCGAGCCGAGTCGCTGCAGAACGAAAGCGACGGAGCCTGAAGACATTCCTTTGCTGCCGCTGATCCGCCCTCAGTAATTAGGACTAATTAGTCCTGTTACCCTTTGGCGAGTTTCCCAAATTAACTTCTTGTTAAACTAGAATGGTTAAATAAATTATTTCCCACGGCAAAAATGATCGTTGCATTCAAGTATTACCCATAAAACAAGCTTGAAAGTTAAAATTGCTAAAAGTAAGCGTATAAAGCGGTGAAGACGGCTTCGTCCACGAAATTTACCGTAATACGCGTATGCAAATATGTAACGTAGCCAACGCTACGTCTGTTGAATGTTCAATTTTCAGCCGTAATTTTCTCTTCGCAAATGAAAGGACTCCAAAAGCAAAAGATCGCCAGCTAACCGGCTCCATGTCCATTTTTTGGCAGTTTTTACCTTCCATTTCGAGTTTCAGCTTTCAGGCCTAAACGGGACAACTCTTCGACTTGGTCTTTCATTATCGAAACTGCAACGGCGACACAATTAGAACAGTAGATCGTTCTAATCTCCACCCGAGGTTAAACTCTTGCCAAAACCAGTCGGGAGAGTCCCAAATACATCGCGCTCTTTTGCCACAGATCTGATGGCAAATAAAATTCCGTAACGCTTGCTCAATTCTCCTGTATTCATGTGTATTCAACTTCAACAAACAACGCGTGACATTGTGTTGTCAACATCTGTCATCATTCACCGCGAATCTGTCAATATTAAGCAAAATGACCAATCAGAATCTGGTATCATGGATCGGCGGCGTCAAAGGAATGTCTTCAGGCTCCGTCGCTTTCGTTCTCGTCCCAGGCAGCGACTCGGCTCGCTTCGCTCGCAAATTTTCTTCAGGAGCCTGATCTCAGGCTACTCAAAGAAGACGACTTTACATGTGTACCGTGGTAGTTCGGTCCTCTCTGGTAGACATGACCTCTGACGTAATGTGATATGCAGGGCCAATCAAATAACACGATCTATTTGGGTACACGCGGTTTCAGACTGGGAAATAGAGTCCGTGGCAGTTGGTCTCGAGCAAAATCGTTCCTCTGTAGGGGTCAGTAAAGTTGCATTTTGATTTTATAGGCTGGCTGTCATCTTTGAATTTGTAATGACAATGACTTTGTGAACGTGTACGTGTCGTCTCACAAAGAAAGGCTTAGTTGTTCGATCAATTTGATTTTCTTTAAATAAGGTGTTACTGCGGTTGTCGCAAGCTAATTTTTGCAATTGTAAATCAAACCGCGATCGATGTGTAACTGCTTTTGAAACTGAGCTATTGACGGCCATTGACGACCCAGCTATTGACGCTATTACGACCCGGACTATGATCTTGCGGTTACATGGCAAGCAGCCGTCCCGGCTCGTAACTTGGTCACCTTGGTTCTAGATTTCGTCTCCTCTTGTAATAAATATTGGATCTGTATGATTGATCAAAATGGCTGATATTTCGAAACAAGCTTGTAACTGTGACATAGCAAGATAGCTTGATCGTGACATAAAATAGAGCAGAATAGAGCCATCAACGTTTGACCGGACATATGGCACATGTTTTCATTCCCGTTTTTTATGCTCATCTACCTTTTTATTTATTTCTCACGCAATTTTCTTCTCTCTGTAAACCCGCAAAAGTTCAAAGCTACTTGAATTCATACATAGTATATCCAAATATCTGGAGGTTTATCTAAGCAAAACGTCCCAGCCGACAGCAATAAATAATCGAGGTCAAGCTGCTGGTGGTAACTATGAACATTTTGTTACCAAAGCCGCTTCCATCGCTTAGCCAAAAATAGAGCCAAAAATATTTAGCGAAAAAAAAAAAAGCTAGAAGGGCGAGCAGAGTGAACAATATTTCCATATTTATCCGTCAAATAATTTTAAAATACGAAACTTCCTTTAAAGTACTGAAAACTATATGGAAATGAAACTGAAATGGAGTATTTTAAAAAAATACTCCATTTCCTTTCATTTCCTTATAGTTTCAGTACTTTAAAGGAAGTTTCGTATTTTAGTCAAACAAAATTGCACTATTAAAATGAAGGAATAACAAAACCTCGGTATGGTTTATTAATAGGTATTTTTTATCGATTTTTTCCCCAGTTTTTAAAGGCTTTCATTATTCGACCATAAAGCACTTTGTGGTGTTCAATCAGCAGCAGTATCAGTCTTCGCTGAAAATTCAGCGACATTTACAAAGCAATACATGGAACCTCTGGACTAACTCTTCGACACGAACTTGCCAAGCCATAAAGCACTTTGTGGCATAAATTTGCATAAGTTCTGCTCTACGCGCTATGTTTTTTCTGTATACTGTACTCTTTTTTTGTAAGAATCTTCTTCATAAGAATATTGAGGCTGAGATTAGCGAAATTTTAAGACTGATATGCTAAGAATATACTCAAGGCTGAGATTTAGTTAAGAATTTCTTTTGCATGTTGATAGAAATTTAAAATACAATAAAATCACCTGACGTTTCATTCAAAAGTATGGTAAATATGTACCATGTATACTTCTTTCCTTTTTCTTAAATCCAAAGGGGTTAACAAAACGATAAAAACGTGTACAGCTCAGGTCGTATTGTTTCTATTATTTTACTGAAATACTATACTCTGGATCACCTTATCTAAGAATGTATTAAGAATATTTTCAGCCTAAAATCGGCAGAAAAATAAGAATATTCAGCCTGGGCATGAAAATATACATTCATAGAAAAAAAGAGAGTGTATTGAACATTATACGCGCTTGCCGTTTGTAAACTAACTGTACTCTATCTTATCAAAATGTTTCTAATATGATAAGATTTCTGGTCCCCAGATATCGAAGCCATATGAGACTGAAGCATAAAATTGACGAGAGCATCAAAAAGTTTATTTATAACTGATACGAATTGCTGTTGTTTATCGCATGGATATAGGAAAGAAAGTGTTTTATTATTACCAGAACCTTATAAGCTGTTTTTTTAGCAGACGTAAGTATATGGCACTAATGATGTTATTTCTAAACCTGATTTGCTTTAATTTTAACAATGTAAGCTTATCCAAATTTCTAGCTTGCCTTGTCTAAAACATGCTAAAAAAAATCAACGAGGTGAATTGCCATACCTTGCAGGAAAAAATTATTTTGGATTCAACTGGAAAGGCAAGGGCAGGCAAGAATTCAACATGCGCAATTGTGGGTCAAAATGATTAGCGTAGTTTCTTGCACGTACGTTGCTCTCCCCCGACAATTAAAACATGTCAAATGAATTAAATACACAAATTTATTTGGCATTGCAACATTACTTACGCGGATTATTTAAATAGAATTGAAACATTTATCCGTAGTTCACCCGGTGTTGCTCTCAAAAATACGGTCACTAGCCGAGCCCTTTCAGATGACGTCACTCACACCAACGAACACTCTTCGGTGCCCTTCCTGTCTCCATATTAGAGAAGCTCGACTGTAGAATAATTTTAAAAGATTTCTCTTAACTGACTTAATTCTCACCCAAATCAAGTCTGTCATTCCGCCTGTCCGTCCGTCCGTTCGTTTGTTCGGTCGGTCGGTCGGTCGGTCGGTCGGTCGGTCGACGGACGGTTAGTCCTTCGTTCTTTCATTGATTTTGGTTTTTAAACTTAACTTTTATTTTCCGACCGAGATATCATCAAGTATATTGAAACTTGCAATTTCAGAACAAACGGTAAGATCATGAGAAAATTAACTTATTTTCTCTTGGTAAGATGTATTTCGTGCACGTATATCACGGTATTTCACACTCTGAAGTAAACTGGTGCTGCTCTTGAATAATAGTTTTTATTTTAGAGTTTAGACCAGACAAGCACAATTTTATTTTAGTGTAATTATTGTCCATCCGGCAACCAATCCTGACTATCTACCAAACTATACCGCAGGTTTATAACTAGAGGTTTCCATCTAGCACTACGCGCGGGACATTCGCGTCTAGGCTATTATTTTTAGATCATTTTCCCGCGAAACCAGTAGCCAATCACGCATGCAAAAAGAATATTTGCTGGCGTATGCTTTAAGGGTCCCGTTTACACGAACACGGTTTCATTTGTAACCGTATTAGTATACTCGGTTACATCTTCCGTTAAACATGACGACGATGTGTAATCGTGTGCTTTTGAAGAAGCTATCCAAAGTGGAGCGTTTTCAAAACGGCGGCTCCACGCAAGCCTTAGGAATAACCACGCGCGAGCTAACGCGACGCGAACTCACGCAAAAAATGTGAACATTCATTCATATAAACTTATTTTAAGGTGATTCCTTAGTATTGCTCTGCGCATCCTTAAGCCTGGTTTCCATATAATCGCAACGATCGCAACGATCGCTTTACTGCGCATAATTTCGCGCGTTATTAGCGCGCGCACATTAAAAACATGGCGGCTTTTTCTTTGTGGCTATGCTCGCCAGGGAGGTAAATAATCGTTTTCTCGTAAACGAGCACGGTGACCTATATTTTTTATTGCATAATTTTGATGTTAAAATTACCCTCTTTAACTGATACAAAAATAAAAAAATTATTCGGAAGGAAAAAAATATATCGCTAAAAGCGTGCAAAAAACCGTTACTCGTGGGTGCAAGTTATGACCTTGAAAATATCGACGCGTGGAACGTTCTGAGTCGAGACTTTCAGACTATCGAGATTTTTTCAAGTATTACTTTAAACTTTGCTTCCAGCTACCGCGAAATGTAACGCGAACCGATGAAATAATTACGCGCGTGATTAGTACCAGTACAGACATAAATGGAGTAACATTGGTCCATCATATCTCTTTTGCAAGCACGGTGACCTATCATTTTTATTGTATTTTTTCGAAGTAGTGCTTGGTAGCGAACATTCAGGGAAAGTTCGACAACTTTTATTTCTGAGGAATCACCTTAAAAGCAGTTGAATGTCTTTATAACGATGAAATGCCAACCTGATGTGACGCTTTTCGCTTGTTTTTCGCTTTTCTGTGGCCAAAGTAGCTGGCCTTGCGTAGCGCGCGCAATAGTTCAACGTGACTGGCTGCTGGTTCGCGGGAAAATGATCTAAAAATAGCCTAGACGCGAATCTGATGGTACAAGACCCAATACCAAAGATGGAAACCTCTAGTTATAGACCTCTGACTATACCAAATATCCATATTTCAGTGCAAAAATATCGTATACCACTCCGAACGTAAATAACCCTCGTATATCGTTATACCAAAACCCCTGGCCGACCTGCAAAACTTAAATTTAAAAAAAAACTTCTTAAAAAGTGTGTTGCTGCGTAGCTCTGTTGTTTTTATAGCACGCATTCTCATTTTTACATTTTTTTAAATAAAAGGCTACTGCGTCTTCAAATCCCCCCCCCCCCCCCCCCCCCCCCCAATATAAAACATAAATATACAGTTTTGCTCACTAGTGGTTTGCTCGTGGCTGCTAGTTTCTTCTTTCTCAGGTTTCACCAGGTTTTACTTCACTTTGCCATTCCCCCGTGGGGAGAGTATGTGAAGTCGTTTTAAAAAGAAACTCGAAAAGTTGGCAATTGCAGCTAATATATATTTCTATTTAACCTTGTTGTGTTCAGTTAGAGATAATTTTTAAAATTACACTGGCAAATGGAAATATCCCAATTTATTTTTGCCATGACCTTGCAGGAAAAAAAATAATATACTTATACCTCGCATTTAATCTCCCACCTCTGAAAATGCCTCATTCAAAATTTGTTTTTTGCTAAAAGGCCCTGGTTAACTGAATCAGCAAGAAAGCCCTCAGGCAATCCCCATTTTTGTATCGTTTCTCCCTTTTCCGTCCGTTACGTTTTCTGATTTTGGGTCGGTCGGTAGGTCGCAATACTGAAAAATAAATAAATAAATAAATAAATAAAAAGGTGAAACTGAGCACTTGTGCCCTCGCCATATGGATAGAGTTTGAAAACAACTGAAGTCGGTTAAGAGAAAACAGGAAATGACCACGCCCCATTACCCTCCCCAAAAGCCTCCTCTAAGGAAGGCTCACCAAAACAAAGTGACTGGCCCTTCTGTTATTCAGCATGAAAACAAATGTTGCTAAATCTCCATTGGTAAAAACATAAATGCTGCGTTATTTTCCCAGATATAAAGGATAAAGGAGTTTGACTGCATTGCCTCCTGAACAATCTGGTTGGTCGGACGACAGTAAACGGAGAAAAAAAAGATGGCCTTACAAATATTAAATACGCCACTTAGCCTACGGTACCGACTTACAACAATAATTGCCTTACGGGTATCGTAATGTACTGAACCTGTCAGCAACAACACTGACGTTTACGGCCAGAACGTGCAATTTAGAACGCATACAGCTTTAACAAAAAAAGCGGAAGAAAAAAACTGCCCTGATTGTGTAACAACATTTTCTACTTTACAGTTAAAACATTAGCTCTAAATTCTATAACATAAAACAATTCTCAAACATTCTTGTATTTTCTTGAAAGTATACACCATCCCTAGCCATAATTGGATGAAGTTTGTAGCTCAGATCGGCTCAGTGGTGCGGTACATGTATTTTAATATGAGCGTTAATTTTGCCGGGACGAAACAAGTTTGTGTTCCCCTAAAGGAGGTGTCCCCTAACGGAGGTGTGCCAAAGTATAGGTTCCACTATATATGATGCGTTCAAAGATAACAAAAATGCTAGTGACTTGTAAATAGGATCTCCAGAATAAAGGTACCTGTAGCTGCGAAAATTTGCTACTGCGTCTTTGCATTTCCGATAATCACCGTTACTCTGCACACTTATAATTACTATCTTTAATTAGCGACACGATTTAGCGACTATGAAATTTTAATAGAGCCGGATTTCCACTTCAATTTGTATTTATTTTTTGGTCATACTTACAGGTGTCAAAAAAATAAATCGAAATAATTATATAGAACTCGCAAAAATTTCTTGTCACGCGATATTATTTTACCCACGGTTTTCCGTGATTGATTTTGACTTGTCTTATCTTAGGTCATGGTGGTTTCCGGTCCGGTTTTACCCTCCAGTTCTGCAGAACAAATAACAATGCAAATGAAAGAGATATATATTAGTTAGAAGATATGAAGCAATTTGCGGAGTGGTAAAATAAGGAAAGCCGTTGCGAGCGAAAAATCAGAACAATCAGATTCACGATGACTGACTGTCAGGCTAGCAAACACATGGTATTACATGTAAAGCGACGGTTCGGCTGTTCGGTTCAGATCGCCATTACATGCGATGTCACAGCACACATTAACATACATAGGACACATAGCTATGGAATCAGTCACAATTGACTTCTATATAGCTACTAAACTCCTGTCTTCCGTTACTGTCGGGAAAGGGATTTTCAAAGTCAGTTCTGAGAAATAAAGGTGAATACTGAATGAACAAATAAACTAACCTATATTTCTACATATCCGTTCAAAAAGATTATTATCATCTCCTTGAACCCAGTTTCCAGTTTAATTTGAGGGAGTAAAGCAAACTCCTGTAAGTACACAGTCCGTTGTCTCTAAATGAACAGTCCATTACATTGCTGTGACAAGTTTAAGTAATGTATTTTAATGCTGCTAAAAACAACTGTATAAGAAAAAAACATTATTTAACAAAAACAAATTATTTACTTCTAATTTCAAAGTATAAAAACAAATTAATTTGACCATAAATAGCAACACTTTGTTACACGAGATGGCCGAAAGCGCCTTTTGATCTATAAGACGTTTTTAAATAATGCCACGAAATCAAAGCTTTCATTTGTGCTTTATTATAATACAGCCTCCCCTCCCTGAGGAAAATGATAGAAAAGGGCTCGATCACCACGCAGTTTCATTGGTAGAAACAAGAGCGCTCGCTATTGGTGGAGAGCTCAGAGGACATGTCTGCCACGGAGGACAGACCTACTACGCTCGCTCCTGAGACGACTTGTGGTAAGTCTAGGCCTGGTGACGACAAACCAGGCTCCCATCATGGGAATCAACCGTTGAAGTCTGGAACGAGACAAAGTGCGGCTCAGTGCATAAGGAATGCAGTGAGCTTGTTGTGTTTGGAAGGTTTGCAACGTATAAGACTAATAAGTTGGACAAGATCTTCATTCCAGTCCGTTGTTTGATGATCAGATCTAAAGCTGTCAGGTATGTGTACATACAGTAACTACATGTGTAAGGTTTTACTTCAGATTAATGCTTTCTTTATTGTACCGAAGAAGAGGAAGTCACTTGCGCAATTTGCTTTCAGTTTCACTATCATTTTCCTGGCCTCGTGTCCTTTTATTGTTGGTTTTTTGATGGCATTTTTGGATTAAATTTCCCTCATCCTTTCTCTAGTTCGTTTTAACAGCCGCATTTGTATTTTCCTCAAGGTATCATAACGCTTACAATGAGTCTACATTCCAGTTTTAACAAATCGATGATCAATGAGAATCAATGAGTAATCAACTGATTACTCACTGAGTAAATATAATCGAAGACAAAAACGTTTGTGGCCTATTCATCAATGTAAAAGATTATTCATTGATGTTATTGATTATTATTGATTACTCATTGATTATTCATCTTCTATTGTGCTGCACAACATACAATTACGAATTTCCAGTATTTTTCTTTATTATAACTTGTCCTAGAAGGTTCACGACGAAAATGATAGGCAAAGGCGAATTGTAAATGCAAACCTTGATGGAAGAATCGTCAAGGTTTGGTTTAATAACAAACGCCAGCGAGACTACTGGCAATACATGTATGATTTAAAATGGGGTTGACAGACCTGCTCAACTCCTGCTGTGTGTCCAATGTATTGTTTAGAAGCCTTTATAGTTTAGCTTTAACCCGCATATCCTTAAGAGATTTTCCTCTTTTATATGATATCAAGAGAGGCTCTTTGAATATCTCTCGTAGTAACGGCTGATTTTGTATTAAATGCCATTTACTCATAAGTATGTTTTTGAGACAATGGTAGCGACGGGTGATATTGCGTGACAAAGGTAGAATTTTCTCACTTGCTTTTGGTTTCTGCGTTAGCGCTTCCTTTCTCCCTGCAAATTTCACTTCATAGAGGATTTTATCTACCAGATGTTTGTGGTAACCTCTCGAGATCAGGCATATTTTAAAATTTCGTATGTTCTCCTCAAACGTAATTCTTGAGGAATTTGTTCTTAGGGCCTGTTTACATGGAGGGAGGGTGACCCGGGTACCCGGGTCACCCTCCTAGCCGGGCTACCCTGGGAGGGCCAACTTTTCATACATTTCTTTACAAAGCACACTGAAGTGTTTACATGACAGACAGGGTCACCCGCCTACCCGGGTCACCCTGTCTGCTTGCCAGGGTCACCCGGCTAGGCGGGCTATCTTTTCTGCATGTAAACGGTCAAACCCGGGTCACCCTCCTAGGCGGGCTATCTCTGTTGACTTGGAAAACCTGCGAAAATGGCGGAACAAGCGATAAAAACAGCAAAATCACCGCTATAGCCTTTCTTCTTGCTGCCATGTTTGTTATGTAGTGCTTAATAAATCGCGCCGTTGCAATAAAAAAGTCCGCCAAAACATGAGCCCGCCAAAACAAGAGCCCGCCAAAACAAGAGCCCGCCAAAACAAGAGCCCGCCAAAAAAGATAGCTCCCCTACATGTACATGTATATGATAGCCCGCCCTAATAGCCCGCCCATGTAAAGGCGGGCTATGTTTTAGCCCGGCTGGGAGGGTGACCCTGGTACCCGGGTCACCAGGGCTAAAAATTAACGGTCGCCAGGTCGCCAGTGGCGATTTAAAACTGACCAGGGCGACATGTTTATCGTCAACATACTTCTCGCCAGGTTTTGGCATAGAAATTCTGATGTAAAACCCACAGAATGTGGAGATTTCTCCAAGGATGTGAGCCGCTGCCGTCTAAAAAAACCTAAAACCAAGGTAGATGCCGTAGAAAGTAGCAAAAACTACGAAAAGACGAAAAGGTAACAGGAATTTCAGAAAAGCGGGACTCAGGGGAGGCCGTGGTTTGTTGTCCAAGATAACGTGTTTTGCTCCCTTTGTAAAGAGGCGGCAGTATTAAACCGTTTATTCAAGTAAATATGTTTTTTTTAATCAACTTGAGGAAAATAAGGGCCACTTTAATTTGGCCTGGGCCACTAAGAATTCAAGGAAACTGGCCCGACTGGCCACCAAGCACTGGAGTTAATTTTTAGCCCTGGGTCACCCTCCCTCCATGTAAACAGGCCCTTAGAAGCATGAGGGCTTCTCCTTTGACGAAACCTTTTCTAACACCTGGTGGGTGGCAGGAATTGAAATTAGTGTACTGAAATGTTTCAGTAGGTTTGTAATGAGTGCTCTCGTCTAGAATTGATTCTTTTAAGAATCGTTCTCCCTTATAGACTGTAGTGTCCAGGAATGTAAACTTGATAGTTGGGTGGTAAGAATTGGCTTGTTCAATGAAATTCTCTATTTTGTCTTTGTTAGTATCCCACAAAGAGAACACATCATCTATATATATATTGCAGATATATTGTATTGCTTGGCTGCTTTCTTTGAAGACAAAATAAGTTTTCAATCATTGGGATTGAACTTCAAACATGGGAATGAGGTTGGAAAACTTGTACCCAGGTTTCGCTCTAACATTCGACCATTGGGCTATGGTACGGACAAATCGCTAAGCTGCTTGACTCTGGGCCATTACCATAAAAACCGGTGTATAAGCTGCACTCGCAGATAAGCCACACCCCGAGTTTAGAAGCTCAAATTTTTGAAAAAAAAAGAAAACTAAAAAAGAAAACATTCAACAACTTTGCTTCAGTGAACATAAGCTTAATAAAGGCCGTGAAAGCTATCAATCGTATAGAGTGTTCAAAGATTGTATCAATCGTTCATGTCGATCGTGTTTTTATAGTTTTTTTCACGTAATTTCAACTCTGTTATTATGTGAATTAGGGAATGACTACCTACTTAGGCACATGATTGTTCTCTCCATGGAAGTTTTTTGTCATCATTTCTGCATTCAAGTTAGTTTTTTTTTTGAAATTTGCATGTTAACACAAAAGCACGCTTCATTGTGTCAAGAGCTTAGTAACCAGGCACCATTGGGCTATGGTACGGACAAATCGCTAAGCTGCTTGACTCGGGGCCATAATTATTCAATGCATTTTTTAAAATTACTTTGTTGATAGCCTGGATATTTTGGCACTTTTCAGATTATTTTGTTCACCGTGAGATTTGAGGTCACACTGTGAGACCGTGAGTTGATGCCCCAAACCATGAGTCTCACGGTCAAACCGTGAGTCTCACAGTCAAATCGTGAGTCTCACGGTCAAACCGTGAGTCTCGCGGGTTAGCAGGTCTGTGATATGTAAACAAAAGAGAATGAAGATTTTTACCTTCAAATTTACAACTGAAAAGTGAATTTGAACAATGATGAATATAGAAAACTAATGAATATCCGTCCCAAAACACAGTCAACATATATCTTCAGAATGTGGCCATAAAATTGCCATTTTGGGGACATAAACAGGACAAAATGAAAATAAACAGCAAGAAATTGTGCTTACCTCTACGTTTTATGGGCAGAATTGCCATAAACAACACATCAAGAATTAAATATCATTTTGATGAGAACACTAAAAACTTAACAAATAGATTCTATTTGGCCGTGCGTATGTACTCTTTAATAGAGTACAGATGACATCAAAACGTGACAAGAACAACTAAGTGACCCACAAGATATAGTAGTCGAGTGGGTCACTGTTGTTCTTGTCATGTTTTGACGTCTTCTGTACTCAGAATAAAATCTATTCGTTTTATATAATTTCGGAGATACATATCGTATTCGCTTCGGATTTCCACTTGAATGTACTTGAAAGCTATTTATTTATTTATTTATTTATTTGTTTATTTATTCACTGTATCAAAGCCTCTCACTGCCCAGGCAAGGCTAAGATATGGGAGGGAAGATTTAGCCTGGGCAGAGGTTTGCATGACAGAGGTATGCGAAATAGTAAGATATCACCAAAGGGGAGGTGGGTGGGTATAAAAAACTGGATATAACATACGACCACGTAACTTGGCGAAAGAGGCAGGAAACCTGAATTAACGAGCTTAAATATACAAGCGGGTCCTCTGGGGACTTGAGGGTCATTAGGCTCTATTCTCTGGGGTGCTGGGAGCAATGTTAGCATGGCGTGCAGGCTAGTTTCGTAGATTTTTTAGCAGTGAGAATAGTCATAATATAGACTTACAGGTATAGTGATTAAAGTTAGTACATTACATAACTCTAAATTCTCTTTTTCTTTTTCTTTATCTTTTTCCAGACCCTCCCAAGATGTACATGTAAGTTGACTTAATAAACTGCATGAAGATGATGTCTGATGAAGTGAAGAAATGTCTGGAGGAAAATGTCAAAGATCACGAGATGAAAGATGAAACACCAGGTTAGTTTTGATTTCCCATAAATCCATATCATATATGCAAATGGCCGCCCTGCAACTTTTTGTTTGGGTTTACTTGGTCAATAAAGGGAGTGTTTCACGGTTCGGCGCATGTGCTAGCTTATCAACTTTATCTGTTTAAAAATCCCCACTCACATGTAGTTCTTGATACTTCAGTAATCACGTACTATAAAATTAGTCCAAGAAAAACGACAAATGACTGAATTTCACAAACAAATTATACGGATTACACCAAGAATCAACAATGGACTGATATAGCGGCAGCCAGAGCTAGAGGCACCTTCTATAATGCTGACGTCCGATCTCATTGTAAAATACAATGTAAGCGGACACGTCTGTTGTCGGCTCATAATCCAGACAATCATCATCATCAGAATGTTGACATTTGAATACCAGAATAAATTACCAGAATAAATTACCAGAATAAATTACCAGAATAAATTACCAGAATAAATTACCAGAATAAATTACCAGAATAAATCCTTCGAGCCAACACTTTATATTTCACTGTCCTTAGTTGCAGTGCTCGAAATTAGTGGCCGTCCGATACGACTAAAAAGTGTTTCTGGCAACCATTTTTCAGTAAAACTAAAGGCCCGGTCATCCGAGAAAAATGCACAGGACAACCCAGGTATAAATCGATCGAAGTACTTACGTTTATGTGATGTACAACAGAATAACGAAAAGAAGTTATTAATTTGACACAGGAAAATAGCTCTAAATATAGGGGTAATCTTCAGGTAATAAATGGAAGCAACCAAGATTTTTAAAATCAACTGAATCAAAGTTTATACATGCAAGTAGCTCACGCAAGTGGCATTCACAGTTTCTGGGTTCAAATCGCCCCATAATGTATTGCAAGTTTAGTGAAAAGCTTGAGTACATCATGTATGCTGATGGGTTGTGTCTCTGGTTACTTGCGATCGTGTTTGGCTCACGTAAGAGTGCATTGGCTGGAAAGTCTTAATATGTAATTTGTTTGTTTTAAAGCTTGTTTTGCAAACATATTTGGTTTTGTTTTTATTTTCGCAACCATAATGATTTTAAACACTTTTTAAAATTAAACTAGCTTCTATTTAACAAATAAATAAGCCTCAACTATGCTCTGTTCTGTTATAAAGCACGCAGGAAGTGGCGCGAGCACGAAAGAAGTGTAGGGGGAAACACGAGCCGATAGGCGAGTGTTTCTCCCTACTTCTTGAGTGCTCCGCCGCTTCCTGAGTGCCTTATAACAGAACAGAGCACAGTTGAGGCTTATTTATTTGTTTTATGATAAAAAAAATCCATGATTTCCTCACAATTGTACCTTTATTTTCCGAAACAAACATTCCATTTTACATCGAGAACAAACTGAACGTCGTCAGCACCCGTGCTTTGTACTCTGATAAAGCACGCTAATTCGAGCCAATCACAGCGCTTGTAAGAATGCTTCAAATGATTTGATTGGTCAACGAGACAAAAGCTGTCAAAACATCAAAAACTGAAATGAGCAAGAACTAAATTCGAAAGCAAAACGAGTGCTTCAATGTTCACAGTTTTCAGTCCTTAAAAAAGCTAAAAATCTGAACTTTTTCAATGAAATACGGCCGAATTGTCGCCCATGAAAACCTGCAAGTTTCCAACATGACAATTGAAAAACAAACTGCTTAAATCTTGCGGTTGAACCTTCACAAACTGCTGCGCCATGTTTTGTGAATGAAGATCGTCGCTTGTATTTACGGCAGCAAGAGGAGGATTGTCCGAACTGGTGGCAATGTTAGAAAGACTGGACTGTTTTGGCCTTCCACTCAGAGCATCGGAGAGGATATTCAAGCAAGCTTTCAATTGATCGCTAAAATGACGAGTGTTGTAACTCTTCAGGCTTGCTTCGCTGCGATCACCAGAGATCGTGCCGAGATCGATGCTGCGAGATGGAGACCAGTGATCGCAGTTGCACGAACACTATGGAGAGGACAATTTGGAAATTTCCTTCATCATACCTCCAAGGTTGTTAACACAGAGAGGTTTATTTTCGTACCAAACTCGATCTTCAACTCTGCGGATTGCGTAAGCATTCATGAGCTCCGTGCTTTGTACTCTCATAAAGCACGCTGTTTAAACCAATCAGAGCGCGTGTTATATTGACACTTTATTATAATTGATTTTACAATCTGGCAACTAGTAATTTTGAGCCCTGGACTCAGACATGTTATAAGCATTGAACCTTGACACTGAATAAAGTAGTAGTAGTAGTAGTAGTTACATATATATACTAACTTTGTGTGAAACATTTTGAATTTATTATTTGAATTAATGCACTTCAGAGAATTGTGAAAATTAGATAATATTTTAAGGACAACCAAGCAGTCATCAGGCCAACCAAAGTCAGGGGTTTGGTTGTCCGGCATTTGGCATAAGGACAACTTGGATTTTTTTAATTTCGAGCACTGTAGTTGGTGATATTGTGATAATTTTAGTTGCGTGTCTTGCAATCAGCTGCTATAGAGCTATATATGGATCTATGGTTTTAACTCTTGTTGGGGAAGGGGTGAATCATCTATCTAGTACTATTGTATTTTGTTCATGCTTCAGGTCGTTTAACTTACCTATAACATAGCAGGATGCAAAATATAACTTCAAATGACAGTTTTAAAAATCCAAGTAAAAATACCTACCTGGGGTGTGGTTAATGGGGCACTATCATGAGCATTACTTTGAAAAGTGAAAAGACTTATTTACATCAATGAAACCTACAAATAATGGGCCAGTTAAAGTGTTAAAAATTACTATTATGTACTGAAGCTATAAAAAGGAGTGCTGTTATGCAGTAGCTTTTTATATCAACTTGAAAAAGTATCTTGGAGTCACTGAAAACTAATTACAATGTACGGTTTGCTCTCCTTTCTACAATTCACTTGATATCTTCCTCTTGATGTTCTAGCCACATTTCATGTCTGAGCGAAGGTACTTATTAGTATAATTATTTTTTAGCACCTTTTAGGCCACCTTTCAATAGTGTACCATTAATTAATTAAAACATATTATCATATTATTTTGTTGCAGATAAATCAGAAGAAGAAAAAAGGAGATTGTCTGCACCCAGTTGTAGTACCCAGAATCCTAAGCGAGTCAAATTAACTGTGGACAGAGCAGGTATTTATATTATAAAATTTTGTTCATATAACGCATGCTCTGATTGGTTGCATAACCATTTTAGATCAGCTTATGTAAACACGGGTATGACATCTGGTAACATTTTGTAGACTTTATTTACGGCTTGGGTTTCACATAAACTTTTGAATTCTCCCAAACTTACTCTTGTGTTTGCATCAGGCTATGTAAACACACGCGCTACATTTTTGTATTTTCTATTTCTTAAAATAATTTCACACATCTTCAGTATAAAATAGCCCATCTCTTTCTGAGTCCTGTGTATTGATTTTTGATCAAATGCCTACGTTTTGTACAACACATCTCGGTAACACTTTCTTCTTAATATCGCCACAGATCTCAAGTCAATGAACTCCTGTGATGATTCTCTGATCAATTAATTTTCACAGCTAGAAATTATTTTTACTACATATACTGTTAGTATCTGTAGTGTTAAAAGAAGCAATTAACTTCACATGTCTCTATTGTTGATATGCACTAAGCTGCATACTGCCTCCTTATGCTAATACCTTTAAGCTTTTAAGTCTGTAATAAATTATTCACATTATGTTCTACAGGCATTTGTAAAATATTGTCTGTTTTCCTTCTAGCTACAGAAACTGAAAACAGTCTGGAAGGTGACCCACAGGACTGCAGTGACAACCCACCACGACTCAGTTTTGAGCTTCCAAAGTTAAGCGATCTTCCAAAGGCTAGTAAAAGTTGGGATGATGTTGACTTGCCGATCGACATTCTGTTGTTGACAGTGGAGGATTGTGAGTTCTTAGGATGCTTTTACTATCTAGATAAACCGTTTTAAGAGTTACTGCAATGATATTGGTTATGTGTGCTTTGGCTCCATGGGTTGTGGCAATGAGAAGAAATTGAAAATTGCACTAATGAAGTGCTCTAAAGGTTCAGCAGTTCCGGGTGGTTCTTTAACTGTTGTAAAAGATGCAGTCAGGGTACTGAGGCCCAAGGCTGTGTTTTCTGTTGGTGCCTGCAGTGGATTGAATGACGAGAAAACCAAACTAGGAGATGTAGTTGTGTCTTCAAAGTTGATAACACTTGCCCACAAAACTCCTGCAAGCAGAAATATTGGCTACCTCATCCATCATGTAGCTGATAGCTGGAAGGCACCTTTAGAAAACCCAGATGTTCGAGAAGTGAGAGTACACCGTGATGGCGAGGTTCTGAGTAGCCAAGAGGCAGTCAATGAAGACATTATCCAGCAATATCCTGAAGCAATTGCAGTTGAGAAGGAAGGCGAAGGTTAGATTAATCATTATTTGTTAGAAGTCTGCTGTAAATCAGTAGTAACATGTTCTCTGCGTTTGGACAAAGTAAAACGGAAAATTATACTGTTGCTTTCACTTGTTGCAGTACATTACTTAAATTTTATGTTTTTCTCTGCGCTTGCTATCAGTGGATGCTAACACACACTGATTGTGAATAGTGTCCACTAGCTCTGACTGATATTCTGCATTGAAGTATTGTATTAATAGTATATTAGGGAACAATAGTTTGGCTATAATTCACTGACATTCTCTTGGACAATGCTTTCCTTGGGTAGAACGTTTTTTCTGTTTATTCAGCGAATGAGAAGGTTACTTGCTGTTCAATACATCCACGCTCTTGTAGTTCCATTTCATTGTCATTTGTCCGGCGTTCCAGACCAATTGAACAATTATGGGCGCTTTTGGATCTAAATTGAAAAGCCTAACTGACCTAACCAAGGACATAGAGCACAAGGCTGTTATTTTGGCCTTTCCTTGTCGTCCTTTGACGCTCCAAGGTACGCTACATGAGGTTCACATCTCCACACCATTTGACACTTAGTGTGCGGTCGTTTTCGCAGTGACCGGTAAGACGAGCGCGAAACAACATCTGTGATGTAAATATATAGACATTTGAGCAAAATGAACAAAACGCATTAGAACTTACCAAGTTTGAACAAGTTGTTATAATAGTCTAGCATTTCATTAAATTAAAAGAGAAAGTTGTAGTGCATGGTTGGAATCCCAACTTGAGGCCAAGAATTGAAAGTGTTTATTTATTTCCATCTAAACAGGCTGCTAGATACCCATAGTTTACCAACGTAAGTACATTGTTCTCCTATTTCAGGGCTTTTTGCAGCAGCCCACGGCCTAAAGACAGAATGGGTCCTTATAAAGGGCATCAAAAACTATGCAGATGGCAGCCAATCTTCAAGTGATGAGTGGGGAGTTTTTGCTAGTGTCATGGCGGCTTCTGTTGTGGCCAACATTTTGAGTGATTCTGTCGTGTTTGAAAAATGGCCCCACTACAATCAAGGTAACAACTCTCATCCCCTCCTGCTCTTTCCACATTACTTATTCACGGACTAAGTAATTTCTGCTCGTTAATGTCTACTATCGACATCCATTTGACTCACTTTTGCACTTTTATTTTCAAAATGAATTTGAAGCTCATTACTGGACTTTTTTTTATAGCGAGCCAATGAAGCATTTCCTTGGCTCGTGCCCGTCAGGAAATATCGAAAATTTTGAGACATGAGCGTAAACTCGGATTTTATTTTATTTTATTTTTCAAAGAGACCTGAACTATTTTTAAAAATATTATTCAAAAGTTCCAGCGAGTTTAATTTTTTGTGATATCTTGGAAAGTTTGAAACAGCGCCTGATTATGCCAGAAGACCGATGGAAAATTAAATGATGCAAAATAGAGAACTTGCCTTGATTTCATTTTTGCTCACTTTGTTATCAATCCTTTGGTATTATCTCGAATCACAACACTGTGTAGATCGATCTGTGAATAAAATGAAATATTTTGCCCTTATTTCAGTTTTAGTTTTAGTGCAATTGGCTTTTGAAACACAGAGAATGTAAGCTTTAGAAATTAGCACACTTCAAACATTTTCGATTATTAATTTCTTGATGGTCAAGTATCTCGCGCAACCTTAATTGCATTTGCTCATCAAGCCTTAAAATTGCCTATGCTGCTACATTACCATGCATTAATTCCTCGCGAAGCGTAGCGGGGTTTATAATTCTGTCCCCAAAGAGCTCATGCGAGAGCAATTCTCGTGTGGCCTTTACGATCATATTTATTTGTTTGTTTGTGGAAATCGTGGTTGACAGTAATGACGTCACACGGCGCGCTCGTGGCCTAATGGCTTAAGGCGCTAACTTTTAAATCTGATCTTCGGGATTGAGGGCGAAAGTTCAAATCCTACATGGTCCTTCTTCTTTTTTTTTTTTTCGGTTCGAATCCAGGCCGTTCTTTTTTTTACCCCCCTTAATAACATTGACTTCGACGTAATCTTAGTACACGTAAATGTAGAAACAGGAACGGCTGCTGAAGAATAACAATTTTTACTCCAAGTTTGTTTATCGAACGAATTTATATACGGGTCATTTGTGAAAAAAAAAACCCGGCTTTATTAAATCTGTTATCAACAACAGGAAAAGGAAAGACGACTCTGGAATTTCTCAAAGTACGATCAACATATGGCTTAGTTTTCATTGTAGACGTGAAGACTTGTGTCTGAAAATAATTCGCCGATCTAATATTGCGAAGAATTTACCTACAAAAGCGAGGTGGTTTCAGCTCATTCGGACGGAAAAGTGGGGAAAACAGCACAAGAGCGCTACAATTTATTACAGATATCGGGAGACGAGCGAACTCCAATCGAAACCAAAACCCGGTGGCATAGCAAAAACACGGCGTTCGTCCGGCGATTCTCAGAAACCTTGCAGCGATTCTTGGAAAACTTGCAGATCAAATCGCAGCGTGCCCGTTACTAGGCAACAAAAGCTTCGCGAGGACCTGCGAATCACGTATTACTAGTTTAAATATATTGCTGTTTTATTTCGATTATGTTTTTTATAGAGAACACCGGAACCGGAATCCCCACAAGAAAAGCTTCTGGCACCCAGGGTAAGTTTTGTGACAAAAGGGTCAAATAACTTGCATGTAATCGCGGTGTTATGTTCAAACGCTCTCTCTGAAAAACAGGGAGAACTTTAACTTTCTTTACCTTATCAGAAAATCCCCATTATTGTTGAAAGGGTTTAGTTTCCGTTAGAAACAGTTTTTTAGCATATTGTTCTCTAAGCTTAAAGGGTGTTAACTGCATATTGTTGCTATGGTAACCTCCTATACGTCATACTGCCAGACTCATAAAACCCAGCAATTAGTTGCCATCACCCTTCCCTTCCCCGGTGGGGTTTTGGCCTGCCCAAGCCGGCTGGAGTAAGGCCCACACATTGCTGGACAAGGCTAAACTATCACTGGCCTCAAAGCAGCGACAAGCGAAAACCAGCTCTTGGCAGCTATAAGTGTCAGATCTCAGATCTGGTATCTCGGGTTCCATAACTTCAATACACGACCTGTTTGGCCATATCTGTTCCAATGAAGTTCTCTTAAACTTTTTTCAAGTGAAGATAAATCATGTTAACACAACAGGAAAAAACGAATGTAAAACCGCTTTCATTTTCCATCTATGACAACAATACTAATGGCAAAAGAACGTTTTAATGCGGTACGCAGTGTGTCGTATGATTTTTTTGAAATTCGCATAATTTTAAAAACTTAATTGCTTCAGACTGAGCTTTTTCACACATTTCTTGAACAGTTTTCCATTTGTTCGCGTAAATGTTAAAGCCATATGAATAGGCATATCCAGATTGTGCTCGGCAACATTTTAGCAACTTTTAGGATTCTGAGCAACTTTTATGTAAGAGAGCAACTTCGATTCAGCAATTTTGAACCAAAATGCTAGAATTTTTGAAGTTTTTAACATTCCATGTGGACAATATGGTACAAGTAAACTTTAGAAACATCTTTGTACGTCAATAAGCGTTTTTTCTGAAGAGGTAGGGGCGGACAGGCTGACCATTGGGTATCCTGTGGTGATTTTTTCCAAATATGGAATGGATGTGCTGCATCAGAACAAAATGGCGGACGCCACGTTGTATTCTTCGAGTGACGACGAAAGAGTGATACAAGACCCCATTCAGGTTGCAATAGACAAAGGAGTCTGTCTTTCGGAGCCTGAGAGAGCTTGAAAGCGAAAAGTAATCGTAAATAGTCGTAAATATGGTTACACTGGTTAGAAACATTAATTTTTGAGAGCAACTTTTCAGATTTTAATAGCAACTTTTTAAAATCTGAGCAACTTTTAGCAACTTTTTGGCATATTTTGGAGCAACTTTTCGACAATTTCGTAGCACAATCTGGATATGCCTACACATGAAAAAATCTTCATGAAAAAAGTGATCATTAAATATTTTCAGAATTTTTTCATTGAAATGCACGGATCTGCTCGGTTTCAGACTGGCACTAGTGACGCACGTGCATTGCTGATTTGGTGATGTCATGTATGCACACTGGCGTTTCCCGCCTCGCATAAATAACTGCTGACCAAAATAGTCTTCAAGACGTTTCCCAAGCAACAATTCTGTAGTTACGGCTCACCTCCTTAACTCCTGCCGTTTTACCGACCGACGCTATCGGGGGATGTTTATTGAGGCTCTAATTGCTTATTCTTTTTTTTTTTCTCTGATCAGAGGCTTCTCCAACGGAAACTTTCGATGTGAAAACCTGTCGAAGTAAACTTGCAGAGCATTACAAAAGAACCGCTAAGGTGCCCACCTCTGTGTGGTCCAAAGCATCTCCGGTGGACATTCATCAGATCTACACTCGACTGTCCTTGGTGAAAGAGGAACAAACCCCAGCTGGATCATCACAGTCTGAGCTGACTCACTACACTGGTGTTTTCACTCCAAACAAGAACGGAGATGTACCAAACAGGATACTCGTGCAAGGGCAGACTGGAATAGGGAAGAGCACCTTTGTTAAGAAACTGGCTGTGGACTGGGCTGAACTTGATGACGAAAAGACGGAAGACAAAAAGGGAGATGCACTGGAGAAAAATGCCTTGAAGAAGTTCGAGCTTGTCCTCGTTATTAATCTCAAAGAAGTATCAAAATGCCAAAGCCTCAGAGATGTCATAAGTCGCTGTAATATTTTTCCAAAAGAAGAGAAAGCCTTAACGGAAGGCCTACTGAGTTATATCATCAAAAACCAAGAGAAAGTTCTGCTGGTGTTTGATGGCTACGATGAGTATCGCTGTGGAAGCACCTCTGAAATCTACGAGATATTCAGAGGAACGCAACTGAGAAAACTGTTGTGTCTTGATAACAACTCGAATTTCCAAAGCTGACGAGCTACGAGAATTTAAAGACGTGCATGCTGAGATCACCGGGTTTGGTGAAGAGGACAGAGAGGCCTTTATGAAGAGAATGCTTGGTGGCGAGACAGAAGCAGAAGAACTGAGGCGTCATCTTTCACGCGAAAACCTGGAAGACGTAGCGAGAGTTCCGTTACTTCTTCTCTTCTTTTGCACTCTGTGGAAAATGGGAAAGTTAAAGTACTTTCCTGATACCAAAACGAAATTGTATTTGGAGATCGTCCAGCATGTTTTATATCACAGTCAAGGGAAGCATTCTTCTCGCTTTGGCAAAGTACAAGATTTCAAAGATATCCTCGCTGAAATCGGGAAGGTGGCTTTAGAATGTCTTTTGAAGGACGATCATGTGTTTGAGTATGATCAACTGTCCGCTGCCATCCTTTGTGACGAAAGTCTCATTATTGGACTACTTCAAGTTACCGAGTACGCTGAAAATCTTCGACCAGCAAGGATGGTATCCTTTATTCACAAGAGCATACAAGAATTTTTAGCGGCGTGGTACATCACCTACAGATGTGTCCCTGAAGGAAATCTCGGTGAAATTGAAGAGCACGCACGCACCTTGGAAGATTGCGAGGCCTGGGAGAATGTTTTTCAGTTCATTTGTGGTTTGTCTGACGATGGAGCAGTGAAGGTTCTTGAACACTTGACATCAGTTAGAATATCTGACCCAACACTGGATTTATCAAAGATAACACCTGATGTAGAAAACGAGACAGACGTACCACTGTGTGACGTCACTTATGAGCACAGGAGGTTCAGTGACTTGGTTTATAAATCCTTCCAAGAAGTTCACTCCAAAGCTGAACTCTTAAGTCATTGTTTTAATTGCACTGGTGGATCCGTCCTTGTTAACAAACGACTTACTGAACTTCTACAAAAGGCGAAGGTGAAAGATTTAACTCAAGTTACACGTTCTGTCAATTTCCATGTTCCATCCCAAGAAATCTCAACGCTGTGTGAGTTGGTAGAGTGTCTGGATTGTCTGCATGTCCCACTGAGGATAACTGAGAGTTCTGAAGTTCTCACAGTTGGAGACTTTCTAAGAAAGTTCCAGAACATTGGATGCGGCTGGTGTATTTTCAATTCCGTCCTTTGTTTTCGTAATGGTCAGTTTCAGTTTTTACATAACAAAGTTGGAACTCTACTGTGGTAAGCATGTCAGACTATTTACAGAAACTACTGACCGTTGTGTTCTGTCTCCCACCGTAAATTTGTGTTCAGAACAGTCATGTCTGAAATTCTTAACATCTATACATATGAGTCTAATGCGCCTAAAAGCTCTTAGAGACTTTAAAGGAGTGTTCAGAAATTCTAAGCATCCGAAAAGGATTAAGGTTAATAAGAGCGATGACTCCGTATGTAATCTTTTGGAACTGGTAGTAAACCCAAGTAAGTGCTCTTTGGAGATTTGCTCCAGCATGTTTCCCAAGGAATGTCACCTGACATCAGCTGGAGCAGTCAAGCTTGCCAGATTGTTACCACGATTTAACAACATTATCGCTCTTTACCTTAACTTGAGTGGTTGCTGTGCTGCAGCAGTGGACAGACTGGTTCGTAGTATCACACACAAGACTCTCAGGAGCCTGGAGCTGAGTGGAATAAGCCTGACTCAAGCAGCAGCTGCGGCGCTTGGTCGGTCACTTCCTGAGATGTCGTCCTTAAAAACACTCGAGTTAACGAAGTTTGGAGCGAATGGTGTGCAAGCTGAGAAAATGGAGGCGCTGTTTGGTGGATCTAACAAAACATTGTCTTTGCGCAAGCTATATTTACATGGTTTCAGCGGAAGCGGTTTGTCTTGCTCCACTCACCAAAACCTTCCGCTTCTTCCTCCCCAATTTGAGCGACTTGTACCTTGGAAGGTTGAATATGGATGAACATAACTTGTGTCATTTGTTGGAGAGCTTAAGATTCATTCCTAATCTGATGATACTAAGCGTACAGGGCAAACCACTGAGTCGCGCACATTGCTGCACAGCTGACGTAAACACAGCTGCTGATTTCACACACAAGACTCTCAGGAGACTGAAGCTGAGTGGAATAATCCTGACTCCAGCAGTAGCCGCGTTTCTTGGTCGGCTACTTCCTGAAATGTCGTCCTTAGAAACACTCGAGTTAACTGGGGCGAATGGAAACACTGTACAAGCTGAGGAAATGGAGGCGCTGTTTGGCGGATTTAACAAAACATTGCCGTTGTGCGTTCTTACTTTCCGTGGTTTCAGCGTACGCGGTTGTCTTGCTCCCCTCGCCAAAAGCCTCCACTTCTTTCCTAATTTGAACGCGTTAGATCTTGACAAGTTAAATATGGATGAAAGTGAATTGCGTGGTCTGCTGGAGAGCTTAAGATGTATTCCTAATCTGAAGATACTGCACCTGTCAGGCAATCCACTGGGTCACGCAGTAACATCTATCGTGCAGCTACCAAAGCTTGAATATCTTTTTATGGAACGAACAGGTTCTGAGGAAGATTTGAATTTTGTTGAAAAGACCATCGAACAAGCAAAACGTGGCATTATCGTTTTAACTCCCCTCTATTACTGGTGATGTGTCTTTTAAAATTATTTTAGATGGTATTCAGGGCTAATCCAGAGTTGCATAATGACACGTGATAGATATGTGATCGATTCCTCGTGCGAGTAGTTTTTGGGAGAACTCTAATGATTCTTGGAATTGTATGTCTGATTAGGAGTCGTATCTTCTCGGAATTTGGGTCTTGACTGAGTTTTATCTTAGCGGAATAGAATCTGGAATTGTATCAGGAAATGTATCTAGAGAATACAACGCGAAGGATTGAGTGTAGTTATTTATATGTTCAGGATTGACCGCAAATGAGATGCACGCTCCTCATGATATGCATCACAAAGTTTCCTCGTTGATAAAAGTTCACCAAAACACATAATTTTGTCAAATATGAAGTAATATGAAAATGACAAATAACCCACTGGTAATATATGAAGTATTAAAAAAACAATACCTGCGTTCAATCCTGGACATAAGTGAGTTATTTCCCAAACATACAATGTGGGGTTATAACAGGTGGCGGCCCAGATTGAAAAAGTGCCTGACTGGAGATTAACTTTTTAACAGACAAGATGGGGTTCGCAGTCGTTATTTGAGAAGCGTTGCGTGACGCGGATCCAAATAACTACTGTGAAGGAGACTAGCCGTTGGACCCTGCCCTGGATTCACCACTGATACTTAGTGTGAAAAATAATTTATTATCGGCAATGTTCCACAAATCGTACAATCCTGCAAGATGTCAATGAACGCAAAAACAGCCACGGATTCGTTTTCCCGCGATTTGTTTGGGAAGTGAAAAAACGATTTGACTTCTTTTCCCTGTTTCTTTGATTTTTCTTAAATTGAATAACCCCCTAAGCTACTTTCTAAGCCTTTACCGACTTTTTACTGAAGAGGCTTAATTTGACGCGTAATTTTAATTAATTTGTTAAAAAAGCAAAGCCGCAATAAATGAAGTTTTGCTACGTTTTGTTTCTTTTAGCAAAGTCACAGAAATCAAGCTTTGGTAGGGAACGAAAGAAAAGTATTACACAAATCTGCATATTTTCTTACTTCTCAAAAAAAGTTGTGGTACTGGTGGAACACAGCTTAGTAACCAGGCATTCCCTTGCCGCTCACTCGATTTGGCGCGAAATGTCATGACGTCCACCGAATGACACGACTAGACCGAACGCGTTCTCTCGCCGGCAAGCAGCCCGTTTCTAGGCCCTTGCGTGTACTTGGCGCTCGCCTGTGAGAGGAACTATGCATTTTGTGGAGACCTGCTGCTTCGCCGCTTTGCGTAAAAGATTGCCAGGCCTCTGATTAATACGATGAAAAGACATTTTATTAAATTTGATCACCTCGTCGGTCTGACGAGCACAGTTTTCATCTCTAGTGTCTGCAACAAAAATTGGACTTCTCCCATGTTCTCCAAGCATGCCTTTCTTAGGGACTGATTTATAAATACAGAGGGGCTGGGCCGTTGCAGCGCAGGGCAGCTTTGATCACACAGGAAGTGGGTCATCATATTCATGCACTGTAACTATTACAAGAAAAATAAAACTAATGAATGAATGGGGAGGGTGGGGTTAGGCAGTTTTGAATCAAGAGGAAGGGTGGGGCACATATTTTACAACTTTCTCTGCTCCGCCGGCCGCCCGCTTCCCCCGGAACTTATTGACCAGTCCTTAAGACCATAACCAGGAGTGTTAACCCCGGAATGTAGCCCATTAGACTGCAAAACAGTCGGTTTTTTTTTCTCTTAAATCGCTGGTCGCAAGGCGCGAAGCACCGAAAGCGTGGATCGCACGCCCGTGGCGTCGTCCCTCTCCAGTCTCACTCTCCGTTTTCACACTCGCTCCAGACCTTTCGTTCGAAGACCGCGCGCATTCGTATGACGGACCAACGCAAAAAAATACGACTGTTTTACAGTCTAGCAGCCCATTCAATTCGTGACTGGGTTTTGTTAAGAACGGGATGTCGCGAGAAACAATTGTCAAAATGTCAGATGACAATACGATGTTTCCTTAAACTTTGAATGGAAGCTTATATCCTCAGGTCATGGGTTTCTCGCAGTCGAACCTCGTCACTTAGTGCGCATCAGGCACAGGAGTAATGTGTAATGTAGAGCACAAGTTGAAGGAGGAGACGCGCGAGGAAGGAGACGCTATGTTTTCGCCACGCGAGTCTCCTCCCTCGTTCGCGCCCGCGGTCAAACGTAAAAAACTAAGCGAAGTCGGTCAAAGATAAGGGTTTTACTTTCAGAGCTTAATTAAGAGACAGTATCTGTAAAAGCGGTCTGGTCGATTTGGTTTGAAAAATAGATTTCGCTCATTTCTTGTGTGTTGCAAGACTATTATGTACTTATACTAAAACCACAATCCGCTTGATCGGATCTTTTAAAGTTTTCGAGTTTTAAGGGATTTTCGGTTCACCCCGCGAACGCTCGTGATGACCGATGTCAAGGCATAAATTTAGTACAACTTTAAACATCAATTTATCACGAAAAAAACAATCCCTGTACAAAACAAACACCACAGTCAGTTAGATTAGAGTTTTTTTAATTAACCAAGCTGATTTTTATGAACATCGAATTTAAATCAAGCAAGCAGTGAGACTTTAACGACACCCCTGTCGCACAGCTTAATCAAACACGCGAAAACGGATCGAATTCAAACTTTATTTTTGAAAAAGTGGGGCGTACTATTTCAATTAAACGAACGCAGTCGAAAAGTAGATACAATAGAGAATGTTACTATAGCAAGAAACCTTGCGGTATCTGTTTGATGAAATATTTATAGCTGTGTGAACTTGCCAAATTTCGACGATCTCCAAGTTTTCCTCCATTTTGAGAGACTCGTCAACATGAAGCGTTGCACCAGACTGTCTCATAGACATATCTAAAACGATCCAGAAATAAAGGCAAATGTAATTTAAAATGCACCAAAGTTCAATTCAAAGCGAAAAATTGATTTTAACGGCTTTTTAAAATGAGCTTAACTGATCCTTGCATCCATTTTCTACATATCAGACTTCACTCAATGTTTCCACAAGAAGTAACAATCTTTGCCGCCCAAACTTTGCCTTGATGTAAACGTACGATTCAGTTAAAGGTAATTACGATGTGTTTTCCCTTCCTTACTGGCCGTACAACGAAGTTTTTTCCACGACGAAACGGTCATCAACTGAACGAAGCACATATCGCCATGTTTTCTTCTCGGCTCAGTAGCTACTTCATGTATGCAGACATTATTGTTACCAGAGGTCTATAACTATAGCATTGCGCGCGGCCCATCAGATTAGGAGTTAGGCTATTTTTAGACACTTTTCGCGCGAAACCAGCAGCCAATCACGCACCATGCCTGACAAATATGGTCATTGAACGCGCTAGCTCGACAATTTTTTGTTCAAGACGGTTTGTTCGTCGATTGAAAAGATGGCTAAAATCACTAAGTAAAAAGCCTTGGCCCTTCTAAATCAAACAAAAGTTAATTCTACTAAATAATGCACGAAGTTTGGAACGAAATATTTAATGGGAAATGCCTGTAAAATGTACAACTAATGCGACTGAAAGAGCACTAAAGGCAGCCTGAAATTAATTTACGGGAAGACCGCGGACACAATTGATTCGTCCAAAGAATGAAAACCTGTTTTACAACACAAGTTTAAGCTTCATATAGTCTATTCAGTATTGTTACCTTGTATTTCGACGAGGCTTGTCAATTCCAGCTGAATTAAGTTTTAAAATCAGCACAATAAATATCCATGGATCAGTTAAGCCGTTATAAGCTTATAACTTGAGCTTACGGCAGTTCGTCAAGCGTTCGTGACAGTCAATCATTCAAAGATCACTTCACAGTGAAATTCTCTTTCTTTCCATCCATGTAGACATTGAGGGTTTCCTTTGTTCTTTTACTTCAATGAGCTTGATTTCAAGCTCAGTTCGTTAATTCTGTAGTCGCGCAAGTTTCGCCCGCCGTATAAACAAGTGAAACCTTCGGCTGCGTATAGCTGTCCGTTCAACTTGTAAAATGAATATAATGTTCAGCTCCACAATTATTTCGAAAACTTCCCATGTTAAGCTAAACCATCTGCACAATTTTCCAGAATATACGAAACTTTGGAGAGATTGAACGAAGATTAATCCGCGGAGAAACCTTTGTCTTTTCTTTTCATTCAACTTTCGACAACTTGCCAACTGGACACCGCGCCAAGTTTTGCCGCCGAATTCATACAAATCATGCTTCATTTAGATTGAACTGAAAAATCACTCAGTCGATTTTATAGTTTTACAAAAAGTATACCGAAGTTTGACCTAAATTTAGTGAAGTATTTAAACAATTATTACATTCTGCTGTGACGCTTTTCGCTTTTCCTTGGCCGGCAAAGTTTCTGCCTTTACGTACCTAGCGCTCGCATATTAAAAATGGTTCAACGTGATTGGCTGCTGGTTTCGCGCGAAAAATGTCTAAAAATAGCCTAACTCCTAATCTGATGGGCCAAGACCAGGGGCGGGGGAGAACACTCTGCGACGCCTGGGACTTTTTGTGTGTTTTGAATCATCCAACAAAATATGACATCACATCCGGTAAAAAATTCCCCGCGAGCTCGTTTGGACGAAGTGCAAAAATCAAGTGTCGATTATGCACGATTTCTTCGTTTTTTTGAACCTATGGTTTGGTTGCATTTTATACTATATATATAAAGAAGTTGCAGATATATTGCTTCGACTTTTTCAGCAAAGATTTCGGCAAAAGAGAAAAGTTTAGTATTGTTTTGAAGGCAAATAACACAGAGCGAAGTGCCGTGTCATGGCGGATATTTCATGCTTTCAAAACAAGTGGCGTTCCATCTTTTGGCTGATAGCAGTTCCTGATCGAAGGATAAACATCTATTCATATAGCTTACGAGCTTGAAAACATAATGGATAAAACATTGGTGGTTATAGTTTCCGCTGTTCACTTCGGGAAGGTAATTATCTCTCTCCGTAAAGTTTTGGAAGTCGTCGTGGCGAAGTGCTATGTTATGGCGGATATTTCATGTTTCAAAACAAGTGGCGTTCCATCTTTTGGCTATAGCAGTTCCTGATCCAGGGATAACATCTATTCATATAGCTTACGAGCTTGAAAACATAATGGATAAAACATTGGTGGTTATAGTTACCGCTGTTCACTTCGGGAAGGTAATTATCTCTCTCCGTAAAGTTTTGGAAGTCGTCGTGGCGAAGTGCTATGTTATGGTGGATATTTCATGTTTCAAAACAAGTGGCGTTCCATCTTTTGGCTATAGCAGTTCCTGATCCAGGGATAACATCTATTCATATAGCTTACGAGCTTGAAAACATAATGGATGAAACATTGGTGGTTATAGTTTCCGCTGTTCACTTCGGGAAGGTAATTATCTCTCTCCGTAAAGTTTTGGAAGTCGCTGTGTGTTTATAGTCGAAGACAAAAGCGAAATCTTACACTGAAGGTTATATATTTAGTATTTTATTTTTCTGCATCTCCTTGTTGAATGTTGTTAGTTTCCTGTAAGACACAATACATGTATATTCCGGTTTTGGGGTCATCAGTCACTGATCAGTCTGTTTTGTTCTGTGAATTAAGTAATTATCAAGAAACAAAAAACTTTAAATTCGAATCAGAATTCGAATCATTGTCATGCTATGTTCTTTTAATAATTAATTAGCGTCATGAATGTTTCATCTGTACAAAGTAGATAACATTTTTGAATCATCAAATCCCTTAGGGTAAATATTATGTAATTATGACAAAATATGTATAAAATACAGACTGCAAATTGCAGGCTGGGCATACAAATATGCAGATTAATAAGTATAAAATATACCCATGCCAGGGTGCATTTCATAAGGGTTTTGGCATGGGTTTTGAAAGTGTGTGGTGTATTTGGCAAATGATCGCAGTCTTTGGCATTTACCGGCATGTAATCAAGGCAGTGGTTACTGTAAGCTGATGACAGACTTGGCTATAGTGCTGGAAAAGGGCATGCATCATTTGATATTTGATGTGTTTTTGATTTAGATTAGTGAAAGTAGAGTTTCTCTGCATATCACTAATCAGTGGAAAAAAAAATTTAATAATATATGTTCTTATAAACAGTGGAAGGGGGGATTTTAGAGGGAGAAGGGTGAGCAATATAGATAATATTATTGTAAGGATAGGGTAAAGTTTGTATTATTTTCTTTTTCTTTTCCTTTCAGAAAATGTATGCGTCATGTTTCCTCTATCTTTAACCGATTAGAAGATATGCACAAGATTACAGCCCAAGAAAAAAATGATGGGATTTGAAAAAAAGAAAAATTGATTCCTGAGAAGTCTAACAAAACATAACCATAAAGCCATGAAAGTGCAAGAAACATTAAAATACATTTTTACTCAATACTGTTTGTTTTCATTTCTACTTGTGTCCAGTGTACAAGAGACAAACTAGACTACAGTGGAACCTATACTTTGGGACACCTCCATTAAGGGGACTCAAACTTTTGTACAACTCGATCAAGTGATAGCTTTCAAGCTTGAGATTTTATTCTAACTGAACAGTCCATTAGATGGCTGTTGCAAGTTTAAATCATGTATTTTATTGTTGCTTAAATAAAATTAATGGATCCGATGCATATGCATTCCAAGTCAAGAAAACATGCATTTTTGCTTAGATGGTTAATTATTAACAACACCAGCAAGAGTACCTCCATATTGAGGGGACAAGGTCTCCATTAGGGGACACTTCTCCTTGTCACAAGGGTGTCCCCTTAATGGAGGTTCCACTGTAGTATGCACAGTAAAAAAGAGTTTAGATGCTTGCACTGTAAAAGTTTGTTACATCCATTGTACATGCCATAATAAAATTATTGTGGTAGGGAAAAAGGCAGAGGGTCTCTGAAAAGAAACTAGGCAATATCAATAAATTATTTAAACTGCCTACTAGGCTGTTAAAATATGATTTAATGCAATAAAAAATTACAAAAAACTATGATCTGTGGCTGATTATTACACCACAGACTATAACTCTGGACAGTCAGTATCTATAGTCTCTACATTTCAATAATAAGTTATAATGCTAGCAAAATCAAATAGGATTTTTAGGGTCATTTCTCATGTCACATCTATCTGTAAAAATTATGTTATAAAAATGAAGAAATGTGGAGAAAGAACATCACAACTTAGCTTACTCTAAATGAAGTGTTTTTGGTCCACCCAAAGGAAAGCAGTGCACTTAACAATAATTATTATTCAACTTGTATTGTCACATAATGCTTGATTTTAATTCAATTTTAAAGTGCCCATAACCTTTTTTATTTTATTTTCTCATCTGAATCTAAACATCACCCAAGGAAATTCTGCGAAAAAAATTTGCGATTTGCAGAAAACGCGAATTGTTTATGAATTTTATAAAACTTTCAAATTTTGTCGCCATTTTGGATCACCATTTGCTTTAGTCTCTCCTGGGTCCTTCTCGGTTCACAAAGGATCTGTGACGTAGATTAAGGAACACGTGACATCAGACAAAGGAACTGTGACGTAGATTAAGGAAAATGTGAGCCCGTCGGCCTTCTTACAGCGGGACGGGTATACCAAACAAAAATAGGATTTTGAAGATTTGAAACATTCATAAAAAATTCGCGTTTTCTGCAAATCGCAAAATTTTTTAGCAGAAATTCCTTGGGTAATGTTTAGATTCAGATAAGAAAAGAAAAGAAAAAAGGTTATGGGCACTTTAAGCTATATGAAGTCTCCTCTCTAATAAGCCATCCCTCCAAGCCCCTTTATTTGGAAGTTAGTCTTTTTAATAAGCCCCTATAGCATCAAAATCTGACTTTTGTTGAGTCAATGTAAATGAAATGTAATTATTGTTAGTGCACTGCTTTCCTTTGGGTGGACCAGAAACACTTCATGAATAATTTAGAGTAAGCTAAGTTGTGATGTTCTTTCTCCACATTTCTTCATTTTATAAAATAATTTTACAGATAGATGTGACATGAGAAACGACCCTAAATATCCTATTTGATTTTGGCAGCATAATTTTATTAATATATATTATTTAATTTATTTTTTGTTTCTTCACTGATATGCAGATTAACTCTTCTTTCACTAATCTAAAATAATAAAAAGCACATCAAATATCAAATGAACAAAAATAAGTTTGACATGCCCTTTTCCAGCACTTAATAGCCAAGTCTGCAATTGCAATCAGCTTATTACAGTAACCACTGCCTTGATTACATGCCGGTAAATGCACAGGCTTCCCAAGTTCATGATAATTAATGATTTATGTAAGCGCTAAGAGTGGAACGTGACTCTCTGAATTAAGTGGTGTTGTGTTACAATGTCGGCCGTTGGGAATTTGAGCGCTCTATAAGACGTTGTATGGCGATCGAAACAGCGTTTAATTTAAGCATTCAATATGGTAAATTTGTGTCGTATTTTTAATAAAAAGAAGTAAATGAACTCAACTTGTCTGGTTTCTGTAATGGCAAACTCGCCCAAAAACGCCTAAATAGCCCACAAGCTACACAGAACCAGATGAGGTGAGTTCATTTACTTCTTTTTATTAAAAATACGACAAAAATTTACCATATTGAATGCTTAAATTAAACGCTGTTTTGATCACCATACAACGTCTTATAGAGCGCTCAAATTCCCAAAGGCCGACATTGTAACACAACACCGCTTAATTCAGAGAGTCACGGTCCACGGCGGGGAAATGACAGACCCAGGCAGGTCTGCACATTGCTGGAGGCTTAGCTAGCCCAACCCTGGCCCAAAGCAGCTCAGCTAGGCAGCGAAACAGGGCAAGCCACACAATGCAAGTCATAAGAAGCCAAGTAAGGGTCACTTGAGATTCGGCGACAAAATGCACCCCTAGCCCCTCCCCTGGCCAGGCAACAATGCAACCCCTGACCCTCTACTCCCTGGGGCTGTTAGGTCATGGACCGGTCTACCTGGCGAAGCTGTCCTGGACGGTGCCCCCCTTCAAAATTCTCGAATGCCAGTGGTCGGTGGAAGGGGTGGATTGGAGGCCCCGGAGGGCCTCCAATCCTTGGTCACCTAACATTGACTATCTCCCCTCCCCTAGCCAAGGAGCAATTCACCCCCTGACCCTGGACTCCCTGGGTCGGTCAGTCCTTGGACTGGCCTACCTAGCACATGTGTCCCAAAACAGTCACCCCCTCCCCTCCCCTCCCCTGAAATTTTGCCGACACCATAGGCTTGAGGTGGCACACAAAACCTTGCTCCGAGGGGTACGTTTAGCCAAATTCGGACAAACATAAATCATTAATTATCATGAACTTGGGAAGCCTGTGGTAAATGCCAAAGACTGCGATCATTTGCCAAATACACCACACACTTTCAAAGCCCATGCCAAAACCCTTATGAAATGCACCCTGGCATGGGTATATTTTATACCTATTAATCTGCATATTTGTGTGCCCAGCCTGCAATTTGCAGTCTGTATTTTATACATATTTTGTCATAATTACATAATATTTACCCTAAGGGATTTGATGATTCAAAAATGTTATCTACTTTGTACAGATGAAACATTCATGACGCTAATTAATTATTAAAAGAACATAGCATGACAATGATTCGAATTCTGATTCGAATTTAAAGTTTTTTGTTTCTTGATAATTACTTAATTCACAGAACAAAACAGACTGATCAGTGACTGATGACCCCAAAACCGGAATATACATGTATTGTGTCGTACAGGAAACTAACAACATTCAACAAGGAGATGCAGAAAAATAAAATACTAAATATATAACCTTCAGTGTAAGATTTCGCTTTTGTCTTCGACTATAAACACACAGCGACTTCCAAAACTTTACGGAGAGAGATAATTACCTTCCCGAAGTGAACAGCGGAAACTATAACCACCAATGTTTCATCCATTATGTTTTCAAGCTCGTAAGCTATATGAATAGATGTTATCCCTGGATCAGGAACTGCTATAGCCAAAAGATGGAACGCCACTTGTTTTGAAACATGAAATATCCGCTATAACATAGCACTTCGCCACGACGACTTCCAAAACTTTACGGAGAGAGATAATTACCTTCCCGAAGTGAACAGCGGTAACTATAACCACCAATGTTTTTATCCATTATGTTTTCAAGCTCGTAAGCTATATGAATAGATGTTATCCCTGGATCAGGAACTGCTATAGCCAAAAGATGGAACGCCACTTGTTTTGAAACATGAAATATCCGCCATAACATAGCACTTCGCCACGACGACTTCCAAAACTTTACGGAGAGAGATAATTACCTTCCCGAAGTGAACAGCGGAAACTATAACCACCAATGTTTTATCCATTATGTTTTCAAGCTCGTAAGCTATATGAATAGATGTTATCCCTGGATCAGGAACTGCTATAGCCAAAAGATGGAACGCCACTTGTTTTGAAACATGAAATATCCGCCATAACATAGCACTTCGCCACGACGACTTCCAAAACTTTACGGAGAGAGATAATTACCTTCCCGAAGTGAACAGCGGAAACTATAACCACCAATGTTTTATCCATTATGTTTTCAAGCTCGTAAGCTATATGAATAGATGTTATCCTTCGATCAGGAACTGCTATCAGCCAAAAGATGGAACGCCACTTGTTTTGAAAGCATGAAATATCCGCCATGACACGGCACTTCGCTCTGTGTTATTTGCCTTCAAAACAATACTAAACTTTTCTCTTTTGCCGAAATCTTTGCTGAAAAAGTCGAAGCAATATATCTGCAACTTCTTTATATATATAGTATAAAATGCAACCAAACCATAGGTTCAAAAAAACGAAGAAATCGTGCATAATCGACACTTGATTTTTGCACTTCGTCCAAACGAGCTCGCGGGGAATTTTTTTACCGGATGTGATGTCATATTTTGTTGGATGATTCAGATACGAAAATTTCAGCAGTTTTCTGCCCCCCCTGGCCAAGACCCAATACCAGAGATGGAAACCTCTAGTTATAGACCTCTGTTGTTACCTTATAACGCGCGTGTGACTAAATGAGTTAACGAATATCACGTCACGCGACAACCTTTTACCTGTAGAAATTTCATTTATCTCTTCAGTTATCAATTGCTCGTTTTAAACAACTGAAGCTGTGCCGGAATGATTTTCAATAATTCTGCTCCAGTAAACTAGCTCGCCGTCTTCTTTTCGCGGCTTCGCCCTTCGCGCGTGAATGACTCCTTGAAGCCTAGCCAAACAAATACAGCTCCCACATAAACATTACTAACTAGAAAAAAAAATGATCCGTCCTTCTTAGTAAATATCTTAATTTTACCTATTCCCTTTTTAGCAACCTTTATCTTTATTTCAGGAAAGTACAACTCAAACAAATGAATTGTACGAAGGACTCTAAAAGACCGGCGGTTACTCAACAAAAGCTTCAACAATGTGACTCAATCAAACGCGACCCTGTTCGTGCAGTTGTCAAAGAAATACACCTACGTAAATAAAAACATTTAAAAACAAACGTGTCTTTCATATTTATTTTGCAACGCAATTTCTCTCCATATAGCTCACTAAATATGCCAATCTTCTTTTTAAGGTGGCCCGCGGTTATTTATTGGAGCGGAGGCTCCCTTTTTAAAAACTAATTTTCCGCATGAAAGCGTTGGGTGTTTTCTGTAATTTTTTGTAATCTAGACAAGGAATCTTCAAATTATAGAAGGCTTTTAATTTTAGGGCAATCGGAATAAACGATTAAGAGATACAAGCGTTTATTAAAAGACCTTGTTTTTTAAGAAAACGCGAATATTTTCATAAAACGAAGATAGATTTTTTTTCTAATTACGATCAATAAGTTCCAAGACTTCAATGTTTACTGTGAGCAAGTTTCCACAAAATCGGCTGCATAGAAATTGCTGCACAGTTCACTGCTGAATTTTAGCTTCAAAATAATATGCTCGTGTATTTGCTTCATCTGTTGCAAGAACGCTTCAATAATGCTAAGATCGCACCTATTGTTAGAAAGCTTGATACCACCTAAACCTTTGCTGAATAATCGGAAAAGATCGGAAATTCCCAGTAAAAGTTATAAGCAAATGAAGAACAAGTTGTTTATAGTGCGTAATTTGTGAATTTCAAAATATTCACGTTTGTTCGACTTGTGAAAAAACTACCGATTTGTTTTCCGTAATTGTTAAGTATGATAAAATCCAGCATATATAAAAACGACCTCGCCTAGTTTTGGGCGTGTAGCCTCGACGAAGCTCGGCGAATTAAGTCGTCAAGTTAGCTACTTCATGTCCCCCATTTTACCAATGCTTTGAAAACCCCTCGTCTTCCGTAAATTTATTCAAATTTGCCGCGTTGTGGGATTTATTTTGCACTTGGGAATTTTACGGATCATCGAAAATTTAAATGATAATGAACGATCAATGACATTCCAAGGAAATTTTCGATGATCCGTAATTCCCAAGTGACAAATAAATTCCAGAACGCGGCAAGTTTGAATAATTTACGGAACACGAGGGGTTTTCCTAGCATTTGTAAAATGGAAGACACGAAGCAGCTAAATTGACGAGCCAAATTCTCCGAGCTTCATCGACGCTACACGCCTGAAACAAGGTTAGGCCGTTTGTATATATGCTGTATTTTATCATACTTAGAAATAAGCGAAAACAAATCGGTAGTTTTTTCAAAAGTCGAACAAACTTGAATATCTTTAAATTCACAAATTACGCACATAAACATCTTGTTCTTCATTCGCTTATAGCTTTTCCTTGGAGTTTCCGATCTTTTCCGATTATTCAGCAAAGTTTTAGATAACATTAAGCTTTCCAATGATAGGTGCGATATAATAATTATTTTAGCGTTCTTGCAACAGCTGAAGAAATACACAAGCATATCATTTTGAAGTTAAAATTAAGCAGTGAACTGTGTAGCAATTTCTGTGCAGCCGTTTTTGTGGAAACTTGCTCACAGTAAACCTTGAAGTCTTGGAACTTATTGAACGTAATTAGAAAAAAATCTATCTTCGTTTTATGAAAATATTCGCGTTTTTCTTAAAAAACAAGGTCTTTTAATAACGCTTGTATCTCTTAATCGTTTATTCCGATTGCCCTAAAATTAAAAGCCTTCTATAATTTAAAGATTCCTTGTCTAGATTACCAAAAATTACAGAAATCGGTTAACGCTTTCATGCAGAAAATTAGTTTTTAAAAAGGGAGCCTCCGCTCCAATAAATAACCGCGGGCCACCTTAAGCATTGCACTTGACACCACTGTCAATGAAGCGAAACAATCGAACAATGCCATATCATGTTCAGTTATTCAAAGAATTGTTACAAAAAAGTCTTACGAAGGAATGTTACAAAGAATGCTGCGACGACGACAATAATGCAATGGCCACTTGTGCAAGCACAGTAGCCATAAAAATGGCTTCGTCGTCGACACAAATCTGCATTCTTGCGCAATCTTGTGACGTACATGTAATCCCAGTGCGCTTTGCTCGCGAGCTTTTCGACGAGCCTATCACTTGCTCAACGTGACAGGCTCGTGGAAAAGTTCGCGGAAAAACACTGTACTACGAGACCCTACGAACACTGAGAAATTGTAGTGTGTAACCATAACTCCTCGTAACTGAAGTCGCGCGTTCATGTATGAAGCGCGTTGAGAGCGGGTTGAGGGCAAGGTTTGGCTGTATACCTCGAGGCGGTGAAACGTGAGCGTAATGCGATAATAAGTCGTCAACTAAAAGCTCGACCAGGTCTAACACAGGCTGTAACGAAAGCTAACTTCCCCAGTAGCTGGAGTTTCACATAGAAGATAACTAGAGTCGAAAAGCGGGAACAGTGAGAGTCATTGTCAAGGTGTTGACGTGAATGCCTATTATGCGAGTCATTTCGTCACTGGGCGGTTAATCTTTCTCGGCAGACGATTTTAGACCGAGATCATTTATTAAAAACAAAATGCGATCAAAAAGATGTGCTCGCGTGTTTTTTTGCTCTTTTTTGCTTTTGTTATCTTAGCCGATAACGAAATTCCTGCGATTTAAGGTTACACACTTGACCTGTAGTAATTCAATACTTTACACAATACATTAATACTCTCTACAACTCACGTTTTTTTTTATATATATCCAACATGCATACATATAGAATTATTCCAAGACGAATCTACATACCCCAAGAATGGCCGGAGTGAACGCTGCCCAGCTAGCGTCTTGTTCCTTATGAGTTTCAAATGTCCTTCCATTCATTTCCGGTATGCTTGTAATTCAATCAATTAACTGCTGTTATCTCGTTCCATCGTCTCCCTAAATCTGTTCACAAAATCACGGAGTTGCACCGGGCTGAAGTTGTCTGCCAATTCGTCTGCTGCCAATTCGCCCTCTAGAAGTACACTGCCAATTCGTTTCTCTTCTAGATGTTATGACATTGGTTCAATCATAAGTTAGCTGACCTTGTACGAATACCAAAAATGTCATTTGCGCACATGCGCGGCAGAACAACACAAATGCGCAACAAAGTCGGGCGACTCTGTCCGAAAGCACGCATAATCTTGAACATACAAGCAGTAATAACTCTTGGAGTAAGCTATCAATAATTATCAATACTAATTTTATGGAATCCTCATACAATGCATATTTCATCTCTCGATATTATAATTACATCTCTTCACTTTTTGATTGGATTATATTCTCCTAAACATGGTAGCATACCTCAATATGGGCGCCATCTTGTCACGTTACTGCAACTTTTCGGGTTGAATAACATTTTTTATTGTACTTCAACAGTTAACAAATGGATATTATATTAATCTACTGTCGCACCCAACTCCATCTCTCGATATTAGAATCCCATCTCTCCGCTTTTCGATAGGATTATATTCTCCCAAACATCGGTGACATGGTCGCCATTTTGTCACGTACAGCAACTTTTCGGACTTTTCGGATTGAATAACATTTTTTATTTTTCTTCAACAGTTAACGAATGGATATTATATTAATCTACTGTCGCACCCAACTCCATCTCTCGATATAGGATTATATTCTCCTAAACATCGTTGACATGGCCGCCATTTTGTCACGTACAGCAACTTTTCGGACTTTTCGGATTGAATCCAATCCGTTATGGGTGCTTATTTTATTAACTCCATATAGTTGTGTATAATCTTAACTTTTAATGTAAGTTTTCGGTTATTTACTGTTGTAAGAAAAGCAATGTTTGGACAGGCTGCAGTCTTCAATTGTTGTTTTATTATCCATCACGATATTATTTAGTCTGCACTTTTCTTCTCACACATCTCCTTGAACCCAGTTTTCCAGTTTAATTTGAGGGAGTAAAGCAAACTCCTGTAAGTACACAGTCCGTTGTCTCTAAATGAACAGTCCATTACATTGCTGTGACAAGTTTAAGTAATGTATTTTAATGCTGCTAAAAACAACTGTATAAAAAAAAAACATTATTTAACAAAAACAAATTATTTACTTCTAATTTCAAAGTATAAAAACAAATTAATTTGACCATAAATAGCAACACTTTGTTACACGAGATGGCCGAAAGCGCCTTTTGATTAAATAATGCCACGAAATCAAAGCTTTAATTTGTGCTTTATTATAATACAGCCTCCCCTCCCTGAGGAAAATGATAGAAAAGGACTCGATCACCACGCAGTTTCATTGGTAGAAACAAGAGCGCTCGCTATTGGTGGAGAGCTCAGAGGACATGTCTGCCATGGAGGACAGACCTACCACGCTACTCTATAGGGACCTTCAAAGCAGCTCTTAAAGCGCATTTTATTAATCTAGAGCAACTATATGATTGTTAATGTTTGAGCACTTGCACCAGAGCACGCTTATTAAGTTATATGATCATCTTACCATATTTTATTCAGCATCTGTATTAGCACGATTAATTTAACATGTATATTGCACTCGCACTAGCACCGCAACATCTGCAGTGATGGGCTAGCCCCTTTGTGGATTAACAATTTAGATTTAGACTCGAGAAGGAACTAGCCTGCGAGAGCAGACGTATGTGGCGTGATACTGGGAAACTCGAGCCGGAAATTACGTCTGCTCTCGCAGGCTAGTGAAAAACGTACAAAGGGAAGGTCTGCAGTTGCAACGTTGTTGGACAAGATATTCACTACAATCCGTTGTTTGATGATCAGATCTAAAGCTGTCAGGTATGTGCACATACAGTAACTAACATGTGTAAGGTTTTACTTCAGATTAATGCTTTCTTCATTGTACCGAAGAAGAGGAAAATATCGCTTTCATTTTCATTTCATATTGTAATGTGTTGGTTTTTTGATGGCATGTTTGGTTTAAATTGTACACGTCCTTTCTCTAGTTCGATTCCAGAATAATTTTTGACAGCCGCATTTGTATTTTGAGCAGGGTATCTGATTGTTACATTGTCCACCTAGCTTTATTGTCGACTTTCTGCCACTAATAATGGAAGCTACAACTGACTCTCTTATCTACAATTTTTTTTGTTCTTTTATTGTATTAAAGACCATTAATAAAATATAAGAGTGTGTCGATTGTTTGGTGGTTGATTCGATTGAGGATCAAGGAGGTGTAAAGACCAGGCCAGAGCGGTGGTTGATTGCGTTCGACTGAAAGAGATCGACAGCCGACTTCCATCGCGCGCCGCATGCAGCATCCCGCGAGAAGGTCGTCGATCTGCGATTTTCAGCCAGAAATTCCATACTGATGACGTTAAACCACTAATTGGATTTCCGGAATTTGGGTCTCGCTTAAGCGGCTTTTAAAGTGATAAACCAAAATAATTCAGAAATAGTGCTAACTTTCCACATGCATTTCACGAGTATCGCATAATTTCAAGAAATCTGCCGTGAATTCTGTAATTTTGCAAAGCTCTAAAGAGAAAACAAGATTTACGCCAAAACGAGGCTAAAGTACGCGTAGCGTACTTTACGCCTCCCACATGGGAGGGAAATTCTAAGACGGGACATATATATATGTAAATGAACACAACTAGTGTTTACGAAAAATGAAAGGAACATGACACATCACAAGGTGTGCTTTGATACCGCGGAAAATGATTTTCCGTTGTTATGCAACGTTGCGTCAGTGGCTAAAATTTTTAATAGCCACCAGATAATTTGTGTTAAAAAAACCTATTACATGCAAACCGACCACAATAGAGGATTTCTGTTTTGTTTTGGATTGTCAAATGTCTCAAATGTTTATTTGCTTTAGTTGACAGCATTTGGTTTTATCGACCTTTAGTTGACGGCGTTACAGTTATATTGCATCAGAATTTCTTCCTATTTTCAGAGAAAATTTCGATTTTCGTGTCGAGTGTAAGTGCTCTTTTCATGTAAAGAAACAAGCGAAATATTTAATTAGACAGGGGAAAATAACCCTTGTTGTGAGCCTGCTCGCAGGCTAACCCCGGACCTCCGACTCACTCGGCCGGCCGTGCCAGTCTGTTTGGTTACGGACATCGTTTCCCAAGGCTTTACGAGCTGAAATATTTCCTGAAGTTTATCAGCGTACATGTATTGAGTTTATTACAGGAATCGCATTGAAAAAAGCAAAGACAAATGTTCCACAGCAGTGCTAGTGAACAGCAGTGTTGTTCGTGCAAAATGAGCTTAATTTGGCGGTGTGACCTTTGCGCGTTATTCGATCCCAGCGGGGAATCGGCTTCCGGTTTCACGCAAACTGCGGACTTTGGCGAGACTGGCGTGACCTGACTCGTCCCCAGTCGTCTCTCTTGTCTCCTATTAATATTTAACCTTCCCAGCATCCCCCAGTCCCCAGGACGCTCGCATATAATAATTATTATAATAACTTCATCGGGCATTGTGGCGTATTTTGCGGGCTAAAATGGAGAATTCAGCGGGCTAAAATATATTTTAGCCCGCTGAACTGAGCCAATCAGAAACAAGAAAATAACGTAGCAGCCAATCAGAACTGGAAACCATTCAACTGTTCACGCCGTTTTCTTGGAATTCAAAGCGCCGTTGACTCGAAGTGCTGACATCTGCAGCTGCAAAGCTATTGTTTTTGAGCTTTATATTATCAGACTGGCTGAAAAAGCTAACGAAGAAGCAAATTTTCAGCCTTCTCAGTACTGTACAGCTCCGCAAATGATCCCGGGACCGCAAATGATCCCCGACCGCAATGATCCCCAATTGGACCGCAAATGATCCCAGGGCCGCAAATGATCCCCAGAGTGGACCGCAAATGATCCCGCTAAAAATGGAGGAATGGCGTGGACGGTGGACCCGATTTTTTTCCCTTTTGAATATTTTTCCCAAGAACTGAAACCGTGCACACTACACATTTTTATCTAGTTACCTGGTTACTGATGACGGAAGTGAACGATTTTTTTTTTTCATGCATTGATGCAAATTAATTTGAGTAAAAAAAAAAAATTCAAAATCATTGAAATAATAAGGCTACCCTGGGTACCAGAGGTTTATTTCTCCGTCGCGTCGAGATCGACCGATGTCGGCCGAAGGCCGACGACGCCCCCGGAAACCGCGCAAGAAAAGCCTCTGGCACCCAGGGTATAATAAGGCGAGATATCAGTAAAATAGTTAATTCGAGAATGTGTTTTTTTTGGTTTTCGCGGTAAAATTCATCCCTCGGTATTCTGCGCCATGAACAAGCTAGACATGGAAATTGACACCCGTTACAGCAAACTACTTCACGAAATCGGCAAATAACATTTCCGGTGAATTCTATTTCATGCTGTTTTGGCGGCATGACTGCATGATGAAGTGTGAAAACTGTGAAATTTTTTTTTTAGGCTCCTAAAAAAACAAACAAGAGGAGAACTCTGAGAACTCTCATCGGGACGGCCATAAGGTGGCCGCTTATAGGGGTTTCATTTACATATTGACAGTAGTTTCGGTACTTTGATAACGGGCCGCTTAAAACTGAGGGGTTTTGTGAAGACAAGCGCGGTTGCTGGGGGAAATCAAAGTCATCTGAACCGTCAAGGCGTGTCACCTCAGTTATCAATGTCATGCGAGGTAGCTGCTTCTCCCATGTGCTTGCAGTGCGAAAATGGCTAAATTGCTCCTTCTCGTGCTTACATTGGCATTATTGCCATTACTGAGAGTGAGTTTAGGAGCCTGAAAAAAATTCACAGTTTTCACACTTCATCAAAGCGGGCCGGGTGTTAAATTCACCGGAAATGTTATTTGCCAATTTCGTGAAGTAGTTTGCTGTAACGGGTGTCAATTTCCATGTCTAGCTTGTTTCATCGCGCAGAATACCGTCTTTAATCTCGAAATTTATAGATAAACGAATCTTGGCGACACGAAAACTAGGCTCGATTTCTGCCGCTAAATATTTCAAAGTGTAAAAAAAATCGGGTCCACCGTCCCACGCCATTCCTCGATTTTTTAGCGGGATCATTTGCGGTCCACTCTGGGGATCATTTGAGGTTCGGGATCATTTGCGGTCCAATTTCGGGATCATTTGCGGTCGGGGATCATTTGCGGTCCCGGGATCATTTGCGGAGGCTGTACAGTTGTATACAGCTAGTTGAAGAGGACTTACAGAAAAAGAAGAAGAAAGAAGAAACGGCGGCGAATTGAATGTAAGCTTAAGTTTGTCTTCTTCGATCGAAACCCGCTCAGTTCAGGCAAAATATTTTATGCCAAATTGCCAGTTCAGTAATTGCATGATTTAAGTTCCAACACTTTTAGATGACTATTTATTTGCTGTTGATGGAATTCTGTAATTTTTTCCTTTCAAGAGAACTTTAGAGCACAGATTGTTTTCGACGAATTTTGCGTACGGTTTTCTGCCAAGTTTTACAATCATATGAAATAAACGTCGACCCGACGCCGGCAGTGTTCAAGATATCGCTTACTGTCTGATTCCTTTTTCTAAATGCCCTCTGAAATTATTATAATAGTAATAGAGTTTGATGTTCGCGGGCGTAAATATGTTTTTGGCCCTTCTCAGTCTCATTTTAGCCCTCGCCGAAGCGGCTCGGGCTAAAATGAGCCTGAGTCGGGCCAAAAACATATTTACGCCCGCGAACATCAACTCTATTGTTATAATAGGAGACTGAGAGGACGGCTGGGGACGAGTCAGTGGCGTTTTAATTCTAGAGGGGTTTTCCCATTACATGGTAAACATGACAGCCCAGTATAACGCATGATGTAATAGAGAGACACCATTAATTTGCTCTTCGTATCTAGCGATCATAGCGTGGGCAGAGTTGTAAAAGTGCGTATTATCCTGTATAGGTTTTGAAAGAACACTTTGGGTGTTAAGACATCTATTCTTGGTAAAAGTAGGTGTTCAAATGTTTTATTTGGCTTTTAGTTGACGGCATTTGGTTAGATATTACAGTTTCTACGCAGTGAGTTTAAATATAAATATTGCATCACGCAGTCACGTGTTCGTACTGTTGACTCTTATTTGGAGGGTGCACCTCAGAGTCCAGTGTCCGAGGGGGAGGAGAGGTGGATTGTTGTCCCCCCCCCCCCCCCCCCCTCAAGGTGATATCGGCCGCTTGTTAACTCCTTTAGGAGTTCTTGTTACTGTAACGTTTGATCTCAGCGCTACCGGAGGAAGATTCATTGATAAACGCGAACAATTCTTGGATGGCATACTGTAAAACATGGACTGGACTGGATTTGTAAAACATGGACTGGATTTGTAAAAAAAGGATTTGTAAAAGGTGGTTTTGTAAAACATGGATTTGTAAAAGGTGGATTTGTAAAAGGTGGATTTGTAAAACATGGATTTGTAAAAGGTGGATTTGAAAAACATGCATTTGTAAAAGGTGGATTTGTAAAACATGCATTTGTAAAAGGTGGATTTGTAAAAGGTGGATTTGTAAAACATGGATTTGTAAAACATGGATTTGTTAAAGGTGGATTGTGTAGTTCCAGAAAATATCCATACTGTTCCAGAAAATATCCATATTGTTTGCGTGCCACGGTATGCAATAATTAATTCCTGTTAGCACGCTTGAATGCTCGCTCGACGTCGCATGGCTAGATAAACCGAGTAATCAGTCTATTTTAAATGTAAATAAAAATACACGCGGAAAAGCCAGACAAACTTTCCAGCAGCGTGGCGTTTCTAAACTCAAAATTTGTGTTTGTCCCATTCATACATTTTTATTTTCATGTATCTGTGGTTATAACAATTCACGAAAATCCAGTCCATGTTTTTACAAATCCAGTCCATGTTTTACAGTATGCCTTCTTGGACACATTTATAGCGGACCACTTCACTACGAAAATCAGGAATTTCTTTATTCTGTAACTGTTCATATTAATAATGGTTCGGACGGTTCATAATTTATATTTTATAGTTGGACATAATTTTTGACTGATTAGAGGGGGGCAATAACTAAATTCACTCCTTTAGGAGGGGGGGGGGGTATTACCTAATATTTGGCTACATGAAGCCCATTTTCCAACCCCCCCCCCCCCCCCCCTCCTGATAATTATTGCACAGTCCCTTAGTGGACCTTTACATTGTTAGTCTGCAACGACATCCGTTTTCGTTTGTTATCATTTTTTACAAACATTATGCAAATTAGTGAGCGGACCAATCAGTGCTCCTGACCAGATCTGGACAGATTTACGTCATCAGTATGGAATTTCTGGCTGTAAATTGCAGACGACCTTCTCGCGGGACGCTGCATGCGGCGCGCAATGGAAGTCGGCTGTTTTTGCAGGCTAGAAAGGAAGAATGCTGCCTTATTATCTTATGATGTGGACAAATCGATATTTTAAAGAAACGTATGAAAATTTTGCTTCTAAACAACGCTTCAAGTACTACTGCAACGGCGCAAGATATATATATTTTTCACTTGAGTCGCGGTTTTCCTTGTGGTACACTTAGTTAATTTGTGTAGCGCCCACATTCGGATAATAATAATCATCAGAAGCTCTATTTATTGACCTGATTTCCTACAAGTCACTGACGTGATTTGCCCCAAATCAGGACATTTTATAGTCTCCTACGCAGCCGTTATTTGTGTCGTCACGCAACGCTTCTCCCCACTAACGGCTGCTCAAACCTGAACCCCATTCCTTTCCTTTTGTTTTGACCGCAGTAAACTTTGACACCTATTCGACAAAAACGTGACTGTTACCATTTGCCGAAAACCTGCTAGATCGATCCAATTCTTGAACTAGGATGTCTGTAGTAATTATTTCGAGCCCTGGACTCAGACATGTTATAAGTATTGAACCTTGGTACACTGAATAAAGTAATCAAATAGTTACATACTTAACTTTGTTTTGAATTTATTATTATTTGAATTAATGCACTTCAGAGAATTGTGAAAATTGAGTCAAAACCCATAATTAGGCAATAGGTCAGATAATATTTAAAGGACAACCAAGCAGTCATCAGGGGCAACCAAAGTCACGTCAGGGGTTTGGTTGTCCGGCATTTGGCATAAGGACAACTTGGATTTTTTTTTAATTTCGAGCACTGCATATATATAATTAAATAATGTGAATATGTGAATTTAACTCTGTAAAATTGTAGTCACAATATATATTATCATGATTAGTTGGTACATTACATAACTCTAAATTCTCTTTTTATTTTTATTTAATATCTTTTTCCAGACCCTCTAAGATGTACATGTAAGTTGACTTAATAAACTGCATGAAGATGATGTCTGATGAAGTGAAGAAATGTCTGGAGGAAAATGTCAAGATCACGAGATGAAAGATGAAACACCAGGTTAGTTTTGATTTCCCATAAATCCATCTCATACACCATATTTGTAAATGGCCGCCCTGCAACTTTTTGTTTGGCTTGGTCATTAAAGGGAGTGTGTTACGTATGTTGTCTTGAGATGTTTTGACACTTATATGGGAGATCACAACCTAATTCTGACTTAGTCTAGCTTCATGTTCATGTTTTGCCGAAGTTGAAATGTCTATAACTAAAGAAGTCAGGTATGGAAAGCCAAATGGTGCAAAATTCGAATTTTTTTTATTTTATCCGGTTTTTTTTGTATTCCGTCTTTTAGGATTTGGGGTGATATCCCGCCATTGCCTCCATTCCATGTTTTAGGGTCTTCCCTTCTTCGCAGAGAAGGCCCTGGGGACGAGATGTTTTGTTGACAGCGTTTGGAAGATTGTTGACAAACGATAGAAACTTGTTGATCGTGAAAGTTAATTTTGTTGATCTTTATATTTCTTGACCTTGAAAGAAACTTGTTGAATGTGAATTGATTTTTTGAGCTTGAATGTCAATCGATTTTGTTGATCGTGAAAGTTAATTTTGTTGATCTTGAAATAATATTTCTTGATCTTGAAAGAAACTTGTTGAATATGAATTGATTTTGTTGAGCTTGAATGAAATATCTCTTGGCATTGAAAGGAAGTTTGTTGAACGTGAAGCTATTTTTGTTTCTTGAATTTTGCACCATTTGGCTTTCCATAGTCAGGGGGGGGGAGACAGGGCCTGGGACCGAGAAACGATGCTCTCACAACTTTGCAAAAGCGATCAATTTTGTTTTTGGTCAACGGTCAGGCTCTCTTTTTTGCGCAAAATTTGACAGCGGGTGATTGTACATGTCACAGAAGCACTGTTTACTTAAAAATACTACTTAAAAATTTGAGTTTGTCTATCGGCATTAGAGCTATTCTCAAGTTGAACATATAAAGAAAATAGTTTAATATATAATATTAACTTGAAATTTTGCCATTGGGGTTCACGTTCTCCACAAAATGCAGAATTTGGTCATTTCATGTTGTTTTGCAGAGGACCGCTAAGAAATGTACCAACATAACGCACGTACAGAGCTACATTTTGTATGTGTGCTGGCTCATTAAACCTTTTGTTTGGTGACATCCATATTTTATGCAAGTTAATAATAAATGGCATTATTCGGTCAAAACAATATCTTCTGTGATCTTTTTTGTATTTCCTGTTGTGGAGAAGTTTATATCCACTTTAAAGGCTCACAAAATGAAAAATACATGTACATTATAATAAATAAACCATTCATATTTATTATGTCAATACACACATATATATATGCGCTTCCATCGCTTCATAATGGCCACCATGTTTTTTCTAGCTTTTCTTCTGGGTCTACACAACTTCTTCACACGTGAACTGTGACTCGATAAATTTGCTGGCTAAACTTGCGAGTTTGCTTTGCAAATTGTGAGAGCATGGTTTGGATTTGATTTAAGAGAATGTATGGGTAGTAGGCCCCCCCTGGAAGAAGTGGAATGAAATACATTGTATTATGTCAAATTATTACCAGCTATATAATATATATATAATATATAGAGGATATTACATGGCGGCGCGAAGATATGAATTTTATTTTCGAGTGGTAAAAACAATATTTTACGAACGAGCGCAGCGAGTGAGTAAAATATTGTTTTTACCACGAGAAAATAAAATTCATATCTTCAAGCCACCGTGTAATTTTTCTTTTTATTATATAGACAAACGACAAAAGCACAAACTTTATCGCGAACTCTTGCAGCTCGGTGGCTGGACTTTCCGAATTTCTCTCCTTTCGTCTTCACTTGCAAGGAACTCCTTGAATAAATTTGAAGTCATATGATGTTTTCTTCTTCGTGTTAACATTTTTCTACTCCTCAGTGAACGATTTCATGTCGGCTTCAGTAAATTTCGCGAATCTATCGCTCGCCATTTTTGAACCGGAGTTTGGCAGCTTTGCACAAAAAAGCCATGCAAAAGCGGGAAATGACGTCATCGATATCCTCACTAGTGAGGATATGGAAAATACGCCACTCGGGTCCCGGATGTAGTTTCGTATGAATTTTACGAGTGGTCTATTTTCCAGTAAAACACTCGTGTCTATATAATAAATATATATATAGCCTGTTAAATTTTGACAATAACTTTAAAACAAGGCTTTTTAGGATAAGTTGTGATTTTCAAAATTGTACCAAAATTTTTAAATGAAGTGCACAAAAATGGAGCAATGAAAACCTTGGGAGGGGAGGGGAGGGGAGGGGAGGGGGGGAGGGGGTAGGTTGTCTAAAAGAAATCCATAGATGAAATTTGATATTTCACTGTCCTTTAGTTGGTGATATGTTTAGTGCAGAATGCGCTATTGTGATGATTTTAGTGGGATCAGATATGTCTTGCAATCAGCTGCTAATGGAGCTATGGATCTATTGTGTTAACTCTTGTTGTGGGAGGGGTGAATCATCTATCTACATTACTATTGTATTTTGCATGCATATATTTTGTTCATGCCTCAGGTCCTTTCACTACCTATAACATAGCAGGATGCAAAATAATAATATATATCTTCAAGTGAAAGTTTTAAAAATCCAAGTAAAATTACCTACCTGGGGTGCGGTTGAAGTGGCACTATCATGAACAACACTTTGAAAAGTGAAAAGCCAAAAGACATATTTACATCGATCATTCAATGAAACCTATAAAAATAATGGTCCAGTTAAAATTGTTAAAAATTACTATTACGACTACTGAAGCTATAAAAAGGTTGCAATCACAAGTTACCTATGCAGGAGCTTTTGATCTCAACTTGAAAAAGTCTGTGAGACTTTTTCAAGTTCTGCCCTTGTGTCTTGGAAAAATCACTGAAAACTAATTACAATGTATGCAGGGATGGATCCAGGAATTTTAGAAAGAGGGGGCTGTAGAAATTTCTATGAGAGACAAACATTCTGCCTTTCTAGGGACCCCTTGGAAAATTGTGATAATATTTACTCTGAGATGCAATCTGGTGCATTCTGGGTGCTTAAATTTGGCAAATGTTCATATTGATAATATATTATATTGTACTAAAGAAATAAAGAAAAAAAGAAAAAATAATATATCTCAAGTAGCGAAATCAAAAACTCTGAAAATAGAACAAAACCCGGATTGCAAAATACCATCCGATAGACGTTGTTTTCCAAAAAAAAAACCCAGACAAAAGGATGGGCCGTGGCCCTCTTGGCCCCTCCCCTAAAACTTTCCCTGGTATGGTTTGCTCTTACTTCAACAATTCACTTGATATCTTCCTCTTGATGTTCTCGCCGCATTTTGTGTATGAGTGAAGGTACTTAGTATAATTCATTTTCAGCACCTTTTAGTGTAACTATTTTTAATAGTGTACTATTAATAATTAAAACATATCATCATGTTATTTTGTTGCAGATAAATCAGGAGAAGAGAAAAGGAGATTGTCACCCAGTTGTAGTACCCAGAATCCTAAAACGAGTCAAGATTGTGGACAAAGCAGGTATATTATATTATAAAATGTTGTTCATGAATATAACGCATGCTCTGATAATTGGTTGCATAACTATTTTAGATTAGCTTATGTAAACATTGTTATGACATCACGTAACATTTTGTAGGCTTTATTTTATGGCTCGAAGAGCCAGACCCTCCTCACAGTTTATAGACTTTATAGATATAAAGCAATTCATTGATGTCTTGTTTATACTTTTTATGTTATCCACTATTCCGTGCAAAGCTCCACGCCTTTCCTCGGTTTTTTTTTTTCGGGATCATTTGTGGTTCAAGGTGGGGATCATTTGCAGTTCGGGATCATTTGTGGTCCATTTTGGGGATCATTTGCGGGGCTGTACAGCACTATAAAAAGGACCTGGACTCCTCCTACTTTCAACATCATCTAATTTACATTTTAGTGTCACACATCAGGAGGCTAGGCTTACCATCTCTTTCGGAGTACTGTTAATTAGGCTCGATTACCAGCCGCTGTTTCGGGAAAATGAGCCCACGCTCATCCCTCAGGGAGGAACGAAGACTGGACTCGAGAGAGCGTGGAAATCGAGCCTACTGTTAATTGACTTTTAATCAATTGCCTACGTTTTGTCCAACACAGCTCGGGAACACTTTTTTCTTAAAGGGGCAGTATCACGGGGATTTTGACCTTTTTTGATCAAAACTGTGCTTCGGTTCCTTTACTTATTTACAAAATAATTCTAGATCACCAAGAGAAAGAAATCAATCAAATTCTTGAAAGAGGAACAAATTATGATCTGTTCTAGTGCATTTAGAAACGAAAATGCGAGATTAACTTGAAAAAAGTTAACCTAACGTTTTTCAAGTTGCAATCCATTCCGACCCCAGTCCATCTATGGCCAGAACACTTATTGACAGTTTAGTACACTAGGATGGTAATATTTATAACAAAATTTGACCATTATTTTTAGGTTTCTGTTAATACATTTTCAGTCTAATAAATTCTCCACATTGTGCTCTACAGGCGTTTGTAAAATATTGTCTGTTCTCCTTCTAGCGGCAGAAACTGAAAACAGGCTCACGGGACTGCAATGACAACCCACCACGACTCAGTTTTGAGCTTCCAAAGTTAAGCGATCTTCCAAAGGCTAGTAAAAGTTGGAATGATGTTGACTTGCCGATCGACATTCTGTTGTTGACAGTGGAGGATTGTGAGTTCTTAGGATGCTTTTACTATCTGGATAAACCCTTTAAGAGTTACTGCAATGATATTGGTTATGTGTGCTTTGGCTCCATGGGTTATGGCAATGAGAAGAAATTGAAAATTGCACTAATGAAGTGCTCTAAAGGTTCAGCAGTTCCGGGTGGTTCTTTAACTGTTGTAAAAAATGCAGTCAGGGTACTGAGGCCCAAGGCTGTGTTTTCTGTTGGTGCCTGCAGTGGACTGAATGACGAGAAAACCAAACTAGGAGATGTAGTTGTGTCTTCAAAGTTGATAACACTCGCCCACAAAACTCCTGCTAGCAGAAATATTGGCTACCTCATCCATCATGTAGCTGATAGCTGGAAGGCACCTTTAGAAAACCCAGATGTTCGAGAAGTGAGAGTACACCGTGATGGCGAGGTTCTGAGTAGCCAAGAGGCGATCAATGAATACATTATCCAGCAACATCCTGAAGCAATTGCAGTTGAGATGGAAGGCGAAGGTTAGATTAATCATTTGTTAGAAGACAGTCTGCTGTAAATAGTAACATGTTCTCTCTGTGTTTGGACAGAGTAAAACACAAAATTACTGTTGCTTTCACTTGTTGCTGTTGCAGTACATTAGGCAAATTCTATGTTTTGTTTTTCTTTGTGCTTGCTATCATGATCAGTGGATGCTAACCAGTCAATGTTGTTTCTAACACACTCTGATTGTGAATAGTGTCCACTAGCTCTGATATCAATTTTGCAATTGAAGGAAGCACATATCTGGGAAGAATAGTTTGGGACATCACTGACATTCTCTTGGACAATGCTTTCCTTGGGTAGAACGTTTCGTTCTGTTTATTCAGCGAATGAAAAGGTTACTTGCTGTTCAGCTCTTGTTGTTCCATTTCATTGTCATTTGTCCGAACAATTATGGGCGCTTTTGGATCTAAATTGAAAAGCACTAACTGACCTAACTAAGGACAGAGAGCACAAGGCTGTTATTTTGGCCTTTCCTTGTCGTACTTTGACACTCCAAGGTACACTACATGAGGTTCACATCTCCACACCATTTGACACTCAGTGTGCGGTTGTTTTCGCAGCGACCGGTAAGACGAGCACGAAACAACATCTGTTATGTAAATGAACAAAACGCATTAGAACTTACCAAGTGTGAACAAGTTGTTATAATAGTCTAGCATTTCATTAAATTAAAAGAGAAAGTTGTAGTGGCATGGTTCGAATCCCAACTTGAGGCCAAGAATTGAAAGTGTTTATTTATTTCCATCTAAACAGGCTGCTAGATACCCATAGTTTACCAACGTAAGTACATTGTTCTCTTATTTCAGGGGTTTTCGCAGGCAGCCCACCACCTAAAGACAGAATGGGTCCTTATAAAGGGCATCAAAGACCATGCAGATGGCAGCCAATCTTCAAGTGATGAGTGGGGAGTTTTTTGCTAGTGTCATGGCAGCTTCTGTTGTGGCCAACATCTTGAGTGATTCTGTCGTGTTTGAAAAATGGTCCCACTACAATCAAGGTAACAACTCTCATACCCTCCTGCTCTTTCCACATTACTTATTCACGGGCTAAAATAATTTCCTGCTATCGACACCATTTGACTCATTTTGCACTTTTATTTTCAAAGTGAATTAGAAGCTTATTACTGGTCTTTTTATAGTTAGCCAATGAAGCATTTCCTTGGCTCGTGTCCGTCAGGAAATATCGAAAATTTTGAGACATGAGCATGAACTCGGATTTTATTTTATTTTTGTCAAAGAGACCTGAACTATTTTTAAAGTAGTAAAGGTAGAGTAGTATTTTTTCATGCCAGAAGACATGATGTGAAATAGAGCACTTTCAATTCGCCAGTGCATATAGACTGATGAAACTTGCCTTGATTTCATTTTTGCTCACTTTGTTATCTATCCTTTGGTATTATCTCGAACCACATCACTGTGTAGAGCGATCTGCGAATTAAATGAAATCTTCTCCCCTTATTCCTGTTTTAGCTTTAGTGGAATCAACTTCTGAAATAGGCTCGATTTCCGCCGCTATCTCGAGTCCGGTCTTGTTTTTCCCCGAGAATGATGACAGCTATTTCAAATGATACATTTCTTCAACAATTTTCCATTTGTTCGCGTAAAGGTTAAAGCCACAAGAAAAAATCGCCATGAATCCCCAGAAAAAAAAGTGATCATTAAATATTCTCCTGTGAATTTTTGATTAAAATGCACGGATGTGCTCGGTTTCAGACTGGCACTAGTGACACACGTGCATTGACGATTTGGTGACGTCCATGTGTGCACACCTGGCGTTTCCCGCCTCGCATAAATAACTGCTGACCAAAGAGCCTTCAAGAAGTGTCCTAAGCAATAATTCTGTAGTTACGGCTCACCTCCTTAACTGCTTCCGTTTTACCGACCGACGCTATCGGGGGCTGTTTATTGAGACTCTAATTCCTTATTCTTCTTTTTTTTCTCTGATCAGAGGCTTCTCCAACGGAATCGTTCGATGTCAAAACCTGTCGAAGTAAACTTGCAGAGCATTACAAAAGAACCGCTAAGGTGCCCACCTCTGTGTGGTCCAAAAAATATCCGGTGAACATTCATCAGATCTACACTCGACTGTCCTGGGTGAAAGAGGAACAAACCCCAGCTGGTTTCATCACAGTCTGAGCTGACTCACTACACTGATGTTTTTACTCCAAACAAGAACGGAGATGTACCAAACAGGATACTCGTGCAAGGGCAGACTGGAATAGGGAAGAGCACCTTTGTTAAGAAACTGGCTGTGGACTGGGCTGAACTTGATGACGAGAAGACTGAAGGCAAACAGGGAGATGCACTGGAGAAAAATGCCTTAAAGAAGTTCGAGCTTGTTCTTGTTATTAATCTCAAAGAAGTATCGAAATGTCAAAGCCTCAGCGATGTCATAAGTCGCTGTAAATATTTTTCCTGAAGACGAGAAAGCCTTAACGGAAGGCCTGCTGAGTTATATCGCCAAAAACCAAGAGAAAGTTCTGCTGGTGTTTGATGGCTACGACGAGTATCGCTGCGGAAATCAACTCTGAAGTCTACGAGATATTCCGTGGAAAGAAACTGAGAAACTGTTGTGTCTTGATAACGACTCGAATCTCCAAAGCTGACGAGCTACTAGAATTTAAAGACGTGCATGCTGAGATCATCGGGTTTAGTCAGGAGGACACAAAGGCGTTTATGAGGAGAATGCTTGGTGTAAAACAGAAGCAAAAAAGCTGAGACGTCATCTTAAACAGGAAAAACCTGGAAGACCTAGGGAGAGTTCCGTTACTTCTTCTCTTCTTTTGCACTCTGTGGAAAAAGGGAAAGTTGAAAGTACTTTCCTGAAACCAAACAAAATTGTATTTGGATATCGTCCAGCATGTTTTAGATTACAGCCAAGGGAAGCAGTCTCCTGCTCGCTTTGGAAAAGTACAAGATTTCAAAGAGATCCTCGCTGAAATCGGGAAGGTGGCTTTGGAATGTCTTCTGAAGGACGATCATGTGTTTGAGTATGATCAACTGTCTGCTGCCATCCTTTGTGAAAAAAAGTCTCATTATTGGCCTACTTCAAGTTACCGAGTACACCGAAAATCTTCGACCAGCAGGGATGGTATCCTTTTATTCACAAAGAGCATACAAGAATTCTTAGCGGGCGTGGTACATCAGCTACAGATGTGTCCCTGAAGGAAATCTCGGTGGAACTGAAAAGCTCGCCACGCAACCTTGGAAGATTGCGAGGCCTGGGAAAATGTTTTTCAGTTCATTTGTGGTTTGTCCTGACGATGGAGCGATGAAGGTTCTTGAACACTTGACAATCAGTTAGAATCTCTGACCCAACACTGGATTTATCAAAGATAATACCTGATCTAGAAAACGAGACAGACGTACCACTGTATGACGTCACTGCTGAGTACAGACGGTTCAGTAAATTGGGTTTTATAATTCCTTTCAAGAAGTTCACTCCAAAGCTGAACTCTTAAGTCATTGTTTTTGATTGGCACTGGTGGAATCGGGCCCCTTGTTACCAAAACAACTTACTGAACTTCTACAAAAGGCGAAGGTGAAAGATTTAACTCAAGTTACACATTCTGTTATTTTTCTTTATAGTGAGGTCATGGTCATACCACATGTCAACGCTGTTATAAGTTTGTTAGAGTTTCTGGATTGGGCCTGCATGTCCCACTGAGGATAACTAAGAGCTCTGAAGTTTCTCACAGTTGGAGACTTTATAAGAAAGTTCCAGAACACTGGATCCCAGGTTGGCTGCCTTTTTTCAATTCCGTCCTTTGTTTTCGTAATGGCCAGTTTCAGTTTTTACATAACAAAGTTGAACCTGAAGTGTGATGAGCATGTCAGGGACTATTTTACAGAAAACTACTGACATTTGTGTTCAATCTCCCTCCGCAAGTTTGTTGTTGCAGAACAGTCATGTCTGGAAATTCTTAACATCTCTGAGCTGTTGGCGTTGTCGAAGCAACCAAACAGGGAAAGCTCTTGGTGGATTGATCAGAAATTGTAAACATTTGAAAATGATTGAAGTCGTGGGAATGCGATGACTCCCTATGTGATCTTTTGGAACAAGTAGGTAAACCCCAGTAAGTTCACTTTTGAAGATTGGCCTTCACCAGGAGGGATGTGACCTGACATCAGGCTGGGGCAGTGCGGCTTGCCACATTGTTACCACGATTTAACATCAGCCATCTTTACCTCAACCTGGATGATTGCTGTGCTGCAGCAGTGGACACACTGGTTTTCCTAGTATCACACACAAGACTCTCAAGAAACTGGTGCTGAGTGAAATAAGCCTGGACTCCAGCAGTAGGCCGGCGGCGCTTGGTCGGTCACTTCCTGAAACTGTCGTCGTTACAAAACACTCGAGTTAACTGGGGCTGATGGAAGCAATGTGCAAGGCAAGGAAATGGAGGCACTGTTTTGGCGGATTTAACAAAATATAGCTAAATATTGCCTTTGGACAAGCTTACTTTCAGTGATTTCAGCGTAATCAGTTGCCTTGCTCCACTCACCAAAAGCTTCCGCTTCTTTCCCAATTTGAATATTTTGGATCTCGAAGAGTTGGATATGGATGAACGTAACTTGTGTGATTTGCTGGAGAGCTTAAGATTCATTCCTAATCTTGGAGTTACTGAGCGTAACGGGAAAACCGGCACTGAGTCAGCACATTGCTGCACAGCGGAAGTAAACACAGCTGCTGGTTTCACACACAAGACTCTCAAGGACCTGTTGCTGAGAGGAATAAGCCTGACTCCAGCAGTAGCCGCGACGCTTGGTCGGTCACTTCCTGAAATGTCGTCCTTACAAACACTCGAGTTAACTGGGGCGAATGGAAGCATTGTGCAAGGCGAGGAAATGGAGACACTGTTTAGCGGATTTAACAAAACACTGCCTTCGTACACCCTTATTTTTAGTGGTTTCAGCGTAATCAATTGCCTTGCTCCACTCACCAAAAGCTTCCGCTTCTTCCCCAATTTGAGTCATTTGGTTCTCGAAGAGTTGAATATGGATGAACGGCGTGAATTGTGTGATTTGCTGGAGAGCTTAAGATTCCTTTTCTAATCTGGATAGACTGAGGGTAAATGGTAAACCACTGAGTCACGCACATTGGTTTGCACAGCGGAAGTAAACACAGCTGCTGGTTTTCACGCACAAGACTCTCAGGATCCTGGAGCTGAGTGGAATAAGCCTGACTCCAGCAGTAGCCGCGACGCTTGGTCGGTCACTTCCTGAAATGTCGTCCTTAGAAGAAACTCAAGTTAAACTGGAGCGGATAGAAGCATTGTGAAAGCTGAGGAAATGGAGGTGCTGTTTGGTGGATTTAACAAAAAACATTGCCTTTGTACCATCTTACTTTCAGTGGTTTCAGCGTAAGCGGTTGCCTTGCTCCACTCACCAAAAGTCTCCGCTTCTTTCCCAATTTGAGCTCGTTATCCTCTTGACAAGTTAAATAAGGATGAACATGACTTGCGTAGTCTGCTGGAGAGCTTTCAATTCATTCCAAATCTGTGGGGACTGGACCTGTCAGGCAATCCACTGGGTCACGCAGTAACATCTATCGTGGCCACACGTCATCAACTTGCCAAAGCTTGGTAGGCTTAAGATCGAGCAAACAGGTTCTGAGGAAGATTTGAATTATGTTCGAGAGACCATCAAACAAAACAAAACCTCACGTTTGGTTTTCATAACTCCACCGGCTTTTATACTGGAAGAAGGAATGATTATCTAAGTGTCACGTGACTTAATCATTTTAGATGGTACTGAGATGGCGGATCCAGACTTGCATAAATGTGGGAAACTATAAACTGCAGATAGCACATTACTACACCAACTCCGCAATCTCGTACCCAAAGTCCACGGTCTCCTCCGTCAGCGGTTGGTCGTCGCCAGGTGAAACTCTGAGGGAATGGAATTTTTCATCCCAGAAATCTGGGATAACGGTCACTTCCGCTGCCGTTCTTGTTACACGAACAGCCAATCAAAAATTTGATATTTATTCCATTCCCCCAGAGTCTAACCTGGCGACGACCACCACTGACCGAAGGAGACCGTTGACTCTGGGTACGAGATTGCCAACTCCGCGGTATGGCAATTACCTTACGCATGCGCACTGCCAAATCACCCGGGAAGTGGCAGGCATGGACAGCTGTTTCGGCCTTGTTTAGGCGTCATCAGGCATGGCATAGCCGTCGGACAACAAAGACCCAAGCCAAGGGGCCATTTTTCCAAATTCTTCAGTCCACCCCCTCTCCCCCCGTACTTATTGATTAGTACCTTAGACCATAACCAGTAGAATGTAACCCACTGAATGTAGCCCATTCAATTCGTGAGTGTTTTTTAAGAACGAGATCTCGCGGAATGGAATTGTCAGAAGACAATAAGATGTTTATGGAGTGGAAGAGTTATGAAAAATACGTTTGCGTATAACGATAGACTTTTTAGAGAAAATAAACACAAATTGTGTGTGAACAGAAGCTTATATTCCCAGGTCATGGGTTTCTCGCAGTCGAACCTCAAAGCAGCCTCGTCCCTGAGTGCGCAGCAGGCACTGGAGTAATATAGAGCGTAAGGTGGAGGGGCGCGCGCGAGGGAAGAGACACGCGAGGGAAGAGCGCGCGCGAGGAAGGAGACGCGCGAGGGAAGAGCACGCTATGTTTTCACCTCGCGCGTCTCCTCCCTCGCTCACGGCACAAGCGCCCAGGGAATATCATTGTACGGTGAATCTATTTAGCGCCCACCTACCAAATAAACGGCCCTTTTGGCGTGAGGCCCCAATGTAGCCAGCCAGGCTGCTCAGTTTGAAGGAGACTTTTGAAATAGACGCCATCCCAAAAAGCGCCTCCTATTCTAATAGGGGGTGCGCTTCACTTCTAATTTGAGCGCTCAGAGTATCGAGTTTAGTTTTGAGTTGAAAACAATTTGTTTTCAAGAGTTAATTTTTTAACCCGTTTTGGTTTTCACTAACGACGCAACCAACAGGCACTGTTGATCAACGCGTTACTGCGTTTGTTGCTTGTGCTTGCGTTGCTTGTGAAAACCAAATTTGGTCAAGTGGAAAGAAGGTAAAAAAATATGAAATGAAAATAAGCGCGTTATCTCGTCGATTCTTGGAACAGATTAACCTGAATTTCAGCCGTCTCCCTCCCTCCTCCACAGAGGGGGGCCTGGAGAGAGAAAAAGCATCATCCCGCGCGCGCTCTTTGTCTCCTTTCTTTTTGTTCTCCCCCTCCCCAAGGGGGCCTCTGCGGAGGAGCTAGAGGCCGTCTCCTCTGTCACTTGAGGAGACAGCTGAAAATCAGGCTTGGAACAGATGATGTCCGTGAATATTTTCGCGCCAAATAGAGGCTAGTGTTTTCTGTTTTCCGCCTCCCTTGTTTCTATCTGGGAAGCCCTTATTTCAACCCCCTGTGATATGCCCAAGATGTTGTTTGTCGCGACGACGGTGATGACACGTCCCTCTCTACAGGGCTCTGTACTGGGAGAATAACATCCTGACCACCAACACACAAATGAAGGTGTGTACCAAGCCTGTGTTGTTCGCACGCTGTTGTACGGCAGCAACACGTGGTCACCTTTAATACGCCCGACAGGAGCTCCGTCTCAACTCCTTCCACTTTGTTGCCTCAGAAGAATCCTGGGCATAACTTTGCAGGACTGGTGTCCAAAACAAGCATGTCCTGTCAAAAGCTTGTTTGCTCTGATCGGGAACAGGTGGGAATCCGATACGGTATCAGATTTTGGTCTATTTTCATTTTAAATTGCCCAAGAGAGCCAGCACTTCTCACTTCTGATCTTGGGGTAGAATATTCCACAGGAGGGACTGAAACTACGTTTAAAATAGTTGGTGTGTGGCTTTGGGCAAAGCGAGTTTACCATCTACTCAATCTACTGTTTCTCAAATTGTATCTTAGGCGCGGCGGGGAGTGAATATAGCTCTTGGCTGGGGCAAGTTTGCGCATCCTCTCAAACTCATTATTGCTTTCTGTTTAGATAGCGTGTCTCAATTTAGTTTATCCAGAAGAAAACTCGAGCTTGTATCGTGTAAAAACAACAATTCTTAGTATACTGTCAAACCTACACCCTTGGGGAATGCTCTACCGTCCGCTTAGGGTGTCCGTTCGATACAGGTTTTTTATAGTAAATAAAGGGAATTGATAAATTTTGCTACTGTCCGCTTAAATACAAGTTTTGACTGTAGCTGTTTTAAGATTTGACATAAGTCCCTCCCCCTCTAATAAGCACCTTTTTTGGCCGCTTACCTGTACTACATCACGCAACTCGTCACGCACTATTACGCGCGAAGGACACCGCTTGTGATAATAACTACATACATACATACATACATACATACATACATACATACATACATACATACATACATACATACATACATACATACATAACATACATAAGGAGTCTGCTATACCACTTGATGCTGGCCTCAGCATTTTAGGAGTAATGGAGTCATAGCCAGAGGCCTTTCTAAACATTTAGTTTTCTCGAGGGCTGACTTGACTTGATTGCTGCTAAGTGGTTGAAAGCTGAAATTACCATGCTTGTTCTTATTTCGGGCATTTTTGAATATTCGTAAGACTTTGGTGGTTTTGACAAGTCTTCCTCTGTTAAGCTGTTGACACCTCTCCCGCCAATCTCATCTGCCATCGTGGAGAAATAGTTCACTAGGATGTTAGGCTACCTTGTTTTGATCTATCTCAATCTCCCCCGTTTGTCCTGATATTGATGCAAGTTCTGTTTTGGCCCTTATTCTTATCACTAATAAAAGGTCTAAACGTCTTATAGAAATCACTTGGCTTAGATTTCAGCGTGATCGACCCTTCTTTTGCCAGTACTCTCTAATAGCCCTCCGTCTGCATTTAGTCGCTTCATTTCTCCATTTCCTCTTCAGTTCCCAGTTCCCTTCAGTCCTATATACTGCTTAGCATATGTTTCTTTTCATCTTTATTTTCATCTTTTTAACATGACAAATAAGAGATGCGTATCTTCGGTTTTCGGGTTTTTTTTTGTTCTTGTGTTTTGTTACCTTCGCATCTTCTTCTCTGAAGAGAGTTTCCAGACTTTCTGATCCTTTAGCTCTTGGAGGACTAGAAAGGGAGCTACATTGAGCTACAAGCGGAGAGAGGTTTATCATTAAAATATTAGAGCCGCGACGTAAAAGCGTTTTTTTAAAACTGGAAGTCGGTGATATAATTTCTTTTTGATCTGCAGTAGTTCGCAAAGGACAAAAATTGCAATGACCATTAGCAAAGTAGACGCGATTACACAACTGAACAAATTACAAGAGTTTTAAGATAACTTTGAGTTGACTGACTTTATGATATTTGAGGCAGTTGTATCTTGTGTTTTTTATAGAGAAACGTTTTTTATGACATCATTTTATCGCCATAGATACTTTAAACTGAGAATTTATACACAGCTCTGGGGACAATCGCGGGACACGGGAGTCCCTGCGTGATAACCAACAGAGAAAGCGCACGTGGGTAAAATGAGGCATAATTAACGAAGGCTTCTCGCCTGTTTGGAAAGAAAATAACTACGCAAAATCTCTGATTGCTTTTGGAAAAATGGACAAACTCTCTCTGAACCACGCTTGGTTTAATTTTAGATGCATTTCCAGCCATTTCAGAGGACTTAAAATTCACAATTTTCCCGGGGGAGGCATGCCCCTGAACCCCCTAGATGGCTCCACGCTGACGCGTTCCTCATTAGCCCCCCCCCCCCCCCCCCCACTCAAAAATGTGCGGCGGGCTCTGGCCCATAGTGTCCCGATCAGAGAGAGTTGACTGTATTAAAAATGTTACGTCTCCTTTCTCCCCTTCCCATCATCCTCCACGTCTTGTAAAACGATCGCATTTTGTTGTTGTTTGAATCTGATGCAAAACCCCTCTTGTGCCAGAACTGATCATTCTACATCAAGTTATTTCACCCTGTTTTCTGTGAACACCTCTTTCATTATCCGCGGAAGTTGGGTACTTCTGGAAAGAATGAAATTGACAAGCTTGAAAACAGAAGGATTCTAGCTGACCTAGCTGATCATGTGCTAAAAGAGATCCTGGGTGTACAAATTGTTTTCGTGGTCCTACACCCGTCCTACGGGACACAGCAACAAAGTCGAGCTACCACGTGTTTAGGCACTGACCAGGCGCGGATTTCAAGAAAAAAAGAGACATTCTCCCCAGGAAAGGTTTTAGATTTTCACTCTCTAAAATGCCCGCATTTCCCGCGATTTTGAGTCTTTGTTAAATGTTACCGATTTCCGTGAAACGGTGAAACTGGTCTGAATCCGCGCCTGCAAACATTCCTCTAAGAATTACTGTAACTAAATATTAGAACGTTCAGCAAGGAGTCCGACCACTTTTAATTATTTCACTTTCTTTCGTACGCGCGTACTATCCAATCAGAAGCCGAGGATAGCTGTAACAGAGTGAACTGTACTTTTTAATTATATATTCAATTTCTCATTATTTCAATTATTGTAATTTATTATATATGATAGTTTAAATAGTGTTATTTTAGATATGCCTATTTTTATTTATTTTATTTTTATTTATTTCTCGGACATATTTTGCACCTTTGGACAACTCTTTCAATCCGAGTTACTGTGCGAATAAGAAAAGGCGTGGAATTTTCACCGCCCCGCAAAATTTAGAAGGGAAAAGCCCTGGGAACGAGGTTGTTAAACAGCTAGAAGGACAGTCAAGAAACTCAAATTTACACTTTTGTTTTTGCAGAAAATCTTTGCGAAAATAGCAATAAAATAAATACAACAACAAAAATAGACCAACTTTTGGCAAAGGAAAATCTAAAGCGTTAAATCAAAGTGTTCACGCTTTTCTGATTTCGCACACTGTAATGTACTAGCCTGGTGTGGCACAGAGCGCGTGTTAGAGGGGCGTGTGCAACTCGACCTGAACACGGGGTATCGATATACAGTATTTTTTTTGATATGTCGAGTCCGACAATACCGTAAAATTCCGAAAATAATAAGCCCCTCCGTATATAATAAAGTTATTGCTGTTGTGTTTGAAGTTGGCATTCTTCAGAGCGATTACGTTGTCAAGAATTTCTAGTTAAACGTCCCAACATCGAATGGTCTTTACGAGCATTTACCCCCTTCTATATGAAAGGGACGGGGATTGCTCGTCGGTAATTTGAATTAAACCCCTACAGGAGACCAATCTGGGCGTGGCTCAAGCTTTATTTGACCCCTAAAAGATACCATTCTAAAAAGACAGACAAACAAGAGTTATAG